>OZ022594.1:10773825-10845586 GCA_963669155.1 Arbacia lixula
CTACTGGTCAGGGTCAAGCGACCCCCCATGGCACAGGCACAACTGCTCTCAAGGTACATGCACATTTATACTTACTAGAAAGTGTGAAATCACATTGTATACCATAGGTGGTATACTGAGAAAACCGTCTTAGCCAAGCCAGTTGGTATTCTGAAAACTGATTTAAATTTTGAAATAATGCCACTAGGCCAAGCCCAATGGGTTGTAGGTGATTTTAGTAAGTAAAACGTAAAAGTTTTACACTTTACTTCCAGAATACTACCCACGTGTTACATTTACAAAAAATTTATGTAATGGGGTAATCGAGTTTCACAAGGTGTTCAGTCATTAATGCATGTACAATAGATTAACATATCCTGATAAAAAAGCACTGTGAAATGGCAGCCTAATGATGGAATAATTCTCTTTCAGCTACATTGTAAGCAGAAAAAAGAGAGAAGCAGTTCAGCAAAAGATTTAGGAGAATCATTCAAATTATCATAATTTGCATGATTCTAGGAGTTGTTTTTTTAGCCACTCCTTCAATATGGTGTAGGCCTTTTGCCTGCCTAAAATATGTAGAAAATGTAGGAATTGAAAACTATTCAGTACCTCCTTTTCTTATGTTAAATACTGATTAAATGCTAAGTACTAATTCAATAAAAAAATTATGATTGTTTGAATGAAATTGATGATTTTCCCTGAAGATTCCCTTGCATTTCACTTGTTTGTAATGATGTACAGACCACTACCATTTCTAACAAGGTGCCCATGACCAAGTACATTTCATTGGCAATCTTCTTAATACTGACCATAAAGGCACACACATTTGCACACATTTGAGACTGGGATCAAGAGAGTTAGCTTGTATATTTTCAAATCTTGTTGTATCTGTGTTCATTTTATAATCGGACTAGATCATATTTTTATGCAATGTCGTGTTACAGTTCTCCATGTGTGTAGTCCTGAAAAAGACTTTGATTATTCTCTTTCTGTTTGGCCCATTGCAGTGCTTCCAGCAGACCTCCCAACAGACCGTGGGGAAGCTACAAGAAGTTCATCCCAGCGACGCTCCATCAGGAGATGCTCCAGGACTGGAGGAGCCGAGCGCTGCGGGCTGAGAAGACCGTGGAGTACATGAAGACTGGCAAGAATGGGCCGGTCAAGGAGTGGCAGCGCAAGGCCGAGAAAGGGCAGCAGGCAATCCTACGGCTGAAGAAGACCCGCAAGACGCTGCGCATGCGGCTGTTCAGGGCCAACAAGAAGATTGAGAGGATGATGCAGGGACTGAACCTGGAGCAGAAGATGCACCAGGAAACCAGGGACACTCTCAACGCTCTCATCCAGGGCCTGCAGCTGCAGAGGAAGGTCAAGACACTCAAGAAGGCAGGGTCATGAGGGATTATACTGTACTAGTAACCAGTTGCAATGGAGTGCACAGTGTGAGAAGGTCAATGAACTCTTGGAGGCAGGGCAGTGATGGAAAACATAGAGAACCTACTGTACCTTATGTTGAGTCCACTGTGTTAGAAGGTCAATGAACTCCACGGAGGCACGGCAGTAATGGAAAATATATAGAACAAACTGTACATTAAGTTGAGTCCACTGTGTTGGAAGGTCAATGAACTCCCAAAGGCAGGGTCATGACGGGTTATAACAAGCTGCAGTGGACTCCACTGTGTTGAAAGGTCAATGAACTCACAAAGATTAATGGACTCAAGAAGGCAGGGTCACGACGGAATATAATCAGCTATGGTCGAGTCCAATCAGTCCACTATGTGACATTGTCGATGAACTCACAGAGGCAGGTTTGTGACAGAATACATACCTGTAGAACCAACTGTACATGTACTGTATACGCCATATATTTCACAGGGGTTTTATTTTCGCAAATTGCGAATCTAGACTATTCGCGAATTTACCAACACGCAAAATTATGAATACGATGTGCTCGAGCACATGTACAGTACTACTAGTATTAGTACTCCACGATCGCAAAATTGTCATGAAATCCTGATTTGCAAAAAAATTAGACTCGCAAAGTATATGAGGTATACAGTAGTTGGGTCCAATGTGTGAGAAGTTCAATGAACTCACAGAGGCAGGGTTGTGATGGAATGAACAGTAACCAGCCGTGAGTCCACATTGTAAGATGGTTGATAAACTCAAGAAGACAGGCTTGTCATGAAATACATGTAGAACCAGCTGCAGTTGAGTCCAATACTGTATACGCCATATATTTCGCGGGGTTTTTAATTTCGCCAATTTCGCGAGTCGGATGCTATTCGCGAATTTAACAACAGGTGAAAACATTAATACGATGTGCATGAACACATATACTAATAGTACTTGTACTCCATGATTGCAAATTTGACCATTCACGAAATTGTTGAGAAGTCCTGATTGGCAAAAAAAAAATAGACTCACAAAATATATGGTGTACATGTATACAGGATGTGAAAAAGGTCAATGCACTCGCAAAAGCAGGATCATGACAGAATGTATGTAGAGCCAGCTGTAAGAAGGTTGATACACTCAGCCACTCAAAGCATATTCAGTTAGAGGCAGCTGCCTTCTTCAATGTATGGAGGAGACAAAAAGTGCTGTACTGGGCTTCACTGCCGTTTTATGCAACTTCTGTAACTATCATCAACTGTTGAAAAATACTTTCTTGTGTGTTTTTCCCGAAGGGTTAAAGAAGGCAACATTCTTATGGAGTTGAAATGTTTTCTGGTGATATGGGTATGCTGAACTGCAGTGGGTTCTGAGAGACATCCACAGACCTGGGCCTGTTGCATAAAAATTACCTCTAACGGTAACTTTGCTACCAATGACAACTACTATGGAAACCTCAAATTTGATTGGATGTTGAGCAATGTTGCCATGGTAATTACCATCGGTGGTAGAGTTGACATTAATGGTAAATTTTATGCAACAGGGCCCAGTAGAGTGAATCTAAATTTTCTAATGCAGGCAAGCACTGCAATATATGGGCTCATGCTACACATACCACTGATCAAACATTGCCGTTATCATGAATTTTTAGCTTCTCACAGATGTAATTATGTGCACTCCTGTAGCAACATTCTTATGGAGTTGAAATGTTTTCTGGTGATATGGGTATGCTGAACTGCAGTGGGTTCTGAGAGACATCCACAGACCTGGGCCTGTTGCATAAAAATTACCTCTAACGGTAACTTTGCTATCAATGACAACTACTATGGAAACCTCAAATTTGATTGGATGTTGAGCAATGTTGCCATGGTAATTACCATCGGTGGTAGAGTTGACATTAATGGTAAATTTTATGCAACAGGGCCCAGTAGAGTGAATCTAAATTTTCTAATGCAGGCAAGCACTGCAATATATGGGCTCATGCTACACATACCACTGATCAAACATTGCCGTTATCATGAATTTTTAGCTTCTCACAGATGTAATTATGTGCACTCCTGTAGACAAAAGTCCAATTTTGATAAAGTGTCCTATAATAGACAATTTTCATAGGTCATTTTCATTTTATGCATGTAATGGAAATGGTAACCCCAAAGCTTATCAAAGGTTTGTCAGACTAGCACGTACATTCAGAATGCATTCCACCCAATTAAAATAACTAAATCACTAGATACAGGTGAATGTCATAATGTGTAGAGATGGAGTTAGGGGCATTGTTCTGAACACATCTCAAAAACGGCTTATTTTGCAGCTTTGCATGAGAGCAGAAAAACTCTGAAATACATGTTGAATTTCACTGTACCATGCTTGAAACATACTGCCCTACAAAAGGAAGCAACTAACAAAAGAGACTTTTCTTGTAAATGAGCAAAATGTGTCTGTTATTTGCATCGGCATAGTGTTACATCACATCATGTTAGATTGAATATCTCGCAGCAAGATGAATATTTCTTGTCCAGATTTTGGCCATATGGAGAGAATGCTAGGTACAATCTAGGAGTACCAATAACCCAGAATTGAGTGATTTTTCACTTGCTTCCTTTTGTCAGAGTAAGGCAGCATAAATATATTTGTGTATGCAGTATTACAGTCACACATCAAGTGTGATATGTTAGATACATTATGATTAAGAATTTATGCTTTCCAACCGATTGCTTGATCAACAGATTGTCTGACTGGTTAGCGACTGATTCACTGTCTGATACATTGTATAGGCATACTATGTGACTAAATGAAGAGGATATATTAATTTCTTATGAATGTATTCATTGATTAATGGAATGGGCTGCAAATGCAATATATTGACTGGAACTATTGAAGTCATCGACTAATTTCCCAATGCATTGCTAACTGAATGATTAAATTCTTGATTGAATGATTAATAAGATATTGCATGATTTTGTTGGTTGATTGATTGACATGTTGAATGAATGATTTACTGTTTGATCGATTAATTGATTGACTGTTTGGTTGGCTGATTGATTGATTGATTAAACGATCAGTGTATTGGCTGGATGATTGTATTCATTGATTACTTGACTTTTTGAATGAATGATTGATCGATTGGTTATTGTTCTAGTGATTGAGTGACTGAGTGATTCATAATACGGATTGTTTTTATAGGTCACAGATAGATGTGGTTAACATAACGGGATCAGCAATCATGATAGAACCCCTTTTTTAATTGAAAGTAGATTTGACATTACACAATCACCGTGTAAGCCTGACATTCAAATGTTAAAAAAACATACTCGTACTTGCGATCGCGTGTTTGTGCCTGCTCAAGGCGTAAACACAGAACGATTGCAACAGAAAAACAAAAACATGTGCAGTCTTGCAGGAAAAAATTAAAATGATTTGCAATGGTACCGAGTGTTTGCGATTGTGTGTGCCTGCTCAAGTCGTAGAGGGGGTAGTAGCAATTCCATTTCCCCTTTCCCACGACTCCCATGTACTCGTTTGATTTTAGGATCACATGAGGATCATGTGGACTTTGAAATCATTTAATGATACATTGACCCTTCATGACATGATAGCAGAACTGTTCTCCAGTGATAAGGATCCACATACACTGTATACCCAAATAGACTATCTTTCTAGAAGTACGTTTGATGTTGCATGACTATGGTTTGGCAATTTGGTAAATTAGTATTTGGTTATTTGAATCATTTACTGAGTGCTTTGATAATGGATGGTAGATTAAAAATGTAATTGATGAAGGATTCATGGGAAAACATGCATGTTCCAAGGAACACAGGTTGATTTTCTGAGTTTTTGGAAGTGAACTTAAGATTTGGGGACAATTGGGTGTAACTGATTCCAACAGTTTGTTATTTACAATCCTCGATTCTCAACATAATTGATCTTAAAAAATTTGCGTACGCATTAAATGAATGGCAATTGTCTGTCAATAATAAATTACAATTAAAGTAGACATAAGAGCACGATCACAAAAATTGAGATCTTTACATCATTAGAAAGCTTTCAACCTAATTAACATGGATATGAGACTCAAATACAACAGAACGAAATGAAAATATTACAATAACTGATTAAACTTCACTGAATCTGGAAGTCGTTGCTCGCCGATTTTCACGCAGTGAATTCGGTACCTTTGACATGACGTCACGTAATGCATACATTTGTCGGGAAAGTGATGGGGAGTGATGTGTTGTGTAGAAAGTCGACGTAAATACACAGTTGTCTCAGAGCTTATATTGTTATTATGAGTCAATCTATTTGATTTCTTCTTAATCAGTATTAATAAATAAATAATTCAAACATGTTATATAATCACAATATTCTTTTTATACCGTGAAATATATTTTTTTAGGATTGGAAACGAATGGTGTGTGCGGGGGTATTCGGTATAGGCTACACTAGATCTGACTTGCAAATTTGGAGCAAAAGTAGACCTATTATGGATGTGTCTAAATTTTGAACTGTATATGGAATCATTCTCCTCATTAATCATAGCTGACAGCCTACATATTCATAACAAGCGAGATATTTGAAATAAGGATAGTCAAATAGGAAGTTTGCATGATCACAATTTCTCGCTGTTGAAATTCAAGCTGACGATATTTTGTCCGCGAGTGAGCGATTTATACGCACAGAGCTAAGCCAGCGGAAGTAGCATGCATATGTACACATGCATGCACGATCGCTACGCTCGCATCCGTTTTCACTGTAGCTGCTTGTGATAATATACTCCAGGAAAATTACTAATTTTGGACAAAAGTCGGCTTTTGTGCTTCTTAGCTGGTGTGGTTGCTTGGATCCATGATGGAAGATGATCGATGGTGGGTTGTCAAGTCCAGAGATTAAGATGAAACGGAACTTGTGAAGGCAGAATTCGCCACTGCTCATGCACTGAATTCAGTGTGCTCACGCCATGGTGCATGGCCTTGGTGAGTACAATTATTTTCTTCACTGCATTTTGATGAATTTTGACAAATTTTCCACGCAGGGAAGGCATGAAAGATGACTCGAAACGGAGTTCGTCACCTCCCTGAAATGTACATGCATCGGGACAAGTGTGATCTTAACCCGAATAAAGGGATAGCTCAAATTTCATTCACAGAATTACTAGCCAGTGGGCACTGTCCCTTTCTAACTCACAGTAACACTAACAGTAACACTAACACTACAGTAACAGTTTAGCAACAACAGTACTAAATTTGGTTAGGCTCAAATGTACTTGTGAAAATATTAATATTAATATTAACAAGTTCAATGTGTATCAATGTAGAAAATCAATGCGAATTGCAGCACTATTTTTACACACATTATAAGAGGCATTGTTCAGAATTTCTAGAGAGTTTTTTAAGTAGTGACACTCGTGTGCTGATCGATACTCTGGCAGTAGGCCTATACCCCAATTACATTGTGTGAAAATGTGAGAAATGAATATGATTCTTATCAATTGACCCAGAAATGTATATTTTCAAAAATCATCAAACAACCTAGGTTGCTTACATGTAGTTGCCTTATTAAAACAGTGTATGATTTTCCTTTGGTCTTCATTGTAGAAAACACATGGCTCAGGATTGCTCATCAAGCTGCCAGATGTAGTCCATCCGCGCTGCTGGCCATGGAGACCACTCCTTTCAGCCAGCGGGCATGACATCGTTCTTGGATTTGCTGTCCTCACCTGGGTATGATGGAACGCGTTCCTCATCAGGACACCCATATTTTTGAGAGAAGATCAATATTCAGTCGTGCACACATTACGCCACTGATTCACATAGTACGCACACCGCAGCAGACCACAGATTGCGCGACTCCACGAATCTGTCCGCCCGATTGTATTTCAGGGTGAAAATTTTTGTGTGTTGATGCACCACCAACGTTCGTTGACGGCGGATTACTAAATACAGTCCAGGGGGTGGATTATTATTACAGTTGCATGGACATCAACAGACGAAACCATTTGGCCACGATTCTGCAGTCATAAAGGCCTCCTTCTGGAAATGAGACGTCCCATTCGCAATGACAGCGTGGACTCCGTCGACGTCGTTCTCCTGTAGCTCGAGCCGCCGCAGCATCAACGACATCGCGACCGCACCACAAGAACTACTTCCCGTGGAGGAATTTCCCACAATTTCCCACAATTTCCCACCTGTGACTTTGAACTAATACCCCTGTTGCCACTGCAGGAACTTTTTTTCTTGGATAACTAAATTTTTTGGAATATTCCCCCAAGCACACTCGTGAGTTGAAATGATAATTGATATCTCCATTTTATGTGTTCTAGATTTAATCTGACTCGGATTGTACGCAGATGCATGCCTGCATATTCTAATTGATCTCATGTTGTGATCACGCTCCTAATCGTCTGAATCTTCCATCAATAAAAGGAAAAGAAAGGAAGTTTTATCTCTCTTGCAATTTTTGTGTGTCTTCCTTAGCTTAATCTTTAGTCTAATTTTAAGTTCTCTATGCGATTTTTTCCCACATAGCGCATAAATAACTTGAACAATATTTATTATGCTAATTATTAGTGAAAGAACTTTCTGTTTCTGGGCTTATTTTAATTAGAAGGTATATGAGTAGTAAAGATAGCATGCTCAATCCTGTGAATCCACCTGAATTATACTGCAGCAGACTACTGAATATAATTACATGTAGTAAGAATAAATACATGTAAGAATCGTGGGTTGATATTATCCTAATAATTATGTCATCCATCTAATAGCAGTAGATGCAGGTTTCCAATCTAATGTTCTTTTTATTGATTTGCAGGATGGAGCAGGCTATCGTGCCCCAACTACTGGGTATATGCCTTAATTTTTTTCTCAAACTTTTATTAAAATGTTTGTAAAACATGTATTGTTAATAGGAGTCAAAATTATGATTACTCCAGGCATGTGAGAGAGAAGGGGAATATAAAAAGAGAGAAAAGAGGTGATGAAGAGAAATGTGGACACACATAAGAAGAGGGGAAAGAGAAAGTTGGTGTAAGGAGGGGAGGGCAGGGAGAGAGGTGGTTGGAATAAGGAGGGGAAAGGATGTAAAAAGGTATTGAGAATAACATATAGAGTATGAGAGATCCAGAAATGTCAAAAGAGAAAGTGAGAAAGGGGAGTACACAAAGACTCATTTTGGCCTAGATGTGTGTTCTAGAATTCTCAAATAATGTCTCTACTCTGTTCCTCATCTCTCCTTTTCTCCCTCTCTATCCATTTCTCTCACACACTCAATATCTATCTCTTCATCTGTGATCTGTCCATCGCTTTCACGCTGATCGCACCATTCAAATTTCACGTAGGCTTCACAGCATACAACGCACGAAACAACTCACTGCACATTACATGAAAACATGCATATGGGACTTCGTACGAATTTACCCTTCGTAATGGGAGACGGTGGGGGGAAAATGTGATCTCGACCCGATTAAACACGAATCACCCCAAAAATGTATATATCTTAGCTAGATATATTAATTTCCGACTCGGATATGGTTTGAATTAGCGGGCTCAACATTTTTTGTGTGTGAAAAGAGACAGTTTCTAAAGAAAAAAATCTCGGCTTATTCGGATTCGGGAGACGTGTAGGGGGAAAACAATGATCGGATTCTTTCACGGTCTGCATACGGAAAAGGCACACACACACGTTCGTATATTTTAACACACGCACACACACACGCACACACACAAAAAAAAAAGTGATGAAAATGTGAAATATAACATTGATAACGCAAGTATTTCTACCTGTTAAGCCTGTTGATTATTATTTACGACATCATTAATATATCACAGGTAAAGAAATATACACACAACTATTAATTACATGAGTTTTCACCCTTTGAAAATAAAAGCTAATATTTCTCTGGAGCTCTGTATATGATTTTCTGTGGGACACCCGGGGCCGTGATGAGAGGATATCCATGACGTTACGTCATATAGACTGAGTCGTATTTCGTGGCTGGTTTTCAGGCCCGGAAGAGAGGCCATTTTTGTGGTACTTTAGTTGAGAATATCAAGAGGCTAGACGATTTTTGTGATATCATATGTTGATAAACAGATTATAAATAGCATATGCTTTCATTAGATATAAAATTCATGGATATTTTTTTTCCTCTTATATCAACTTTAAACATTTTATGACAAAAGCTGGAAACAAAATATTGCTCTTTTGTGATTGATGTCAGCTTAATTGTACACGAATAACAACAATAGGGCCATAAATATTTTTGAACTTTCACACAACATTTTATAAAATCATTTATGTTGCAAACACCATTTATTGCATGTCACTAGAGCTTTCACTGTTTGTTCCACTCGCTACCTGCATGAACATCGAATTTACATCATAGGCCTATATATGATTCCTATATATATACTTCTCTCTGATATGTTCTACTGTATGACATAAAATTCTTTATACCGAAATTCCTTTAGAAGAGGGAGCTAGTATTTGGATTCATAAAACAAGAATCATATACAGTATATTATGTTAATGTAATATCCCACTCGCTACCTGATGAACACCAATAAAATACTAATTAGATGTTCAGGTAGCTAAATGAATAATGTGCTGCATGCATGCGCGCTCTGTTTGCATAATCGGCGCGTACACAACAATCGGGTATTCGGTGCGCGCGGTGTGTTATGTTTCAAACGTCTGACAACAGTTCGGTAAGTTCGTAGCAACTGGTCCTGACACTGGGTCGCTCTCGTATCGTGTGTAACTGTAAACTCTTCGCCTATAATTCCATTTTGAAATGATAGTAATGCTGTTATTAGAATCGAGAATATAATGTCAATATCTCAGAATTCCTCGTATATTATATGTAAAGTAACCTGCGTGTGGTCCCTTCCAGGCAGTGGCCTTGCCCTTGCTAGCGCCGCGACCGCCCGGCCGACCGGGCGGGGGCGGGGGCGGGATAGAACGATCATGCACTTGTGCGCGTGCAACGTTCAGGTAGACAGAGCTCGGATCAATGGGTGTACTGTAACTACTGCAGTACCGGTAACAGCAAACTTTGGTAACAGTGACTCTTGTACCTTGGAGAGAGGGATACTGCCATTAAGTTGAAGTAGACCATACCTAGTCTAAATTATTCAAAGAGTAGAGTACTTGGACTGACTAATTTCTAGTAAAGAAGAAACTATTTCTGCATCCATTGTTTGCCCTATCTTGCAATCGTATTTTAATTTCAGATAAGTTTGCATAATTCTGAGGCTGTTTTGTACACCCTTGTAGTTGTACAAAGATCACATCTGCCAGATCCATTTTATGTTGTCAATCAACATTGGCACCGCATGCTGAATCGTGGCTTGTACGATATAGAATTAACCCTTCTTATTCTCCTGCAGGCTATTTTCAGGATTGAGAGATGGCTGAGAAAAGGAAGGCAGAGAAGAATGGCAGTAGCCTCATCGCAGCCTCGCTGCCGAATCCCAAGCTGTTGAAGTCCGCTCCCAAGTCCTGCCCTCTGGATGAGCTGAGGAAGAATGGGGCGAGGTTTGGCTGCGATCTGATGGACGAAGGCTTTGCGAAGGAGATGGATGAACTAGACCCTCTGGCTCATCTCAGAAATGAGTTTGTCTACCCAAAGAACAAAGAGCTGCCACCTAGTAAGTTGAAGAATGCAACAAAGCAATGGTATTGGTAGAAAAACCTGGAAAGCCCAGCTAGTCAGGAGGGGCTGAACAGTTGAGAGTCGTTACAAATTTGCATGTTGAATAAACAAACATTCTTCTAAGTTTGTAACTTTTACCTTATTGATTTGCTCCATATACCTCCCTCAGCAGATTTGTTATTCGTGAATAAAACATCCAACCTCACATGGAAGGGGAATCAGGTGATGATGAATGGTGTGGAGTCTGTGTTATTTTACCCTAATATGCTATCAACTTACTCCATACCTCCTTCATCCAATTAGTTCTAAATGAACACATTGAGGAGAGCCAGAAATAAAAGATTGAAGATCCCACAACAGATGGCATTCATGTTGAATCTCCATTGTATATTTCTTAACACATTCTCTTTTTCTTCCTCCTTCCTCCAGTCGATCTGTCCCTGGTGGATGGGGAGGAGGAGTGTATCTATCTGTGTGGGAACTCTCTGGGCCTGCTGCCTAAAGGCCTAAAGCACTACCTGGATGCAGAGCTGGAGAAATGGGGACAGACGTAAGCATCTAATAAATCTCTCTCTTTCTCTCTCTCTCTTCTCCACCTCAAAACAGATATTGCGACAGTCATGATACATCTCTCTCTGAGACTCTCTCTCCTCTTCACCTCAAAATAGATTCCAACAGTCATGATTTTGTATGGAATGAATACCCAACATACATGTATGTAAGCCAGAACTCAATAAGAATCTAATATCTCTCTCTCTTCTCCACCTCACCTCAAAATAAGGAATGTGACAGTCATGACTTCATATGGAATGAATGCCCAACTTTTTAAGCAAAATTTAAAGATTGTCCGTCCCTTTTGCAAGCTTAAAATTTGAAATCGTCTATCACGATCGTAAATTGAAGAAAGTGTGATTCAAGACCATTTCTAAGAATATAGCATGTTGAAGCTTTCTGTATATGTAAAAAATTTCAGCCGTTAAATTTCAAACCGACTTTTTTCGTACCACGAAAAAAGTATTAGTCTTTGTTACAGTATCTATGTTGTTATTATGCGTGTGTGAAATCCTAATTTTATGAGTAACTACCAAATTTTGGAGATGATTCCTTCCATAGAACAATTTTTTTCATAATGCGTTTTATAATTTAATAAACAGACTAATCAATAAAGCAGATATTTCAACACAAACTGCTAAGAGCCTGAGGTAAAGACTATTAATCAGACGTTGTTTACGTGCATTATTTGAATGTTACACTACGTATCAGTTTCAAATTGTGAATATAGAGCTTGCTAACAGTTCTCTATATGTTTTGCCAATGTTTTGATGGTTTTGTGGTGATCTGAAAAAGGGACTGGCTGTCTTTAAACCATATTTAAACTCTTAAAATATTTGCACCATATACCTGTTCTTTACTAAGCCCGCAGGCTGGCTTGTTGGCACTCAGATACTATTCAGTGCAACTCCCGCATCATCTGGGGGGGGGGGGGGGGGAGCAAAAAGCTGCTATGTGCCAACTTGGTGAATATTAACTATGACATTTCTGCACTTAGTGTATGCAAATCCCACTCAGCTGCATTCTATCTGGCGTAGACACAGTTTACTCATTATGCACCAGTGATGCTATACACACCTAATAGAGCAGCATGCTATCTAGCTTAGAAATGGAGGCTCTTTCGTGGTGTGAAATCCTCAACAATCTAATTCTTTTTCTTTTTACAACTTTGCCTATAGACCATTTTCACAATGTATTTACAACTTCAGGGCCCTGTGGCATAAAACTTGCTTTTAATGGTAACTCTGTCATCAGTGGTAACTATCATAATAACACTGCTCCACAGCGAATCAAATTCAAGTTTCCATAGTGGTTGCCATTGGTACCTGTAAGTTACCATCAATAGTAATTTTCATGCAACAGGCACCAGGTGTTGTGTAGTCTGGTCAAAGTACTTTAGGACATGTCACAGCCATTTCCTGCATGCTGGGTTAATTGCTTCTTAAACAGGAGTCTTCCTGCTTCCTTTGTCTCTCTGTCTGTCTCTCCCTCCCCCCCCCCCCCCCACTCTCTCTCTCTCTCTTTCTCTCTCTCTCTCTCTCTCTCTCTCTCTCACTCTCTCTCTCTGTGTTCAGGGGGGTGCATGGGCACTTTGGTGGGCAGCTGCCCTGGGCGCATTGTGATGAGGTTCTGAGGAGAGATATGGCAACTATCGTGGGTAAGTCAGTGCTAAAGGAAGCAAAAAATTAGAAAACAGGGCTGCTGTTCTGAAAATTCTGATTTGTAGTTGTATTTTTTGTTGTATACTTCTGAGATAATAGAGCGCTCATGTTGTTGTGATTTAAAGGAACAAAACTAAGTGACAACTGAAGGAGACAAAAAGCTCTGAAAAAAATGGCATATTCATTTAAAAGCTTACTTACCTAGTTATTAAAAATGCATGCAGCTGAATGCACTTGAGCAACAACTACGCTTATTAAGTTATTATGGCCCAGGCTTATAGTTTGTGGTTGATTGTTTTCACTCCCGTCAAAAACTTGCAAGAAGGCTGTAACAATAATCAAAGTAGGTTAGTAGGTTACAAATCACCACAGCGCCCAACCATGCACAATTCACATGAACTGAATAACAAATGCTCATACTTTAGCGCACATAAGGCCATGGCCATCCTGAACAATGGATTGCACTTCCTTCTGACCTGAGTGGCTTAGAATGGCTTGGACAGTTTAGATGTTTGCTTTTAAACCTCTTTATGTGCCACATATGAATATATTCAAAAGTAAAGCACACAAATCCCATAGAGCAGCATTTTATCTGGCACAGGACAGGTTAAGAGTCCAGGGGGGTGTTTCACCAAGCTGTGATTTTGAAAGCTACAAAGACCAGCTTTACCCATGACTGGTCGCCTGTTCTTGTGCTTAATCAGATTCTCAATGATTTTGATTCCCATCAGCTGAAATTGAAATCTAATCTTTGTAAATGAAAATTCTTGTTGCCCAGCATCTGGATACAAAGCTTATAATTTGTCAAAATCGATTGTGATTGTTGAAAAATTAACTCCCACTTTTCTTAAAGTCGTTCTATTAAGTTTAAGAACAGCTTTATTTTTCTGTTTTTGACCACGGAATGATTTTTTTCATCCAAGTGTGTGTGTAAAAACATATTTCTAATAATGTATCAAATGCACAAGTAAAAGGATGCATATCTTTGTGAGAAAATGCACATTTTCAAAAAAAAAATTGTACACAACATATGAGAGAGCACATCGCATGTGATGTAATTAAATCAAAACTTTATAATCAAGTAACTTTCTTTTCCTTTGACCGATTCTCATCAAACCTTCACTCATATATTTCTATAATTTGTTTCTTTTTATTGAAACCAAAATAATTTCAGGGTGAACTTCCCCCTTTAAGAAAATAGTAAAACTGTTGGTAACACCAAAATATCTTTCAGGATATTTGACCTATTTATGGGTTGAAGAATAGAAAAGAAAGAGTAAAAAAAAAAGGAGAGTTCATTTTTTAATTGTTACAACACTTAGACAAGACGGTTTTTACCATTATTTTTTGTGTCCAGATCAAAAATAAATGAAATGAATGGAAGTTGTTTGTGTCATGATATTAGGAAACCTTTTACTTGTGCATTTGATACATCATTAGAAATACGTTTTTACACACAAACCTGTACGAAAAAAAAATAATTCCATTGTCAAAAACAGAAAAAAGAAAGAAAAATACAATTTATCGACTTATCTTGTACACAATATATGGGAGAGGACCTTGCACGTGACGTCAAAACTTTAAAATCACGTAACTTTCTTTTCCTTTGACTGATTCTCGTCAATCCTTCACTCATATATTTCTATAATTTGTCTCTTTTTATTGAAACTAAAATAATTTCAGGATGAACTTCCCCTTTAAGAAAATAGTAAAACTGTATGTGGTAGGGTCTATGGTAACACCAAGATTTCTTTCAGGATATTTGACCTATTTATGGGTTGAAGAATAGAAAAGAAAGAGTAAAAAAAGGAGTTAATTTTTTAATTATTATAACACTTAGACAAGACTGTTTTTACCGTTAGTTTTTTTGTGTCCAGATCAAAAATAAATTAAATGAATGGAAGTAATTGTTTGTGTCATGATATTAGGAAACCCCCTGCCCCCCCCCCCCCCCACAAAAAAACCCAATAATAATAAATAATAATAAAAAATATATATATCTAATCATGTATACAAACAAAAATAGAAAAATATAAATCAAAAATGTGTTTTTCCCCTGATGATGCATTTGATGTTTTGCCTTGTCCAGGAGCTGAAGAGGAGGAAGTGGCCATAATGAATGGCCTGACAGTCAACCTGCACCTACTCATGGTAAGTGACCAACTGACCGGTAGATACTAGCCTGGATTACGGGCCGTATCAATCCAAAATGTAGGATTCAATGAACTGAGTATGGCTGCTAGAGATGTATCACTCTCGTTTCCTTGTCCGGCTCAGAAGGAGAAAGAAAGAGGATGAAAGAGTGACTAGCCTTTTTATTACTGGACTCTATAGTTGTCAGTGTGAATTGGAAATGCCAAAAAGCCTGAATGCAACGATACATGTTAGTAGACACACACACAGGATGTAATACCCATCTACATGGGCTTATCTATGGAATAGGGTAGTTGCACTACTGTTGGAAGTTTAGGTTATCTTGATAAACTTGTTTGAATGGGCTGATGTATGATTGTGTGTATGTACACTATCTGGAACAAAACAAGATGTAATTTCCTTTCTTCAGATTTTATTGTTTTACAGATTTTTAGGTATTTCTTTGTTTTCACTGTTTTTATTTTCCACTGTATCATTTGGCAGATTTACAGCAAAATTTTAGATGAATATTGGTAGCTAGTAAAAGTAAACTTTTGCCGCTCAATAATGTTCTTTTACCAAGTATTTTCCATGTGTTGTGTGTGCTTTTGTAATTATAGTAACTTTGATGAAATAATGAAGATGATGATGATGATGATGTTTATGTTGAGGACACCAGCAATAGCAATGACTAGTGACAGAACTATACAAGCGGCTCGAGGCAGTGAAACGCCTGCAATGCAAAAGAGAATGCCTATGAGTTGACAGTGTATCTATTTTCTCCACTGATGATGACCATCTCTTTGAGCAACATGCCATAATCCTGCATTTTATGACTCCGCAACGAATTTGGAGAATGGCATTATGTTTCCAGGTTCTTTGTCCGTCCGTCCAGATCTGGTTTATGCGATAATAAAAAGATGACTGACCAAATTTGGTATGATGGTAATATATAGCTGGGCAATTAAGTGATTAAATTTTGGTTCAGTTGGGTCACAGGTCACGGTCAAATCATAACATTTTACTTTTTACATAACTTGAGAAATAACAAACCAAACATAGTTCAATGATAGTAACAAGACAATTAAAGACAATTTGACTGAATATCACTAAATGTGGTGCAGTGACGATATATGACAGGTCTCTCTCAATTCAGTTGCATTTCATAGCCAAGCAGCGAGCTTTCCATGCATGAGAAGATGACATTTTACGAAATATTTACAATTTTGGCAATACTTCAATGTCTGCGCAGGAGGGCAAATGCATACCAGTCAAATTTCTCTAGTTTATGGTATAGAGATTCTTGCTTTGTTTGTTTCTCCATGCAGTTGTCCTTCTACCAGCCCACTCCAAGTAGACACAAGATTCTAATTGAGGCCAAAGCATTCCCTAGTGACCATGTAAGTACAGACTTAATCCGGGGGGGGGGGGGGGGGGGGGGGGGTTCACAAAGCTGTTCTTAAGCTAAGAACCACTTTACGCACGACTGGTGATCCTTTCTTATGCCAGATCAGATTCTTGATTATTTTGATTCCTTTCAGCTTTAGTTGAAATCTGATCTTCATAAATCAAAAAGTATTGTATAAATACAGAGTGTACTTCTGTGAAATTCGAGTAGGATTGTTGGAAATTAACTACCACTATGTTAAAACAGGAACAAATTGAGAATCTGATTTAGCCCAAGAGGGGTCATCAGTCGTGCGTAAAGTCGTTCTTAGCTTAGGAACAGCTTGGTGAAACACCCCTCTGAACTAGGTAGCCTAGGCTTCAGTCTTTGGTGTGCAATTTGTTTCTTACCTATGCCTGGAGGTTTGAATTGAATGCCAAGCCATGGACCGCGGGCAAGCTCAGCGTGTATGTCACAAATGAAACTATGTGGAACAGGGCTATTGACTTTTCCTGTGCCACATGTGACTTTTTGCACAACTAATACACACAATTCCCATAGAGCGAGAATTCTCCCTATCGCATATAGCTGATATCAAGCATTATATTCCACATACTAAGAATGTTGCTATATGATTGGTCAAGAGTTGATCACGTGATAGAGCGTAGTTTTGCCCATCTAATCATCTGAGAATAAAAGTTCGTTACACTCTAGATGATAGTACTTTTTGGTTTCGCTGATCTCTTCACTCCTCACAGTCCAAACGCGTGATCAATTTTTTGAGTATGCGCGAAATAAAAGTGCATTACACTCGGACTATCAGCTCCTACTAACGCGTCCAAACGCACGTCATAATGCGCGTCCCAATTAAACGCGCGTTATAATGCGCGTCCTAATTAAGCGCACGTCCTAATGCGCGTCCTAATGCGCGTCCTAATTAACGCGCATCCTAACGCGTGTTCCCCATGGCAGCGGTCCGGGGTTAGGTAGAGAAGTAAACATTACTTTTGTATGTCAAATTGTCATTTTTGGTATAGATAGTTGGTTTCAGATGTGGAATATAAATCAAATAATCAACTTTTGGTTTCAGGCAATGAGACGAACTATCACTTCCTCGGCGATCTGAATGTATACGCTATCTTTCCTCAGCGGCGCTTCGGAAAGATAGCTACATCCAGATCGCCTCGGAAGTGATAGTTCATCCCATCACCTTTACCAACGTTCATTATTTGTTTAATATCACCTCGGGATACCGATATCTCATCGATTGCTCTTCAGTCTTGGGATGAATACTTCCGGTAAGAGTTTGGTACGTATTCAATTCACGCAATGACGCACAGAGTCTGTAATTTTGACCCTCGTAAACCTCGTAATATTAAAATGGATGGGTTGTTACATGGACGAAGGACTTTAAAAAAATACTACCAATCACTCACGGCGATGTTTTTGTCTACCTCAACATTGATTGTGCATGGACTAATGAAAGAATGAAAAGACACAAGCAAGACGATGGCTATAGAATGTTCGTGAACCGGAAGTTCATATCCCAAGAATTAGAGGTAAAAAAATTAGAGGGCCACACGCGTTCAGATTCAGAGAGCTATATGCGATAGGGAGAACTCATTTGGTACTTAAAGGGTTCACTTTTCCTGTGCCAGATAAAATGCTGCTCAATGGGATTTGTGTGCATTATTGGTGACAAAATGCAGACCTACACGTAACACACATAGATTTACATATGTACAGAAAGACAATGGCCCACCACCTAGTGTTGGAAAAGAAAGACTAAAAGAAAATGATGATGATGCACTGTAATCACAACTATGTCTGAATGCATAGACTAAGCTTGATATGCTTGTTTGAAGGGAGTTGTTGTTTCATTTTTGTTTACATGGCAGTCAGTCAAAATTGACTATTTAAGCCATAACCATAATTCTGCAAAAAAAAAAAAAAAAATTATAATAATTTTCTTGGATTCTCTACACAATCTGATAATGATTTTCAGCCAGTGTGCATTTAATATTACATTTTACATTCTGGAACTATATGATATGGTCCATATCACGATTAACCAAAGCATTTCCTAGTGCTTTTTTTTAGTACATGTAATATCATTTCAGAGAACTTGATACAACACTTTCTCCCTTTTAAACATTTGACAAATAAGCTCTACAAAACTAATAACGTTAGCTCATTACTTTGACAATCACCATGATGGCACGACTGTTTACTAAGTTGATTGGATAGTTCTCGCTCGGATAGGAAGTGGCTTTATGTTTCAAAACTTGATGCCTGTTCCAGCTGTGTAATGATTATTTCAGTTAAGTGCATTCATTGCATGAATATTATTCTCATGTTCATAGTTTGTTGCTGTATAAACATGATTTGCTAATTCATCTTGGTAGTAGTTGTTAGGTTTCTATTCCTTTATCATCATTATGACATTTTTTTATGTATGTGTAATTGAAATGAACATTTTATTTCACTAATTTGAAATCTGTCATGATATTTTTGTAATATTGTTCTATTCATAATTTGTGTGCTTAATGTCTCATATCTAATGTCATTTCAATTACTCATCATAAATATCTATGTGTTTAATGTTATCCTATATATCTATAGTATTTAAATGTCTTTTAAGATCGTAAATGACTATGCTATTTAGTTGCAAGTGAAAGCAGGTCAGGTGAATAAACTGACTGTGAAGGGTTTCCTTTGAGTTGTCTGTATACACAGGTGGCCTCTATAAAGAGTGGTCTCTGTAGACAAGTTTGACTGTATAATACATAATACTGGCTTTGGGTATGTGACTATATATATGTTGTGTTTGTTACTGTGTTGTTTTCCCTCTTGCCCTGACTGGTGTAAACCACCTCATTGCAGTATGCCATGGAATCCCAGATCCGTCTGAAGGGCTTTGATCCTGCTACCAGTCTGGTCTGTCTGGAGCCCAGAGAGGTATGTAGGGGGTTTGAGAGGGGGTAGGGGCAGAGGGTAGGATTGATTGGGGAGCGATGGTGGGATGGATAAGGGGTAGTGGCTGGGATTAGCATCTGAGTTTTGCATGAAGGGCTTTGATCCTGCTATCAGTCTGGTCTGTCTGAAGCCCAGAGAGGTTTATGTAGGGGGTTTGAGAGGGGGTAGGGGCAGAGGGTAGGATTGATTGGGGAGCGATGGTGGGATGGATAAGGGGTAGTGGCTGGGATTAGCATCTGAGTTTTGCATGAAGGGCTTTGATCCTGCTATCAGTCTGGTCTGTCTGAAGCCCAGAGAGGTTTATGTAGGGGGTGTGAGAGGGGAGGGGTGATGGTAGAATGGTGGTAGGCTGAGGGGAAGGATGTGGGGAGAGGTGATGAGGGAGGGGGTGTAGGATAAAGGGTCAGGCTAGTAGTAGGGGTTCTAGATCCCTCTGAAGGGGTGAGCTGGGGGTTAGGAGGTGAGGGGGGGTGGGGGTGTGAGGATTAAGGGTAAAGGTAGGGGACAGGGTTTCAGCTCTGTCTGAAAGGGTTTCATCCTGCTACAAGCCTGGTGTATCAAGGCCCAGACAGATATGAGTAGAGAGAGAGGGGGGGGATATATGGGTGATGGGGAGAGTGGGATGGGGGATGGCGAATTTGAAGGTCAAGTTCATGTAATGTAGGGTAGAGATACAACAACAGTATTGTTATTTGAATAACGGTAATTGTTAAGCCTGCCTCCTGTAGTCCTACATGGTCCTAATTTTGAAAGTTTCAAGCCTCCTTCCCACCATGTTGTACATGCAGGTATGGTTTCAGGGAGAATGGTGATATTTAGAGAAAGGCACTGGGACAACTTGAAAACCTGCCACCTTCCCCACAATGTTGTAAGGTAGTAGCTACATTAAACATGCATGAGAAATGAAACTGTAGTCCTACATGGTCCTTATTGTGTACATATTCAAGCCTCCATCCCACCATGCTGTTGTTGAACGTGCAGGGAGAGCACAACCTGAGGACAGAGGACATCGTGAGGGCGCTAGAGGAGCAGGGGGAGGGTGTGGCCCTAGTCCTGCTGGGAGCTTTACAATACTACACTGGCCAGCTGTTTGACATGCAGACCATCACCAAGGCAGGCCATGCACAGGTAACCCCCAACCAGGCCTATATACATATAGGCCCTGTTGCATACACACTTACCATCAATTGCGATCAATTGTAACTACCATGAGAACATTGCTCGACAGCCAATCAAATTCAAGGTTTACATAGAAGTTGCCATTGGTGACACAGTTACCATCCATGGTAAGTTTTATGCTAAAGGGCCATGGTCAGCCTTTTTTACAAACCATTGCATCTATCCATCTCATAGCCTAGTACATACTTGATGGTTTGTAAAAGAATGCTGACCATATATTCCCCTCTAATTCATCATAAAGTTGTATAATTTTGACATGTTGAAGCCAAACAAAACATTTCTGATCTCCTCAAAGTCTGAGAGTTGAAAATACTGTATGATTATTTTGCAGAATATTGCAATCTAAAACTCACATTTTACTTTGTTGAATGCATGTACACAGTTTTATGGCACTTCTTTAACAGTATCTCATATTGCGCCTGTTGAGTCTAGTACAGCACTTTTGATGAGATATATTGACATACTTTGCTCAGTGCTTGTCACACCACTGCTGCTTAGAGCTTGGGTGCAAATTCATAACAGTGGCACAATAATGTTTGATTATTTACATGTATGGTTTTATGGGGAAAGACGGTATCTCAAGGAAGCTGTGAGAACAACTTTACGGCAGGAGAGGCAGGGATAGACCACCAATGAACTGGATGACACACATAAAGCAGTGGATGAACATAAAAACGATATGACAATATGGCACATTCACTGGCAAAGCCCAAGACTGAGAAGGCTGGGAGATTATGGCTGCCAACTTTCACTATGAACTCTGAAGATGATGATGATGATAGCTTTATGCCTAAGAAAGATACTGATGTTGTCAATCTTAACAGTGATAATTTCTTTGTTATGAATGTGAGTCTGATCCTTCCTCCCTTGTAGGGTTGTATGGTTGGCTTTGACCTGGCGCATGCAGTAGGCAACGTAGAGATCTCTCTACATGACTGGGACGTGGACTTTGCTGTGTGGTGCACCTACAAGGCAAGCATGAGCCACTTTGTAAATACGCAAAGAGTGTCATGTGCATCTTCATGTCATTGCATGTATGTACACACCTGTACATTCTGTGAAGCATTGTTCCCTTTTTGCTGGAGGCATTGTGAAATAATATTTTTGGTTTGTTCGTCCGTCCAGAATCTCTTTTCGCAATATCTTGAGAACTGCTGGATGGGTATTCTTCAAACTTGTTTTCTGTGTGTAATTCATGAAATTAATTAACTGTGGACAATTGGGGTCAGTGCCATCCGACGTCAAAGTTCAAACTATGGTGAATGGATTTTTTTCTGAAGATATACTTAAGATATCTTAAGATCTACATAATTGACTTTTTCATGTTTTTCTGTAACATTTCTTTTTAATTTGTTATTTTAGTCCACCAATCAGACTAAAATTACATGCTTCCAATTAAGTTTATATGTCACTCCCTATAAATGTTTTGAAATGATTTCCGCCATCTCATTTTCTCTTTCTCTCTTTGTGTCGTCATGGTAATGTGCAGTATCTAAACTCAGGAGCAGGGAGTCTTGGTGGTGGCTTCCTCCACTCAAAGCACAAACACACCATCAAACCTCAGTAAGTACCTCTACCACCACCTGCCCTGTGTTTCTAGTGTCCTCCTATCTCTTGACCCCATGTGGTGACCTTTGAATACCAAGGAATTTGGCCAATTGGCCAGAGAGGAGAAACTGGCACAAGGAAAATGTCATCATGGCAAGGGGTAGTAGCAAATGATGGCACCTTCAGGAGAGCAATTTTTCATGTAAGAGAATCAGTTACCCCAACAACAAAAGAGATGACATTAACAAGTAATAAAACTAGATAATGTAATGTTTGTTGCATCTCAGGTTTCAGTCATGTTCAGTGATTGAAACAAATAGATGTAAAAATTAGCCCATTACTGTTCCTGCATTGACTGATTTCATATCGCCCTATGACAATCAGGGTGATGATGCACCCTGCTTGTAATGGTTTGATATTTTAGTTATTTCTATGATTTGTCTCTTTTATCTTGTGATGTAGGCTGGTTGGATGGTGGGGTCATGAGATGAAAACGAGATTTCAAATGACTAACAGTGAGTATTCATGGAATTTTTTGTGTTTATCATTCTTCTGGATAATTTTTATACTGCTCAATATGCTTTGATTAATTCATGTTCTTGGTATGTCTTGACCACCATAACATAATATTCAGACAAACTATAAAAAATAGTCACCAATTTTTCTGTATTCTATGTTGTGGTGTACTGGTTTTAGGTCCCAGGTTCAAGCCCATCAATGGCACTAGTGTACTTCAGCAAAAATATTTTAACACCCATTAGGAAAAAGGAATGGAATGGAATGAGTATGCCTTAGCTGCCATGATTCTAAATGATCCTTTGAGATTGGACAGATGTCACAAAGACTTACAAGCATCCAATGACCGTGGTAATAACAGTGTAAAGTGCTAAGAGATGATTTTATCAAGCGCTTTTTAAACAATGTGTGTTATTATTATTATTACCGTTACCATTATTGTTTCAAAATGATGAGAGCAATGACATGTTTTGCGAGACTTCTTCTTTAAGACCTTATTCCTCTCCTCCTCCTAGAGCTTGACCTGTCTCCAGGGATCGATGGCTACCGTCTGACCAACCCGTCCATCTTTGCTACTTGCCCGATCAGAGCAAGCCTTGATGTGAGTAATAGTGGCCTGAATCTTAGACTGTCAAGAGAATTCCTGCTTCTCAACCACAGCAGATGATTTGAAGATTGACTGAGATGAAGGGTTCTTGTTTTCACATGGGGATGTAGAAAAATAGTTAGCTAAAGTCTCTAGGGGAAGTTCACACTAAATTTAAGTTGATTTCAAAAGATGGGGAGAAGTTTTATTGTTTAGAAGAGAGGAAGGAGATATGACATGGAGAAGGATAGGATCAAAAGCAGTCTTTTCATTGTGGATGGCGTTTTTGAAGTGGTGACTGTTCTTATAAAGATTTGAATATAGAATTAAGAGTGAAAAGGGACAGAAAATACAGCTTACTCTCGATACAACGAGCACGGATATAACGAGGTTTCGTTATAACGAGAGAAATCTCTCGGTCCCAAAAGTTTCTACATGCAAACCTATGGTGCACCATGTCGCTTATAACGAGCACGGTTATAACGAGATTTCGTGATAACGAGCTTATTATGTTGACCCCAAGACAAAGAAAAACATAACAATTGCGTCCCATTACAACGAGGAAGGAAAAATCGAGGGCTAGCTAGTCAAAAGCAATCTTCTCTTGAGATTGAAAACACATGAAAACACTGGCACCGCAAGGAGCCAGACACACATCTCGTAATACACGTCCACACAAGGCGAGCATGTGCACAGCATGTACACCAGTCCTTCGCACATGCACAGCGTAATGTGCCGTGAAAGCGCATGGTTTGCAAGTCCATTCCCATCACGGCAATGATACGGCGCGGCGCGTGCTGAATTGGGGGTGTGTCTGATGAGCAGCGATTGATTGGGTTTCTTGACAAAAACTAATGTATATTAAAAAAAACTAAAATATAACAAAGAAAGATTTGAAGAGATGATAAAATATTCTTCTTTAAATTAGTATATCACTGGAAATTATAATCACGATGTAAAATTGATTATAAGTATGCAGGGGTAGCGTTAATCTTCTACATGGAACCCCCTCGTAATAATTTTGGAATGACCCAGAAAAGAAAGTGCCGATCATAGCGGTGTTGCTACGTCGTCGCAAACATATCAGACGGGCGAGACGCTCTTATCTAAATCCACCTTCCCCTTATTTCCCGGCCGTTCGGCCAGTTGCGCCGCCCGTTCTCTTGTTTGTCCAAACAACTAAACCGCATGTTTTCTTGTCCAGAAGATTACGAATCGATAACAATTTTTTTTAACCCGTTTATTTACTGCAAAATAAGACCCATCGTATCGGGAATGGTCTATAATTCATTGAATGCAATTAGCTATTAAAACGGCAAAAATATATCAAGGTTGGATGATGTGTTGAGCACAAATACATTGTAAATCCCCTTTTCAGTTTGAAAACGCACGTTTCAAATACCTTTTTTCAGTTTGATAACGCATGTTTCCAAGACGCCTATGGATATAAAAGCATAGTAAAACACAACGAAAACACAAGCACACATGTTTCAATGTGTTTTATTGTTTTTTATTCTGTTTGGATACAACGAGGTTTCGTTATAACGAGGAAAAAGCCCTGGTCCCGACGACCTCGTTATATCGAGAGTAAGCTGTATAGAGAAAGATAAGATTGAAACCACTGTTTTGACCTATTTGATAGGATGTCCAAATTACTTGAGGAACTGCAGTAACCCAAGGGATGTGGCTTGATTGCGCCCTTTAAGGAATTTGAAGATTTTTCGTAGCAGGTTGTTTATTTTCCGTATAGCAGATTTCAGTACAGATTGTCCATACAGCAGAGTCACTGTGATGAGTCATGAGTATCTGAGTGGAGAACATCCAGCCAAAAAATATGCAGACACAGTCAAGAATGGATTATCTTGTACACATTTTACTATATTACTAAATCACGAAGTTAGGGGACAGGGACAATAGGACCATTCAACCTTTTCGTACGGTTGATAGGCAACTTTCACTCAACTTCACGATTATTCTAACTTCACGATTTTTTAAGAACAATGAGAATGGCACTTATGTGAGTGTTTGTTGTTCTGACAGGTGTTTGGTAAGACCAGTATGTCTGCCTTGAGGGCCAAGTCTATGCTGTTGACCGGGTACCTGGACCACCTGGTTGGCCTGTTCTTTGGGCGGGCCAGCCCCCAGCGCACCACCAGGGAGTCCATCGACATCCTGACCCCCTCAGACCCCACCCAGAGAGGCGCACAGCTGTCCCTCTCCTTCTCTATGAGTATCACCAGGATCCACCAGGAGATGGAGAAGAGAGGCATCGTGGTGAGTAGGGAAAGGGATGGTTTACTAGTAAGCAAATATTCAACGTTGGTGAGGGTGATGGGACAAACTATCACTTCCGAGGCGATTTGGATTCAGCATTCAGATTTATTCAGTTTATTATTTGCTTTATATTCCACATGAAACCAACTACCTATACCAAAAATGACAATTTGACGTAAAAAAGTGATGTTTACTTCTCTACATAACCCTGAGCCGCTGCCATGGGGAACATGCGTTTGGACGCATTAGTAGTCAATTGATAGTCAGAGTGTAACGCACTTTTATTTCGCGCGTACTCAAAATATTGATCACGCGTTAGGACTGTGAGGAGTGAAGAGATCAGCGAAACCAAAAAGTACTTTCACCTAGAGTGTAACAAACTTTTCTTCTCAGATGAGCAGATGGGCAAAACTATGCTTTATCACGTGATCAACTCTTGACCAATCATATAGCAACGTTCTTAGTATGTGGAATATAATACTCTATATCCTCCATTGATACATTTTTGCTTAAGTAATACGCACTACTCCCATAGAGCAGCAATTTGTTTGGCCCCCAAAGGGTTAAAAAGTTTGCATGTAGCTAAGAGCTCCAAATCACAGGTGCATGATGAAAAATCAGTACAAATCCTGAGGTATTCCTGGCATATCAACAGCTATTGATGAAGAGGTGATTCTCTATGAATTTGTGTGCATGACTGGTGGACACACATGTTACAGAGTTACAAAAATTACAGAGCTTTACTGAAACTCAACGAAATCATCAGTGCGAAGCCCTTGTGTTGAAGAGTGCTGCCCTACTCGGACAAAAGGAAGCAACTGACAAAAGAGACTCTTCTTGTAAATGAGCAGAATGTGTCTGTAACTTGCATTGTCATCAGTGAAAAACCACATCATGTTAGATTGAATATCTTACAGCAAGATGAATATTTGAGTGATTTGTCACTTGCCTCCTTTTGTAAGAGTAGGGCAGAGTGCCTTTGGTATGCCTGGCATATTTGGATAATAGGGAAGTGGTTTTTAACCCTATATTTGCCAATAATGCATCTTTGCCCAAGTGTCTACACACTACTCCCATAAAGAAGCAATTTGTTGGGCACATACAGGGCTTAAAAGCTGCAGGATCAAAATCAGCACAAAGCCTCTTTACTGAACATTACTGAGGTTTACTTGGCATATCATCAGGTATTGATCACAAAGGGCATTGTAACGAGTAGGGCACTGGGTGTTGAGCCCTTATTGAGTTTAAAAAATTATTCTCTTGGGGATTAATGTGCAATACTAGGGGAAAAGGACACATGGTGGGCAGAAAGTTAGAGAGCTTTAGTGTAAACTCAGGGCACTGAATAGCATGTAAAAAAAGAACAGGTGCATAATCAATAGCAGTGAGAAGCCTTTGTATTTGATTTGCTAAGGCATGTCTAGTCTAGGATGCCAGGCAGTTGTTATAGTACTCTATTCCCTTTATGACTGAAGGGGTGAAATGAATCTGTCAATGGAGAAGTTATTTCATAGATATTTTATGTCTCTCAGCAAATGACTTGCAGTTGCAAAATATGCTGCTGAGGATGATGTGCTTACAAATAGGTTCCTGAGTGTGTTCACTTAAACTGGTCAAGTGATATCACTTTGTGTCAAACTAGTGAGAGGTCAAAGGTGAAAGGTCAGTGAACTGTTATAAACCTTGCCCTGTTCTCTCGCTTCTTCTTGATCGTGTGACAGTGTGATGAGAGGAAGCCCAACGTGATCCGGATTGCCCCCGCCCCGCTCTACAACAGCTTCCATGACGTCTGGCGCTTTGTGCAGGCTCTCCAAGACATCATGTTGTTAGTAGGAGGCCCTCTAGAGGCAAACCCTGGCCAGGCATAGATAGGAGGCCCTCTAGAGGCAAATCCTGGCCAGGCATAATTAGGAAGCCCTTTAGGGGCAAAGCCTGACCAGGCCCCTGTTGCATAAAACTTACTATTAATGGTAACTCTGCCATCAATGGTAACTACCATGGTAACAATGCTGACAGCCAATCAAATTCAAGGTTTCCATACAAACGGCCATTGAAAGCAAAGTTACCATCAATGATAAGTTTTATGCAAGAGGGCCCAGGACAAGTCAGAAGACCCTCTAGAGGCAATCCCTGATCTTTGCCCTGTTGCATAAAACTTAACATTAATGGTAACTTTGTAACCAATGTCAACTTCTATGGAAAACTTGAATTTGATAAGCTGTCGAGCGATGTTTTCATGGTAGTTACCATTGATGGCAGAGTTATCATTAATGGTAAGCTTTATGCAATGGGGCCCTGGGGCATGTTTCACCAAGATATGTATAAGTTACGCACAACTTTACGCACAACTGGTAACTTTGGCGTCAAATCAGATTCTCAATCATTTTGCTTCCTATCAGTTTAAGTTGAAATCTGATCTTTGTAGATTAAAATTCTAAGCATTTTAATAAAAAGTTTACAAATTGTCAAATTTGATCAGAATTGCAGGAAATTCCCTCCCACTTTATTAAAACAGAACAAATTGGGGTCTCATTCAGCACAAGAACAGATCACCAGTCGTGCATAAAGTCATGCGTAACTTATGCACATCTTGGTGAAACAGGGGACAGGACTAGTTAGGAACCTGGTCATGTCTTGTCCAGTCTGAGTTAAAGGTAAGGAGTAGAAGTAGTAACAACTACAGAAACCTGCCATGACAGTGAGTGCTATTCTACTTTGATTTCAGGACACCAGGAAGAAATTGTCTGGAAATGATCCTGGTGATGACAGCAGAACAGTTCCTCAATGAGTATGGATAGTAATAATTGCTACTACTACCCCTTATCTTCAATGAACTCATTTTTATTCTCAGATGAATACTCACATTCCATGGAAGACATCACTATTTAGTCATGAAATATATAGTATGTATATTATACCTCTAAAATAAATTAATCTCTGAAATACCTATCGGTAATCTACGTAATTATGGATTTCAACGTCAAAGAATAGCCCTTCTGAGTAGGTCTGAGTAGACCTAAACTTGCTCCATAGAGAGTGCATATTAACTGTTAACAATTAGTTCTAATAGTGCAATGTAAATCAGATGTACATGTATATGAATCTGTGGTTGGGTTTGAACAAGCACTGGTGCTCTGGTGTGAGACATTGATATGCTTCTTTTTAAGCATTGCTCTCTAACAATGACGGGATACTCATTGAGTTCTGACCAATTGACATTACAAGTGTCTTGTACAAAAATTCTAAGTCTCTGATGTACCTTAATTACTGTACATATTTTAACAATGTATACATTTGAGAGAGGGAGAGAGCTCAACAAAAAGAATGAGGGAGAATACAAGTGTTATCTTGATTTTTTTTACGGGTTGATTAACATCAAATCGTGTGCTTTATCAACTGCCTTCATTTAGTGTTGAAACTAAATGTGCAACTTTATCAGTTTTGTTCTTGTTGCTCTCAAAGTGCCATATCCTGTAATATAGGCAATCATGGGATGCCACGACTCTCTGTCCTGAGCCTTTTGTATCAGCTCCATGTCATGGCAAACAGTCTCTTGCTCTGCTAACCAGTCAGACAGGCTGCTTCTTCAAGAAATCCTTCTTCACCCCCCTCTATTCCCCTTCTATCTTTCCTGTCAGTCTTTTCAAGCAACCATCACAAATTATATGCCCCCCAAAAAAATCTCAACTGTCAAATTCCAAGCTGACATATTTAACATGTGTTTTCACCACTCTCATCCCAATCTCCATGCTATAATTTCCATTCTGTATAGCTAATGAAATTCCCTTACACTCTATAGAGCAGTAGGAGCTAAAATGTGATATGAAATTATGTGTTCCTGAAAGGTTGCACATTCATTACTGCAAAATAGTCACTTGAATATGTACTTGATTATTGGTAATATCATGCATATTTCATGTTAATTTCCATTTGTCATAGAGATTTTACCTATTGGGCTTGCCTGTATTCTCAATAGTGGTTTGACCTATTTCACTTCATGGGGCGTGAAAAGTTTATGATTCTGTCACGATATCAGTGATTTTGTCCACATAATCACAATAAAGAGCAATTGAAATAACCCATTGTAATTCTACAGACAAGATCAATGATTTGTGACAGAATAAGGCAATGTGTTTTTTTGGTGGCAAATAAGGTAAGTGTAGGTTTACTATAACTACTAATTCAAACAACCACTGAGAAAGTGGGCATTAGAGTACCTAAAGGAAATATTTACAATCGTATGTATTTATTGAAATGTCATTGATTTTTGTCTCGCCCACCGGAGGTGAAGGCGAGACTAAGGGATCCAAATGGCGTCCGTCCGTCGTCCGTCGTCCGTCACAAATGTTAAAGTTTACCTGCAAGACTCTCTTATGATCCATAACTTGGCAACTGTTACAGCAATGGCAGCCACACTTGGTTGATAGAAGCACTAGGGGTATCTTCATGTTATGGTGTTGTCAGAGGTCATGTGATGATGTCAAAGGTCATTTGAGGTCATATATTAAAGAGTATGTGCAAGACTCTCTTTTTCTATGTTAAAGTTTACCTGCAAGACTCTCTTTTGACAAATAACTTCACATAGGTTGCTTGGATTACAACCTAACTTGGGTCATAGATGCACTGGGGGTACCTTCATGTTATGGTACCGTTGGAGGTCACAGGATAAGGTCAAAGGTCATTTGAGGTCATACGTTAAAGTTTACCTGCAAGACTCTCTTTTGACAAATAACTTCACATGGGTTGCTTGGATTACAACCTAACTTGGGTCATAGATGCACTGGGGGTACCTTCATGTTATGGTACCGTTAGAGGTCACAGGATAAGGTCAAAGGTCATTTGAGGTCATACGTTAAAGTTTACCTGCAAGACTCTCTTTTGACAAATAACTTCACATGGGTTGCTTGGATTACAACCTAACTTGGGTCATAGATGCACTGGGGGTACCTTCATGTTATGGTGCCGTTGGAGGTCACAGGATAAGGTCAAAGGTCATTTGAGGTCATACGTTAAAGTTTACCTGCAAGACTCTCTTTTGACAAATAACTTCACATAGGTTGCTTGGATTACAACCTAACTTGGGTCATAGATGCACTGGGGGTACCTTCATGTTATGGTGCTGTTGGAGGTCACAGGATGGGGGAAGGTGGGGGAGGGGGAGTAGATAGAGGAAGTACCATTGCGTGAAATAGCCCTTCTCATTTATGGAATGTTACATTCTATGGCAGATATTTCACAATCAGCCAGGGATACAATTCTTTTGCGTAGCAACGGAGATCGCGATATTTCTGATTATTTTCGCAAGTGGGCGAGACACAATATTGCTAATGCCTTGTTTTTAGTAATACAGTGTATTGGTATATTATTTTTGAAGCTGCTTCATGCATGTAAATTTGCAATCAACATCTGTATATTGATTTTATTTTGTTTTACAAATATATATTTTTTCACTCTGTCTGCAGTTTCATGCATAGTTGTTGTTTTTTTGTTTTTGTTTTTGCTGTTGTGCCTGGTAACTCCAAGCTCCTCTGAGGTTTCCTGACGAGCACTAAGAACATGTTATATATACAGACTGTACTCCATACATTCAGGTCAAGTCATGAAGGAAAATGTGACAGTAAAAGATGGTCCGCAGCTACTCAGAAGGAAGTGTCTGTACATTTACATTTATTTCAAAATACATGCATTTGCATGTTCATGTATTCCAATATATTATTGTTAATCCCTATCTGCTCCTAATACCCTTTTCAAAATTGTATTCACCTCATTCAAATACTACATAATCAATGGTAACTCAAAGCCAGTCCGATTGCCAACAAATATTAGATTCAGAGTGGGTTCCAGCCATTGAAAGTGAATCAAGAAATACAGGTGAATGTAATACTAGGCATTTAGGGGGAAAGTTTTGTGAATACATTACAAAAACAGCTAACTCACCAGGGTCCTCGGATCAAATGATTTGGTTTTTGGTCGTCTCCACCATCTCTACACCTTCACCCGTACACCATTCATTGGTGGTTACGCTGTTACGCAGGGTGCATAAACTTCAAAAAATAGAGGAATAGAAAATTTCCATTCGGCTTCACTTTTAAGCTTTCGGTCCGGAAGGGAAGGTCGACAAATTCACTGTGTTTTTTTTTTTTTTAAGAAATTTTTGGCATACACCCAGTGTGATAGCGTGCTCCATCCTGTAAATGATTGAAAAACAAGTCAGAAAAAAAAATGGAAACCAGAAGGATTTAAACATGCAATCCGCTGCTTACCGAGCAAGCGGTTTCTAGTTCATGGATGAAGACAAAATTGAAATTTCCACAGAAAGCCCTTTCCCTATAGAAAACAAATTCATTGGTGTTTGCGACCAAATTTTACTTTTTTTCTTCACGATTGGCTCAGCAGTGATTTCCACACGAGATCCATTTTTAAAGGGTTGTAAGGCGTGTTTGAAGTTTCCCAGTAGGTTAACACCCTTTGTAAATGAATCATGTAAAGATTGTTAAACAAGAGTCTGTGCTGAACATGCACAAAAATATATTCTCAATTGCACAGCTGTCCAAAGCTAATAAGCAAATAATCAACGTTGGTGAGGGTAATGGGACGAACTATCACTTCCGAGGCGATTTAGATGTAGCTATCTTTCCGAAGCGCAGCTGAGGAAAGATAGCGTATACATCCAGATCGCCGAGGAATTGATAGTTCGTCTCATTGCCAGAAACCAAAAGTTGATTATTTGCTTTATATTCCACATCTGAAACCAACTATCTATACCAAAAATGACAATTTGACGTACAAAAGTAATGTTTACTTCTCTACCTAACCCCGAGCCGCTGCCATGGTTAACACGCGTTAGGACGCGCGTTAATTAGGATGCGCATTAGAACGCGCGTTTATCAGGACGCGCGTTAGGACGCGCGTTTGTACGCGTTAGTAGGAGCTACTCTTAGTCATTTGATATTCCGAGTGTAACGCACTTTTATTTCGCGCGTACTCAAAACATTGATCACGCGTTAGGACTGAGAGGAGTGAAGAGATCAGCGAAACCAAAAAGTACTATCACCTAGAGTGTAACGAACTTTTCTTCCCAGGTGATAAGATGGACAAAACTATGCTTTATCACGTGATCAACTCTTGACCAATCATATAGCAACATTCTTAGTCTGTGAAATATAATGGACAATGAGCGTGTTGTTACATACCTCTTTGTGAGAAATAGTGGAAGCAGAGATATCTTTATTTTTTAAATATTTTTGAAAATATGAATTGTCAGTTTCATATGGAATCATATTATGGAAGTATGAATTTGTTGTGTAATTATATTCAAATGACTACCAAAAAAACGACATGTTTCTGTTCCATTTCATTTCCTGCAAGTGACATGTATTCGAGGTTGAGGTGTTTTTTTGTATGTCTGCTGTCTACGTATGATTGTGTTTGGTTGGATGTGTTGCTATATGGCATATGATGCACTAAGCATGCTACCGCTAGTCCACCCTTAGCATGAATCAAAAGTAACAAGTATTTGACTTTCAAATTGGCAATAGTATTTCATTAGTCAATTTTTGATTATGCGAGGGAATGTCCAACCATTATAAACTAACATTCATGACGTCAACAAGAAAACATTCAGAGCAATTATTTGTGCCGATTTGAAGAAAAAAACGTGATTTTAACATTTTCAACTGGTTGCATATTTGAAGATTTAGTAATTATTTGAGCATTATTTAACTTTTTAAAAAAAAACTCACGCATACAAGCACATCCGTACAGACAAAGTAGACCTTTACCAGATCTCGACAATTCGTATCAATATATTTTTATATCCGTTTATCCTGTGAAAGTACTATTGCATAAAAATCGTGGCAACAAAATGAGTCACATCGAACATGATATGGCAATACATGTACATGTAAAATAACTTTAAAGTGGCAAGACAATGCCATTCTTCGATCATTGCACATAGCTTAACCCATAACGCCCAAGTCATGTGTTCAAATCCCATTGACAAGATAAATATAACGAGTTAACCCTTTCATTACCAGGCCTTGCAATCACCATTGGTTTGCTACACATCTTCATGCCAATGGTCAGCTGATGGTAATGAGAGAGTTCATACAACCAATCGACCCTACTGCTCTGCCCTGTTGTAATAATGAATGCAGGTCTGCAATGTATTCATGATTTCATTCATGATTTATGCATGCTTGATCAATAGCCTTTGTGTTGATTTCAGTCTAGAGATATGATCCGAATCACGCTCTTCTAACACAAGGAAGAGAACAAGCTTATCAACATTGTGTAACAATGCCATGAACGCAGTACGTCATCGTTCTACACCGTGAATCTACCTTTTATACGCCATTATCATCTTGAACGACTTAAAAAAATAAAAACTTATTTGAGTGGGCAGCAAAGTTGAACGGCAAACATATTTTTTTAACCCACTCCATAATCAGTAAATGGAAATAGATATTGTGCCTGATCAAATTCCACCATTTTTTCATTAGACATTTTTCAGACTGGAATCAAATTTGTAAGGCTATTCTCCACTTTACGAAACTCAATAATTTGTCTTTTGATTTCGACAATGACGCTATCATTTGCCTCTCACGCGTTCCTCGTGTTTTTTTAAGTCATTGTTGAAAGACGATGTCGATTATGATATTGCACTTGAATGTATTTAACACTACTGATGTAACCAGCAGTTTAGCTGGAGTCGGTCTATGTGGTGGCACGCATGTCGATCTCGATGATGAGGGGGACTTTGCGGTGGTGCAGCCACTGGGAGAGGGCCCTGGGCGGCGCCCACAGGATCTCTTCGAGCACGAAGACGATGGCGAGCTGCATGGGAATGGTGAGCAGCTGGCTGGCGGGCATTGACATCACCAGCAGGCACAGCTTCTCCTAGGGACGGGTGGGAAAGGAGATGGATTGTACACTTTTGGCTCTCTACTTTAAGTCTTATAGCATGTCATGTACAGAGAAGGATTTATCCTGGCAAGCATCACCATCATTAACATACATGCATGGGACCAGAGAGAGACAGAGAGAGTAGGAGGTGGGGGGGGGGGGGGTCAAGGTTTAGGCTTACTCGTAGTTCTGGACAGTTATGCTCAGAACAACAAAAATTTTCACCAAAAAAAATCACCATTGTCCCTCCTCATACAGTGGCATAACAAAAGTATTGTGCATTTAGTTCTAATACAATATCAAAACACTAAAGTACTATACATAAAAACAAGAAAAAGTGATTGGGATCCAATATTATAAAAAGCAAATCATCATGAACATTCAATTCCTTAGACGTGTTTTAAAATTTAATGCATTTTTAAATCCAGTTTTACTCAATAAACTGCACTCAATGGTGCTTTCGATCGAGGGCTCACGTCACTTGTAATAGAGAGTGAAACGTAGAGGGAGACATACAGTGCGCGATGGCTAGGCCCTAATTGGCTACCTTGGCGTTCGGGATGGACTTGCCGTCCTCCAGGGAGAACTGTGACAGCGTGTTGAAGATGCTGACCACATCCGGGTCATACTTCCCTAGAACCGCCTCCACATTCGCTTTCAGATTCATATACCTGCACCGATCAGAAGAACAACAAGAACCGACTGAAAAGAGCTTGAATCCTGGTATTTTGATAATTGTTATCTCGCGATGTATCGGTATATTAATGTAAATTATATTTGCTTCGTCTAACAGCACAATTCTGTCTTTTTCAATAGTGCGCGATATTTTCACATCTTAGGTAGATTGCAATGCTACTTTAGATCTCACCATAAATGTAACGTCTCTCTTTCTCCCTTGAACGTTCAGTCTCTTTCTCTCTCTCTCTCTCTCTCTCTCACTTCCTCTCTCTTTTTCTTCTCCCTCTCTCTTTCTTCCTCCTTCTTTCTCTTCCTCCCTCTTTCTTCACCCCTCTTTCTCTCTCTCTCCATCTCTCTCTCTGTCTCTGTTCTTACCACGGAGCGAGTTTGATTTCCTCGCTGTCGTCGTCGATGGCGATCACGGGGCAGGCCTGGTGGGCCCTGACGGCCTGGAGGTTGAGCACGGTGCGCTCGAACAGCGGGCTCATCGTGATCACCTGGAACTTCTGCCTGATCACGCGCTGCCGGTCCCTGAGAAAAAGGGTTTGGTTAGGATAAATACATGCTGGTAAAAACTGACGTAATTGATCAGGTAGATAATTATAATAATATTTGTTATTCATTCGAAGGTTGATGCCTCCACACCATTATCTGATAACGATATTGATTTTCTTACCAGTGTCTTTTATTTTTTTTTCAGTTTCTACCCCCTATCACACACCCTTCCACCCGCAACATCAAACCCCATTTTGTAAAAAGATACTGTGTTAGCACTTCCCTCCCAATAATAGAGCTGAAAACTGACTTTTAGCGAAATTATAGCGACCAGTAGATTTTGAGGTTTTTGGCGGGTCGTTCGAAACTTATAGCCTACAGACCAGAGACCGCTGGACCTTATGTTCCGCACCGGTCCGCTCCAAAGAGCATGCGTTCAATGGGAGCAATGCCCGCAATCGCCCGCTCAGCTTGCTGAGAGGGACAATACCATTATGAATGTAGACAATGCTCGCTGCGGTTCAAACGTAAACGAGAAAGTTTTTCACTTTTCCTAAAAAGTGGAGCTATGACTGAGATTTCATACACGTTATTGCTAGGGTATAATTCTGATTCCTGCCGAGTTTCATGACTTTTGCACATAGGACACCCTGTCTTGAGTGTCTCCTTGACACTGAGCTGAATGTTTTCCAGTTTGATCGTTATATCCCATCCGACTATCCGATCCCACTCCAACCCTATTGTTTCCCATCCTTCCCTGACCCCCCCCCCCCCCCCCGTTACCTATAAAGTCTCTCTAAATGCTGTATCGCCTCTGTAGCCAGGGTCTTCTGTGCCTTCTTGAAGCTCTACTTATATCTTATATCGCATCCTAATCCCTCCCTAATCCCCAAATATTAATCCCTTCCCAACCTTTCCTAATTCCATCTCATCCCTACCTATCAAGTCTCTCTAGATCCTGCAGTGCCTCTCTAGCCAGGGTCTTCTGTGCCTTTTTGAAGTTCTGCAGGATGCCTTCCAGCGCGGCGGCTGCATCCGGCTCCTCCACCACGTTCCGCTTACTGCTCGACATCACAGCCTGCGTCGGCCGCTTCACTGCGAGGGAGGCAGATGGATGATGAAATAGAAAGAAAGAGAGAGAAGAAAGGTAACGAAGAGAGAGAGAGATTGCATAAAGACGTAAACAGAGAGAGATGGAAGAGATAAGATGATGACGTAACATAGAGGTGGATAATGGCGTAGAAAATATGATGACATAACAGAGAGATGAATGATGACGCAACAGAGAGATGATGACGTAGACAATTTTGATTACGTAACAGAGAGATGAATGATGACGTAGTTCACCTTTCTCATCGCTCGCCACCCCGACCGTCATCCAGTAAGGCTGCTTCTTGTGCTCGAGGTGGTGCTGGTGCCACTTCATCACTGCGTTGGCTGGATGGGCTCCTGGATTGCGGGAAATATTACACACACGACGGGCAATATAACAAATATACGACAAGAGACACATATAACATTGCGCAAAAAGGTATAATGCTGATACACTCATAACCATGATAATAGCGGGCAATATAATACATACAACACCGAATTATACTACACGGGAAACAAAGCAATGGGCAATATAACAAATACATCACTGCAAGACACGTTTAGAAGGAGACAATATGAGGAATATGGGGCCGTATTCTATAAACAAGATAAGCATGTTTAAGTCACAAAATCTAAGCAATTTGTCTGTTTTCTGTCTAAGACAAAATTCTTACCCTAAACACTTTTTCATAAAAAAAAATTGGCTTCGAATTTTGTCTTAGAATTTGGCTAAGATTTTTTGCTTAGCTAAGACAGATTTAGGATGTATGGCTAAGTAACTTTTCTTAAAATTATACACTTAGTATTCTATAAACTACAAATGGCTAAGATTTTTGCCCTAACTTTCAGACAGCTGTGAGTTGTCTTAACTTCAAGGATGCAGCGTGGCTGCGCGCAGTATGGCAGCTTCATCCACCGTGCGCTTGCGCGCAATGACAATGACAATGACAATGACAATTTATTGATCCCATGTCACCTTGTTAAGTATTGGGGATAATCATGTCCGTTTTACAATGATATTGTTCTGTATTATTTACAATATTTACAAAAGATATATACAGAGAGTGATAAACAAGAAAGTGATTGTAAGCTCATCGCATAAAGCATATTAAAGAATCATAACGAGTATAAAGTAACAAACTAACTTTTTAAAAGAAGAAAAAAATGTAAGAAAAAGAGAAAAATAAAAAAAAAGTATGTATAAAAGACGTAAAAATATCGGCACAAGTAAAGTTATTTGCGACTTTAAAAGATATTTTTGAATATGAGTTAATAAAATAAAACAATAATATCAACAACATCAATACACATGTATATAGTCAAACATTGTTATTAATACACATAAATTAGCTTTAGCAAAATATACAGTCATTTAAATTGATTCATTTTCTTTTTACAAAATTTTACAAGATTTAGGCGCACTTTACAATTGGAAGAATTAAAAAGCTACTCCATTTTATGTGTATTTGTTTTTTGGGTAAAATATCTGTTAAGTAATGACTTTCTTTCGCCTGCAAAAAAGGGGCATTCAAATAGATAATGAAATTCGTCCCCTAATGATTGAAGAGTGCAAAGCTTACATAACCTCATATTCCTTGGAGTATTTCAATATCTCCCAGAGACAATCGGTAAGTGGTGATTGGAACATCTGAATCTACATAATATTATCCTCTCTCTTTTGGGGAGGTCAATCAAGTATTTCTCAAAATGCAAGGACTGTTTAAATATTCCATAAGTTTTGGCATGAGAATATTCAAATATGGGTGACGCCAAACACTGGGAGTGTATATCTGAAAGACGGCGTTCTACAGAATTCTTAACCCCTTCGCGACTAGTAAACTCGCATGTGTCCCACAAATTGCTCATACCGAGGTTGTCAAGTATCACTTTTATCTTCTTTAACCAGTGAGATTGATATATGTTTTTATAATACAGTACTTTTAATATATTTTATTATATATATATATATATATATTATATATATTATTTTAAAGTATATTTTGCCAAACAGTTTACCTCGTCCACTCGTCCACTGCGCCATAACCAGCATGACCGCGTATTTCTGCTTAATGCGCATTAATTTTATTGTCAAAGGTTGGATGTGCGATTTCTTTTACGCATTGCCATTAGTTAGCAAGATGTAAGATTAACGGAAAAAAACTCTAGGCAAAATGTGTACATAGGCCTATTTGACAATTGCACATTTTTGTTCCAAATATCTCTATTTTCAACTTGCGATCGTACTGGTGCAATGTCGGCACGGTATGTTTAACATCACTGATCTCATCTTTGATGACATTGCCCCTATAGCAAATCGGAACTATCCTATTAAGCCCACACACAAGGTATGCATAACTTTAACCGTAAACTCAATGCTGGTGCGATTTTTGCTTTAACACGTAAAATGCATTGACTTTTCACCGCGGGGGAGCTGTTCGTGGGAGTACGAGTGTGATAAAAGTTGCGTGACGTCACCAATTTTCTCATGACGTCAAAGAATTTTAAGATTTGGCTTAGCCAAATCGTCTGACTTAAGAAAGGTTGCTTAATTTTATGGAATACAGTTAGGACGAATTTCTTAGACAAGAAAAAGGCTAAGAAAAATTGCTTAGACTTAAGCAAAAATTCTTAGATGTTCATGGAATACGGCCCATGATGCTGACACACGTGTCGGGGTAGGCTCACCATTTAGAAGTGTTGGGATCATGCTGTTTCTATGCCCGGGACCCGGGGACGTAGCGGCCAGGAGATCCTCCCACGTGTCCACTCTGTTTTCTCGTTCCAGCCGAAAACCCTTCCTTATGTTGGCATGGTAACCAAACCTACATTCCAAAATATGATAAAGGAATTACTCACTATTCAAGTAAATCTTTATATCAAGTATATAATAGGAAGACGGAAGTTATGATCGTAGTTAATTTTAGCAGAATTAGATAATTTTAACAGAAATTATAAGGATTCAGAAATATAATTCTCAAGAAAAAATAACATCCTTAAACGATAATGACATGAATACAGTTTTTCTTAAAGTTTCTGAAACTGTTGATGGGTCTTTTGTAATTCAATTCAACTTAGTTTCAGCGTTCCATTGCCACTTCATTTGTGTGCCACAAACTGCTCTACGGATCTGTGTATATAATTTTCTACATAGCGCCAGAATGACGTGTACCCTCTAAGTTTCATAGGAGCATTAAATGTGCAATTAATAAATAGGCTTCTCCTAGAACGGTACTGAGACGGTAAATAAGTTCCTCTGGGTGAGGTGCCTTACTTCTTCCAGGGGGCGGGAGACGGGGAGGAGACGTCTCCATGAGCATGATGAGCTCTACCGTGAACGCTCATGGTAGACCTGTTTACCGTGGGCAGCACCGGCTTGGAGGTCTTGAGCGACTGGTTAGCCTGGCCGTGCTGGCCCGGCAGCAGTAGATGTTGCTGTTCGCTGGAGCTGACCGTGTCGGCGGAGGAGTGGGCCCGGGTAGCCGCGTCGATCATGGTCTGCTGCGTCTTCGTGCCCGTCATCGGCTTGGTTTGGCTGCAGAGGGAGTGGAAGCAGAAAACGGAACACTCAATGTATGCGTTAGGAGGACTGAGGACTGCACATGGTTGATCAGAGGATAATGACATACTCGGCACCGTGATCTTCCTCAGATGGCAATATACTCTCTCTCTCTCTCTCTGTCTGTGTGTCTGTCTGTCTGTCCCCCCCCCCTCTCTCTCTCTCTCTCCCTCCCTCTCTCTCTCTCTCTCTCTCGCTCTCTCTCTCTCTATTTATCTATCTTCCCTCCCCCTTTCTTCATTCTCTCTTTTTCTCTCTCACTCTCTTCAGTCTCTCCCTCACGGTCTCCCACCCCCACCTCTCTCTCTCTCTCTCTCTCTCTCTCTCTCTCTCTCTCTCTCTCTCGTGTTGTGTGTTTCACTCTTGCTCTCATTTTCAGCCTTTCTCAATCTCTTACTCTGCGTCTCTTTTTCTCTGTCTCTCTCATATTTATTTTTTCTCACCTTCGTTCTCTATATCCCTGAATTATGGAGATGTTGGGGAAGTAACGATCGGTACATGAACTGTATGCAACGTTTTGGCCAAAAACTGGGGGGTAGGGGGGAATGAAGATGATTAAATGTAGATCCATATTTACCTCAATACGGGCTTCTCCCACATGACGTCACGATACAGGTGTGTGACCTGGTCATGTGACATGGGCACGCGCGACCTGAGGTCGCGGCTTTTGATGTTGTGCAGTGCGTTCATGATCTTCTGCACGCACTGCACCTTGCCCAGCCAGTGAGCACGCTTTCTGGCAGCCGCCCTCCTGTGGGTAGACATAGACAGGGATAGATAGATGTAGATGTATAGATATATTGATAGATAGGTAGATAAAGAGATAGATAGATAGATAGATAGATAGATAGATAGATATATCAATATATAGATAGATAGGTATATAGATAGATAGATAGATAGATGCGCGCATACATGTATACAGACACAGCTAGACAGGTATATTATGATTATAGATAGATCTCTGTGTAGAGATAGATAGATAGATAGATAGATAGATAGATAGATAGATAGATACGCGCATACAAGTCATGTATATAGACACAGCTAGACATGTATATTATGATTATAGATAGATCTCTGTGTAGAGATGGATAGATAGATAGATAGATAGATAGATAGACAGATAGATAGATAGATAGATAGATAGATAGATAGATAGATAGATGGATAGATAGATAGATCAATACATAGATACGAACATACACAATGATCTATAGGTAGAGATATAGATAGATAGATTGATAGAAACGTACATATCGATTGAGATAGATATATGGATTGATAGATAGATTGATAGATCGATGATAGATTGATAGATAGATAAATAACTAAATAGATATACGGATAGATAGATACTTTCTTCACTGTTTTCTTCCTTTTTCTTCTTCTCCTTCTTCTTTGTCTTCTTATTACATTAATCATATAAATGATTAGTAATCTTCACAAAGCGACTGCGACAGTGAATGTGACTGTGACTATGACCTTATAAATCAATGCGCGTGCCCTATTGTAACCTAAACGCTGGACTTCGCAATGACGAACGCATCACGGTTGTGAAAAGCAGCTTCCAGTCGCAGTCACTGTCGCAGTCGCAGTCGCAGTCCCTGTCGCAGTCACAGTCCCTGTCGCAGTCACAGTCGCAGTCGCAGTCACAGTCCCTGTCGCAGTCGCAGGCACTGTCGCAGTCGTAGTCACAGTCGCAGTCACTGTCGCAGTCGTAGTCACAGTCGCAGTCACTGTCGCAGTTACAGTCGCAGTCGCATTCGTGGCATTCTAAAACTTACTCTTATTACATCTTTTTGTGCCATTGATGCATTTTTGTACAAGTAATACACGCAAATCCTATAGAGCATGACTTTCTCAGGCAGTGAAAGACTTAAGCACCTCTCTGCGTCCTGGATGTCCTCAATGCGGGGTCCCGGGGTGGAGGAAGGGCTGGAGGTCGGTGACCAGGTATCCAGGGCTGGAGGGTTCAGGGTCAACTCAGGTTTCTTCTTGCCCTTGTCATACTGACGCTTCTTCAGGTCCTACATGCAGGGAAATATAGAAAAATATATACCGGTACATAGATACATATATATGTATATCACAACTTAAAAGGAGAATTACGGGGGATTTAATTCGAAAAAGATAGATCCATATATAGATCGATCGATAGATACGTAGATAGAATCTAAAACATTAGACAGCTTTAAATCAAAGGTGAAAACCTATTTGTTCTAAACATAGACGTAATCTACTTCTGACCATGATTTAAAATTATATAGCATTACGTAGTAGAAGTGCATATAAAAGCTCTTGCAGCGCAGTAGAATATATAAATATAGTTTCTGCACTCTATAAGTGATTTATTATTATTATTATTATTATTATTATAGAACGATAGACGCAGTTTCTCGACTGAGACTCGACTGGTTGTCGGGATGTTCTTGATACTCTCAAAACATACCGGGACATAGATAAGTAGATCATTGAAAGTCAAAATTAAATCGAGTTACCTACATTGATCGATAGATCGATCTATATACGCAGTTTCTAGACTAAGACTCGGCTAATTACCCGGACATTCTTGATACTTTTCTCGAAGATCTGTCCACCCCGCTCTGCCCGGAGCACGGCCTCGGACTCCTCGAGCTTCTGCTTGATGTAGGCGAACCCTGCCGTGGCTAGCGCACGCTCTCTCAGCTTCTCCTCCTCGTCAATGTCCTTCAATCGCTCCCGAGGCTCCAAGTCCTGATTAAATGATAATGTGAACACTCCTTGATGTACGTACATTATGAAGGATCTCTCTCCCATCCCTCCCAATCTCTCTCTCTCTCTCTCTCTCTCTCTCTCTCTCTCTCTCTCTCTCTCTCTTTCACTCTCTCTCTCTCTTTCACTCTCTTTCTCTCTCCCTCTATCTCATTCTTTGCCCCCCCCCCTCTCTCTCTCTCTCCCTCCCCCCTCTCTCTCTCTCACTCTCTCTCTCTCTCTCTCTCTCTCTCTCTCTCTCTCTCTCTCTCTCTCTCTCCCCCTCCCCCTCTCTCTCCATCATTTCATATCTTTCGCCCCGTCCATACCTTGACGGGGACTTTGGTTGTCTCTACTTTGCTGGGCGTTGGCTTCTGATCCCGTCGACCAAACCGTGACGTCAGAGTTGGCATCCGAACCTGCCACGAAATTAGAAAATGTAGGCTTACATAATATACTTTCCATTATCATGACGATGATTACTTTTGTTTTAAGCCTCATTCCGCGTTTGATAAAAATGTGGAATGCAATAACCCTCACTTTTAATAAAAGTAAACAAATTACACAAAATTTAGTTAGGACAATATGAAATTGCATTTCTTGCTTTACAAAAGTGACATTATGTTTTTGTGCACATTGCAGCATATGTATCCCAAAAGGTATATAATCAGAATGTAATTCAAATTATAATGTCTTTAAAATGTCATCAAACCCTTGATTATCTCCGATATAGATATAGGCCTATAATGCACCATTAATGTCCCAAATGTGAAATAGCTCTTCTTCCCCATAGAACTGAGAACGCAAATGTAAACGCATCCCCCCTCCCCCACCCTTCCACACACCCCACCCCATCCCTCCACCTCCCCCCCCCCCCCCATATTAATAACGATAATGATAATGATAATGATAATAATGATAATAGAAATTATTATCATTATTATCATTATTATTATTATTATTATTATCATGATAATAATACTAATGAATAAATAATAAATAAATAAATAAATAAATAAATAAATAAAATTAATAAATAAATAAATAAATGAAAATAAAAAAAATCAAATAAAACAGCATAATAATAAATGAAAAGAATTTTTTTTAAAAATTGCTCCCCACCACCCCCAACCCCACCCTTCCCACCTACACACCTGCTTCGGGAGGTAGTCTGTGAGCGCGTCGAGCAGCAGGCGCTGGCTGTCTAGCTGGATGTCTCCGATGGGATAGTACGGCTTGTTGTTAGGCGTGTTGAATCCCCTGGTCAGGTGATCGTGTCTACGCCGGTGGTTCTGGCGCCAAACGGCTGATTGGTCCTGCTCCTCCACACGCGTCGTGCCCGTGCGGCAGCGCAGCGGTTTCTCCAGCTGGTAGGTCGGAGCTTGGCAGGGGAACGAAAAGTTTGAATTCGATTATTCAAAATCCTGTAGTCTAGAAGTGTACAAGAAATTGAACTATGTAATATGTACAGCCTTTTTTTAATTCATGTTTTTATTTTTTTAATATCAGAAAGAATCACAATATATACAAATTACTTACGTGAAAATACAGAATCACTACATAAAAGATAGTTATTATCTTTGAAATGTTCAGCATTCATTAATTCAACATTGGTCAATTGAAATGTAGGCTATAGACACAATTCCATTAGAATTCTCTTTTTTAAGTTTCATTTGAAGGGAAGTTCTTTCTGAGGGAATCCAGTATCTTCTCCACTTTCCTAATTTACACTACACGATTACGAAAATTGAGAGTTTAAGATTTTCCATCCATAACACGGAATCTTCTGAGTGATTGCGTCGCCTATCATTAATTTTCACAACCGTTTCTCAGGGAACTTTATGCCCGGCGCTATGATGGCGCTATTTTATCGTAATTGCTCTGTCAAGTTGCGTCGCGTCGCAACATAAAACGAGACATGGGGCTTACTTACCTTTTGGGATCTTGAAGTGCTCTCTGACAAACTTGGTCATCTCCATGCTCTGGGTGTTGTGGTAGTCCTCCTCGGACATCATGACGGAGTAGCCCCCTGGGTTCGGGGGAGGCACGGAGTGGGCACCCGTACCATGCGAGGGCCCGGCCACAGGAGCCATGGTTGCACGCTAGCTAGTCTGTAAAATGGATAAGTAGGCCTATTAATAAGTTGGAAGAGGAGTAGATGCATATTCCTGCACTATGTCTTGATGGATGAATATAACGATGGACAAAATGGGAGGATGAAAAGAGAGAAAGAATGAAAATTAGGTTAGATACAGATAACTAGATACATACGCGAAATATATGGATATAGATAGATAGATAGATAGATAGATAGATAGATAGATAGATAGATAGATAGAATAGTGAATAAATACTGTTGATAAACTTGATGTATACGTTATATCTATAAAGATGACAGAAAGGTCTACATTACATATTTCATACACATTTGTTAAAGAAAAAAAACATTACCAAGAATTGGGGTGTCTTTCACCTATCGTTATATGTATTTAAAAGGGAAATAAATAAATAAAAAATTGATACACAACGTCATCGTCTCTGGTTTCACGGAGTGGCACAGACACCCGTCCATTTTTGGAAAATTAAAAGTCCAAAAATGTTTGAGCCTCACACATTTCTCCGGCATTCGTTAAAAAATATATATATATATATTTTTCAACCTCATACCAAAGATTTTATTTTCCGTTAGGAAGGAGGAACAAGATATACAATATCAAATTCTGCCCTATATTGTGCTTTATTTTTTAAATAGAATTATGACTTTTTCTGTTTTTTTTCTTAACTCTGAGAAATCTCAATAATTCTACTTTAAAGAAAAAAAAAAGGTTTAGAACACATTGCATCGTTAGGTCCTATAGGGAATTTTTGCATCCATGCTGATTAGCAACGAAAGTTTGAGTATTCCTGAGCCTGGTTTTAAAGTGTTCTTTGCTGATTATATCTATGTAAGATTTTACAGGTATAATCCTTTTCCTTTGCAGAGTGCATCAGTTGAAACTTGTAAATATCCAACTGCATTTGTCGTAATTATAGCGGAAATAAAACAAAAAGCTAGCGGTGGTTTGCGTTTAGCTTCCAAATTATTATTTTTTTTTATCAGATACAGGGACAGTGACACTGAACATGCTAAAGAGACGGTGCAGCAGTACTTTCCAATAGATTGTATGCCATGTTATACACAACTTGTAAAAAAAAGTCACAAAAGCATTAACTGTTTGATTTTAAGGTTTTTCTTTGTCCATTCATAACTGTTTAGCGTAAACATGAAATGAAACAGAGTAAAATATTGTCACACACAATAACAAAAAACACAAATCTTCCACAAATTTAAAAGTGGATGAGATTTACTTACTTTGAATTCCCAGGAAAATTATCATTCTGCTTGCATTTGCTTTAATCGTTTACTTTTCGTTGATTTGGTCCAGAACTTACAATATTTTTTTTTTATTATCATTTCTAGCTTTTGCTGGTCATAATGCCATGGTCAATTCATGTTGTGTAAGTTTTATGAAGCGCACTTCTTGGCAACGAAATGTTCGAGAATATGATAAGCGCGCATGCGCGACAGAATGAGGTCATAACAAAGGCGCGCATTACGTCATAATGCACTCTAGTCACAATGAGGTGCGCATTATGATCGTAGGGGGGGGGGGGGAGATCATAACAATAAATCTTCGGTCAGACCTATTCCGCCATATGGGAATGATTACCAATACAAAAATGCCACAATGGTGCATAACCGATAACGTATCTCTGTCTTGCGACAAGGGCTGCTATAAGAGCAGGTCGGCATTTTTTTTTTAATCATTTGTTTCTTATGTAAGCTGAGACCAATGCAAAACAAGAGACTTCCATAGACATGGAACATTTAAAACTGCTCATTAGGTAACGAAGATGAGATGGATCTAACAAAGAAGGACAGAAGGAAAGAAGAGGGTGCCGACCCAAAAAAAAAAAATGAGTAAGATGTCGATTCTGAAAGTTATGATCGTGTTCATGGTTATGATAATGATGATGAGGATGACTAAGACTCGACAAGATAGGTCTTCTATTAAAAAACATTCAGTCACGTAAAGATTAATATCAATAAGAAGAAGATGAATTGCACAGTAAAATCATTGAAGAGAAACAATGACATGCCCGAGGTCATGAATAAATAATATTTCCTTTCCACAATGAACCCCCAAATGTTTGCTTGGCTAAATATTCTTTATTTATCAATTTAGCTGACAAATCATGTTGTTCGCATATATTTCTTATATAATCCAATCTTCCATGTCCGACTATATTCCGTAAACTCATTTAGAAGTTACCTATTAAAGTGTACGTTTTAATATTCTCATTTGTCTGAAGAAAAACACGAACAAAACTTTTTTGAAAATTCATTGGAAATTATTCATGTAATCGCATTATGCTCGGGGTTCGTTTCTCAAATACTTTAAGTAACTTTGATCCGGATGTTTAATTCTACTATCATTATGGACGCTTTCACGAATGATTAAAGGTGATATTCATAGAAAATCCAAAAATATGAAGATATTCATATCTACAGAAAGCTTATAAGCCATACAATGAGCTTGGATGACTTTCAAGTAGTATATCACTTCCAAAAAAGCGAAATTAGGGTGAAAACAATCACCCTATTCGCTGGGACAAATTTGCCCTACGTCATCCGAAACGGCCTTTAGTTATGACGTAAGAAACGGGAAGCGTGGCTAGTGTGCCACTTCCGGGTATCGAGTATGCATGTATTACATTGTAAGGTTGGAAACACAACTTCAAAAGGAATTTTCCCTTACTATAGAATAAATTATAATGCAACATCGTGTGTAAGTTACTTGTTATTAATATATCTATCTTGATATTCTAAGAAATGTAATATTTGTGAAATAAAAAGGTTGAAAATGGAGAAAAAAGGTAAAACTATGCTTGTCCCCGGCTTTGTACAGCAAGCCTGGATATATATGGGGCGATTTTTTACCACCATGTAGTTTCACTTTGCATGACATATCAGTCGGAGACTTCGCCTCTTCCACTATGAAAAAAACCCAGTTGGTTTTGATTTAATCATTATTATGAATAAAATAAGATTCAAACCAATCGAAGAATAAAAATAGTTGATCGTATCATGGCTAGATTAGCTGGAGAAATCGAGGCGATTCTGTTGTTGCTGAAAATCACGGAAGTACGAACGCAAGTTGAAAAACGGAGATTGTTTCGAACGAAAATGTGCAATTGCCAAATAAGTGCACATTTTCTCATTTTGCTTCCGAAAATCTTGCATCTTGTTTACTAATGCATAAATAGATAATAAATCGCGCATCCAACCTTCGATAAGGCGTACTGAGCAGAAATACGCGGGGGCCGGTTTCATGGGTCGGGGCCGGTTTGTGGACCACTCATATATACAGCTTAGCTGTCAAGCTAAAGCCAGCGAAAAAGTTGAGTTGTAAACAGTTATTTTACGGATATATTGTCACTTTTTCAATTCCAATAATGACATGAATATTGACATTAGGATATTTTTCAGGACGGGAGAGGACAGATGTATGTAAGAATATTGACCATTCAGGAAATATTTCATCGTTTTGAGAGAGTGGAACTGACATCCACTCTATGAACATTTGTGTGTAGATTGCAGTTAGTCTCTATAGCTGCGTGAAGCCAGGGATGTGTTAGGAAGGAGGGACAACTCAACCATAATATATTCAAACATCTGTATGGATACTATTTAAGCGTGCTAATGAATGTCAAAAGCATTCCACAATCACTGCAATGCTTTGAAGTCCCATGCGCGGCACCGTCATTTTGCTATCGTCAACTTGGAAAGCAGTATCTTTCATTGCCTGTTTTGTTTCTCGAAGCTGTGTTTCTTATCACATTTTTTTGCAATTTTCAAGAAAGTTAAGGGGCAACACCTCTAAAGATCCTGTATTCGTTTTTCTTCTAAATAATTGTTGAATGATGCACAAACGGAGATATAAGATAATATTCTTACTTACATAATTAACAAATTTCTTCACTTTCCGGAGATTTCCGGAAATGTCGGATTCAATCATTATCAAAATCATATATTAAGCTGCTTACTTTCATTAACAGAGTTTGCGTGAATTTGCGTGCAAATGAGATATTTTACTTTAAAAAACTGTTTATTTTTGTTCGCTGATATCTCTTTTCCTCACAAAAGTATTGATGCAATCCAACAGAAGTGGACAAGCGAAATAAGACTCTACATTTCTTTTGTTCTCTCTGAGAAACCGTTGCTAGGCAATCGTGTTCGTTATTGTTAAAGCACGTGAAAAGCACATGCTGAGACCACGCAATTTTTCGGCGGTGCCACGCATGGGCTCAAAGAAAGAATGTTGTTTCATATCCTTTCCTAACACATCCCTGGTGAAGCATATCCCGGCTGTGACGTACGCACAAAGCCACTCTCCCTTCAGGCGATTTCGCAGGTCAGGAGGGAGTCAATTTAGTGAAGTTTTATTTTCATAAAACACCAAACTGAACACTTTCATGGCATGTTAGCTGCATAAATTGCTTTAATAACTCAATCAGTTATAAAATAAACTATATTCATTTGATTTCATTTCCTATTAATATATTAAATCACAAATCTTCAAAATGTTCGGCCCGAACATTTTGAGGATTTAATCATTAATCATTAATTACTCCATATGTGTATCATTTGAGGGCAAATAACTTTCAGCAAGTTTCTACAATGGACAATACATGCATTTAAGACCATTGGCAAGAAGATTGCTAACAGTTACATTTTGAAGGCTTTTTTTGCCTTCCCAGTACAGTATATGCCCTTTAAAAAATGTAACTAGATTGAACAGTTCCCATCAACAGATGGCGCACTATCAACCTCCAGCCTCGCCTTTCATGTGAATCCACCTGCCGAAAAGAAACGTGCGGTTTCATTCGGAAGAAGGCAGCATATAATCGTCTAATTTCACAATGAAGGGAGATTCAAAACGTGTAAATGGTCCAGACGAGTCTCAGAGTCCATGCCTTTTCTTGGAGAAAGAGGAAGAAAAGCGACCGGTAAGTTTCTAGCTTGAACACCTGAACTAGGCGCGAGTCGCAACTTCACTCCGGCTTAGCTGTGCGGGTTGAGCGCGAGCCCTAACCCGACGGACATGGGGTGGAAGCACACGTATCGCCGTTGTCCGCTTTGCACTCGGCTGCTTGTTCGCCAGCGCTAGCCCGTCTCGTTGTCTAGCATTTTTACTATCAAAATCATGTAGATCTTGTACTTAGTAGAACTAGTAGGACATGTGTCAAGGCAGACCATAGTCAAGAGTCTACCCGTTTTGCACAAATCATGAAACTTTAGCTGGATCGGTTTCATAAGGGCCTACCCAAACAAAGAAGTGAAATTTCTGAAATCAAACAGACCTATAGGCTAGGCCTAGCTTCCGAAGGAGGTATAAACAGATATAACGTGGGCAATCCCGTACAATAGGGGACCAGGCAGTATCCCACATATATAATGCATGCAAATGGGAATGCTACAATACTGATTGTCGTCGGCAGAAAGTGACCTAGAAATCACTCTTTTTGACGAATTAAAGCAGCGAAATTGTTGTCTAGGATTAGTCAGTGTTAGGTTCAGAATTAGGATTAGGGTTAGGGTCAGGGTCAGGTTTAGGGTTAAAATTCATAAAATTAATGGGATACCCTGGTCCCTTATTGTACGGGATTGCCATAATGTGTATCTAACTTGCTTCTAACCAGAGTCTGAGACTGAAGCATAAAATTAGGCCTAGTCAGATTGACAGGCTCTTCACTTTTTGTGTAGGTAAAAAAGGTGTAGTGACTCTATGAAGCGACTCTTTCTTTGTTCGTTTACTACTCTAGCTCTCTCAGTATTGCCATCCATGTACACATATTTTGCCCCTAGTTCTCTTTCCATTACAAATCATCCATTCATGTTGTTCAACCAACCGCGCATCGATACCACGTGAACAACACCGTTCTTTGTTCACCATCACGCTGATTCGCCCTGGCCACCAGCGCTCTCCAGTCTTTGCACAACACTCTCGATATACAACTTGATTGAGTCGGCACGCTTCCTCGGACACGAGAACTCCCCCACGCCTCACGGCACTTCTATACTCTTTTCCTGCCGCCTCCGGCGGGCTGGCAGTTTTCCAGTGGTGCGTTGCAATCGACACCGACATGGCTAGATTTACCACTGGGAGCTGTCAGTCCGGCCCGTCTATCGCTTCGGCAGCTCTCATTCAGAAGTTCGACTCACCGTAACTCTGAATCTTCAAAGGACGGCCTATACCACGACGTCTACGGCGACCTCACTGCTCTACGTCGGTATACCGGCTTGTCTCATCTTTTCTACCTCGGCCCCGACGTCAAGCGACTCACTGCTTCGTCCCAGAGCGCCTCACCTTTCTTCTCTGGCCTCCGACACCACTGCTTTGTTCCCGAGCGCCATTCATCTTCACTTCACTTCGCTTCTCTTCTCTTCTCGTCCGCGATTACCACCGCAAGCGTGCAGCGTCAACATCGCGATCTTCACGGCTCTTCAGCCACGTTTATGAAGTCGCGTTTCCGCCACTAAGTCTCCGCATCATCATCCTTCGCGAGAGCCCCTTCCTTCGTCATCGCCATTCATTTCACTGGACTTTACGTAAGCATTTTAGTCCATCACATTCATTCATGTACATGTTTATAACGGCCAATCTAATATCATTCGTGCAATATCCATATTTCTCCTTCGCATGACTGCACTTGCACGTGCACAGTCATTGCTTCATTCATAATTTAATAAACAAAACGAAAAGGGAATACTATTTATCATGTATTTTATTATCGTACAAACCTGCTTCCTTGTAAGTTAAAAATTGAGTTTTTGGCGTATGATCAGTGTCAGTGCATCACATCTCAACACGCAACACACACACACCACATTCTACAAAGGTAACACTTTGTAAAAAAAAAAACATGGAATAATATGGATTATGGTAGAAGATACTGCATTAGAACTTTCCTCCATCTCCAGCATGTCCAGAGGCTAAGCTAGAAGTGTGCTAAATACAATGTTGTTCATCCAGGTTTCAGTCGTCCTCTGAGACTATTCTGTCCATGAGAGAAGGGACAGGAAATGTTGGCAGCATCGCAGTGGTTAAGCTGCACCATCTCTTGCTACTGCTACGAAACTGCTACGAGATGCCCTGATCAGAGCAGGCACCGAGAGGGGGTAGCAATGTCAATGAGTGCGTGCCTAGCATGTGCATACACCGCATTTTGCTTTTTAATGTTATTGCTGGCACAGCAAGCTTACTAGGGCAAGCAACCCTTATAGAATGACTTGAATCAACAACATTATACTAGAGATACAGACTTTTTTTTAAATGAAATTGATTCTGTTTTCTTTTTTCTTGCAGCTGGTTGTGAATGAAGAGAGAGCTGATGGAAGGAGACCTGACCAAATGAGGCTGCTCTGTGAGTTCTGCTGTAACCTCTTGCCTTGGAACTGCTGTCTGTGGTCTTGATAAAAAGAGTTCTTTAAAATAGTACTAGGCCTATATAAATGTATAAATGGCTGAAACGTTATTAAGTGTGTCTCTGTTTTCAGGTGAAAAGGAACACTGTTTTTCATTTCATTGATTTATTTCCACTCATAAAAAGCAAATCACATTTTAAACAAATAGAAAAACAGATGCTGACGTAGTGACGGAGTCATCAAGAAAGCTCAAGATGTTTGTGTGAAAATAATCCTGTTTGTGTAAAAAATACACAATAGATACAATAAATACAGGGTAAGAAAAACAAAGAACATTATAACAACCAAAATTAAAATTAAAAATAGGCAGAGGAGAACAGCACAATGTTTGAATTTCAGCTAAAGTACATTCCTCAGAATATAGAAACTATGAAATGACTTTTAATGGGCTTATACTTCACATTCCCACCTCCTCCCCCCCCCCCCTTCCTTCCCCTCCCCCTTTCTCCCCCTCCTTCCCCCTCCTTCCCCCTCCTTCCCCCTCCTTCCCCCTCCTTCCCCCTCCTTCCCCCCTCCTTCCCCCTCCTTCCCCCTCCTTCCCCCTCCTTCCCCCTCCTTCCCCCTCCTTCCCCCTCCTTCCCCCTCCTTCCCCCTCCTTCCCCCTCCTTCCCCCTCCTTCCCCCTCCTTCCCCCTCCTTCCCCCTCCTTCCCCCTCCTTCCCCCTCCTTCCCCCTCCTTCCCCCTCCTTCCCCCTCCTTCCCCCTCCTTCCCCCTCCTTCCCCCTCCTTCCCCCTCCTTCCCCCTCCTTCCCCCTCCTTCCCCCTCCTTCCCCCTCCTTCCCCCTCCTTCCCCCTCCTTCCCCCTCCTTCCCCCTCCTTCCCCCTCCTTCCCCCTCCTTCCCCCTCCTTCCCCCTCCTTCCCCCTCCTTCCCCCTCCTTCCCCCTCCTTCCCCCTCCTTCCCCCTCCTTCCCCCTCCTTCCCCCTCCTTCCCCCTCCTTCCCCCTCCTTCCCCCTCCTTCCCCCTCCTTCCCCCTCCTTCCCCCTCCTTCCCCCTCCTTCCCCCTCCTTCCCCCTCCTTCCCCCTCCTTCCCCCTCCTTCCCCCTCCTTCCCCCTCCTTCCCCCTCCTTCCCCCTCCTTCCCCCTCCTTCCCCCTCCTTCCCCCTCCTTCCCCCTCCTTCCCCCTCCTTCCCCCTCCTTCCCCCTCCTTCCCCCTCCTTCCCCCTCCTTCCCCCTCCTTCCCCCTCCTTCCCCCTCCTTCCCCCTCCTTCCCCCTCCTTCCCCCTCCTTCCCCCTCCTTCCCCCTCCTTCCCCCTCCTTCCCCCTCCTTCCCCCTCCTTCCCCCTCCTTCCCCCTCCTTCCCCCTCCTTCCCCCTCCTTCCCCCTCCTTCCCCCTCCTTCCCCCTCCTTCCCCCTCCTTCCCCCTCCTTCCCCCTTCCTGCCCTGTACACAGTCATGCAGATTGGTATTGTGAGCCAGGCCAAGGGATCAGCCTACGTTGAGCTGAATAATACCAAGGTGATCTGTGCAGTGTACGGCCCTCGAGAAGTACCACGCCGGGACGGCTTTGCCATCAACGGCCTGCTGCGATGTGAGTTCAAGTTTGCAACCTTTGCCAGCCGTGTCCGCAGAGGCCACATAGCAGACAACATGGAGAAAGAGATGGGGCTACAGGTTCAGCAAGCACTGGAACCAGCAGTTTGCCTAGTGAGTAAAGAGGACAGGTAGGGTGTCCCTCTGGCAAATATATCTTACAAGAATTAACATTGCTTATAGCCTCAATCTGTCTGATGAGGGTAGGGCAGTACCTTAGCGTGGGTGATAAGTGGGGTTGACCTCTGGCAAATATTACAAGAATCATCATTGCTCAGTCTGTCTGGTCAGAGGAGAGGGGTACCTTGGTGTGGAAAACACGTTGGGTATTATTCTGCCAAGCATGATCATGTTGGGAGAGAATAGGGAAAAGAATGGGGAGAGATAGAGAGAAAAAGGGGATAGGTCATTGAGAGTAGAGGGAAAGTGAAAAGGAGAGAGATAAGAAAGGAATCATCTCAAAGTAATGAAATTGTTAAAATTAAGCAAAATTTGAACCCCAACAATGACGTCAGAATGGCTCTGTTATGCTCGCATCTTTTAATCATTACCACTGGCACTACTACCCCTTATCTTTAAAGAGAGTGTGTCCCTTTGGCAGGTCAAAAATAAAATTTTGCAAAAATTTATAGTGATCAGTAGAATTCGAGGAGATTTGGGGATTTGGGCTGGTTTCCCGAAACTAGAGACTGTAGACTGCTGTTCGCTATGGTCCACTCCATGGTGCATGTGTTCAATGGGAGCAATTGTTAGATTGCATGCTGAGAGGGACAATAGGGTTGTGAATGTATGCCATCCTCCTTGCGGTTCAAACCTGAACAAGTTTACTTTCCCTTTTTCTGAAAATGATTACGAAGCTATGAAAAAAAATTCATGCACGTTATTGTCAGGGTATACTGCTGATTCATGCTCAGTTTTATGGGATACCCTGTCTTTGAAGCGGGATTTTATATAAAGATTACAAACATTTATGCAATTTCACACTTCCTATCTGTGTCTTTCTTACAGCACAAGATCCCCAAGTCACAGGTGGATGTCTTCGTCACAGTAATTGAGGATGATGGGAGTGGTAAGAGTCCTTCATGGTTTGCATGCTTAAAGGGATAGATAACTTTCTTATCCTTTGACAGATTTCCATCAAACCTTCACTTATATTTTCTTTTCTGTGTGTGCTTTTATTGAAACCAACTTAATTTCAGGGTGAACTTTCCCTTTTAATAATGAGATATTACACTCACCTGTATTTCCTGGTACAGTTTTAGTGGCTGGAACACACAGTGAATGTAGAGTGTGTTGCTTCTCTTGCAAACCTCACACAAGCTTTTGGGTTACCATTATTAACCTACTGTTGTTTGACAGGTATCAAATTTGCATGCATTTAACTAAAATGGTTTATTCAGTTGACTGAACATATTAACATCTTTTTTTTTTTTCCTCCAGCTCTCGCTGCTGCCATTACCTGTGCATCCATTGCCGTGGCTGATGCAGGAATCGAGATGTATGACATTGTGATTGGCTGCTCAGTGGTAAGTCGTAAGGCCACCTCAGACCACATGATCCAACCAATAATATTGTACAACTTTGCGACTGGCTGAATCGCAGGACCCGATTATCGATTGCCAAAGTGGTTTTGTCATATCCATTGTTACTCCGGCTTTTGGTTCTAAAAAACATCATTCAAGTTTCACTGGTCCGTCATTGCCTAACAGGCTAGTGTCAGGCATTCTCAATGAGAGTTCCTGCTATGAACTCTGCTGTTTGCTCTACCCACAGAACCAGTTGTCTTGACAACATGCCCATATGACATCACACTTTGGTCCTTTTTTGTGCCTGACTTGTGGCACAAAAATTGTATTCAAGTATGGTAGATTCATGATGAATTATACAATGGGGCCATTCTTTATTTTTAATGTCTTTGATTACATCACAGTTTCCATTAAATGTAGCAACCATTAAACTTCAAACAGCCTTAACTTTATCATTGATTTATTTTATCATTTATCTCATTTTACCCAAAAGTTCACTGGTGTATTTGTCTGAATATTCTACATTTATTGAATGCAATTTGAAATTGGTGTGAATTCCTCCATTAAGATGGACACTTGTAGTGTAACTGCATTTTCAATGAGAGGCTTTGAGTACTGTAAGTCTCCCTTATAACAAGTCTGAGTTCTACAGCCAGGACAGGGATAAACACTAGGGCTACCCTGAGACCACTGTATGATTAGAAGATGAGTCCTCATTGCTGCTTGATGGTCCCTTACAGAGGCAGGCCGGTGAGCTGGTCTTGATGGATCCTACGTCTAAGGAGGAATACCACGGAGAGGATTCTGGGGAGCCAGACCAGGCGTCCGTCACTGTTGGTCTGCTGCCCTCGCTCAACCAGATCTCAGCGCTCATCCAGCGAGGACAGCTCCGGAGAGAAACATCCATCAAGGTCAGTAATAGTGCTGACCCATTTCCTTCTTCTGTTTTATTACTTAAGTCAAGATTCTCAGATTCAATCTATTATCTTATTAAAATATATAAAATTTGATTTTGAAAATTAACATTGGCAGTGCATATAACATGTACAATACATAAATGTATAAATAAACAGATGAATTCAGCATTTGACTTGAGTACATATGACTAATAACTAACAAGTCTTAATTATAGTAATAAATATATACAGGAGTATTGCATGGAAAGAATAACAGATTGAACACCTGAGACATTTTTTTTTTTTAAATTCAACATCAGTGCAGGTGCCAGGTGCTCTAGGCCACCCAAATGAGAACCCTAGAGCCCCGGGGCGGGATTCTGAATATTGTCCTTTTATCTTTTATTGTATCCTGTTTTGTATATGGGTGAAAATGCAATCTATGCTTCTGATCCATGTGTTTGGCAGGCAATACAGCAGTGTGTGGAGGGCAGCCAGAGCGACTATTCCACCATCTACGGGCGAATGGTTAAGTCCGTCAGGAAGAAACTTGGGCCGACAGCTTCGTTAGAAATGACACCAGCTTATGGGAATGAAGACCTCTTACACTTTGATAGGTAGCGCCAGGTTATGCTTTGCTCGAAACGTCCAGAGATGTAAACTATGCGGATCTCACACTGGTCAGGTGGCAAGCTGGGATCTTGTTGCTAGGGGTCAGAGGTGCTATCGGCCCTCCTCCGGCTCTTGGTTGTCATGGATACGTGCAGGTGAGGGCACTGTAGGTACCAAAATGTCTCATCCTCTTGGAGAGATTTCTGATCATCTAATCACAGACGGCTTGTCACTGTATCAATTCAGACTGTTGACTCTGCATGGCGAAGAATGCTGCATGATCCAGTTACAGCCGTGAGTGGCTGTGATAGAAAGCTGGGAAGCTTACTGCTTTGAAGCTCTTGGATCTGACACTCGACACCTACCAACAGGACAGGTGCTACATGCAAGCTCAAAGCTGGACCATTTTAAGATGCTGACTAAACTAGGAATGTTCACATGAAGTCGGTACACCACTGCAGCTTGTCATAGGACATCCTTTTCTTAGACCTCTCATATGTTTCCTCACCTCTTGCATACCATGAAACAACCATAGCATTCAGAAGTGGCTACATGAATGATTTGCAAGTTTTGCTCCGGTGGGAAAGCACCCGCACAAAAGTACAGCTAGCAGTTTTCATGTGAACGTGCCTTAACCCTATCTAGCCCGGGGGGGGGGGGGGCAAAAACAGGCCCCCCCCTCGACATTTTTCGCAATAAATTTGTAACGCGAAAAGATCTCGCCGCGACGTTTCATGACTTTTCCTTCAAATCTCACGCAACTTTTAAGACCAAATTTGCGACGCAGGGGTACACAGTTCCGAAGTTACGTAACATTTTGTATGTGCATGTCAGACCAAAAATTGCTCAAAAACGTGATTTCATGTACAAATCCAATGCAAATTGTGTATCCAGCCAAAATTCATAAATGTATTATTATTTCTATTTTTACTGATGAAAAACAATAGTTTTCATGTTATTTATGACTGAAATAGTGTTGCCAACGATTTCCATCGAAAAAACAATGAAAAACATAAAGTCGAAAACACAAGGAAATACATAAGAAATTCAAAAAACAATAAAATACATAAGAAAAACTTTGATATTGCCATTTTTTTAAATCCTAATTTGATAATAATCCTAAGAAGAGTGTCTGGACTGATATCTAGGAGTTTTGGGGCTACATTTCAAGATTTACAACCAAATTATGATTTTTATGCATTTAATTAGCATAATTAATTAATTAAAAATAAGTTTGAATAATTTTGGTGCAATTGACTATTGAATTGTGGAGATTACGGCATTGGTGACGTGCATGCCAATTTTCGTCGCGATCGTGCGATCAATGGCCGAGATCTTAGGGGGCTGTTTTTGCCCCCCCCCCCCCCCCCCCCCCCCCGGGCTATGCGATTTCAAAATAGCCCGGGCTATATAGGCTTAAGAATGTGCATGAAAGCTGCTCGGTTGAAGCTGCCATGTGGAACTGAAGACCAGCAGGCTGGGAGGTACGTTTGTGGCCGGACTACTGTAAGGTGTTGATGACAAGCGCCATGAAGGCTGCGAGTGACCTGTGAACCTGTTGCCATGGTGTTTGGTTGAGAGGGTAACTAGTTCAGGGTTCTCTCGAGCAGAGAAGTGGAGTTTAGCTATTTGCATGCCAGGCAAACTGATAGGATTTGTGCATATTACTTATGCCAAAATTCATTATTATATGTTTAGTCTTTGGTTACTAGGTTCACAGCTTCGTGTTTGAATTACAAATTTTAACATGTAACATGACTTCTAGATATTCTAGTTTTACAAGATCAAGATGAGTTGTAAATAAATGTTTGTACATGTACAAGAAACAGTGTTTGTAGTCCAGGGCCCCGTAACATAACGGTTTGCGATCAATCGCAAAATGGCAATGGCCAATCAACATCATTGTTGCATGCGCTTTTTGTCTCGCCCACCGGAGGTGAAGGCGAGACTAGGGATCCAAATGGCGTCCGTCCGTCGTCCGTCGTCCGTCGTCCGTCACAAATGTTAAAGTTTACCTGCAAGACTCTCTTTTGACAAATAACTTCACATAGGTTGCTTGGATTACAACCTAACTTGGGTCATAGATGCACTGGGGGTACCTTCATGTTATGGTACCGTTGGAGGTCACAGGATAAGGTCAAAGGTCATTTGAGGTCATACGTTAAAGTTTACCTGCAAGACTCTCTATTGACAAATAACTTCACATGGGTTGCTTGGATTACAACCTAACTTGGGTCATAGATGCACTGGGGGTACCTTCATGTTATGGTGCCGTTGGAGGTCACAAGATAAGGTCAAAGGTCATTTGAGGTCATACGTTAAAGTTTACCTGCAAGACTCTCTTTTGACAAATAACTTCACATGGGTTGCTTGGATTACAACCTAACTTGGGTTAGAAACAAGAAACAGTGTTTGTAGTCCAGGGCCCCGTAACATAACGGTTTGCGATCAATCGCAAAATGGCAATGGCCAATCAACATCATTGTTGCATGCGCTTTTTGTCTCGCCCACTGGAGGTGAAGGCGAGACTAGGGATCCAAATGGCGTCCGTCCGTCGTCCGTCCGTCGTCCGTCACAAATGTTAAAGTTTACCTGCAAGACTCTCTTTTGACAAATAACTTCACATAGGTTGCTTGGATTACAACCTAACTTGGGTCATAGATGCACTGGGGGTACCTTCATGTTATGGTACCGTTGGAGGTCACAGGATAAGGTCAAAGGTCATTTGAGGTCATACGTTAAAGTTTACCTGCAAGACTCTCTTTTGACAAATAACTTCACATGGGTTGCTTGGATTACAACCTAACTTGGGTCATAGATGCACTGGGGGTACCTTCATGTTATGGTGCCGTTGGAGGTCACAAGATAAGGTCAAAGGTCATTTGAGGTCATACGTTAAAGTTTACCTGCAAGACTCTCTTTTGACAAATAACTTCACATGGGTTGCTTGGATTACAACCTACCTTGGGTCATAGATGCACTGGGGGTACCTTCATGTTATGGTACCGTTGGAGGTCACAGGATAAGGTCAAAGGTCATTTGAGGTCATATGTTAAAGTTTACCTGCAAGACTCTCTTTTGACAAATAACTTCACATGGGTTGCTTGGATTACAACCTAACTTGGGTCATAAATGCACTGGGGGTACCTTCATGTTATGGTGCCGTTGGAGGTCACAGGATAAGGTCAAAGGTCATTTGAGGTCATACGTTAAAGTTTACCTGCAAGACTCTCTTTTGACAAATAACTTCACATGGGTTGCTTGGATTACAACCTAACTTGGGTCATAGATGCACTGGGGGTACCTTCATGTTATGGTGCCGTTGGAGGTCACAAGATAAGGTCAAAGGTCATTTGAGGTCATACGTTAAAGTTTACCTGCAAGACTCTCTTTTGACAAATAACTTCACATAGGTTGCTTGGATTACAACCTAACTTGGGTCATAGATGCACTGGGGGTACCTTCATGTTATGGTGCTGTTGGAGGTCACAGGATAAGGTCAAAGGTCATTGAGGTCATACGTTAAAGTTTACCTGCAAGACTCTCTTTTGACAAATAACTTCACATAGGTTGCTTGGATTACAACCTAACTTGGGTCATAGATGCACTGGGGGTACCTTCATGTTATGGTACCGTTGGAGGTCACAGGATAAGGTCAAAGGTCATTTGAGGTCATACGTTAAAGTTTACTTGCAAGACTCTCTTATCACACATAACTCATCACATGTTGCTACAATGGCAATCAAACTTGGATGATGGATGCACTGGGGGCACCTGCATGTTATTGTGCTGTAAGAGGTCACATGATAAGGTCAAAGGTCATTTGAGGTCATACATTAAAGTTTACTTGCAAGATTCTTGGTGAAGGCTTCCTAACTTGTGCACAGAATTGTGTGAGGGATACACTTCTTTTGCGTAGCAACGGAGATCGCGATATTTCTGGTTATTTTCGCAAGTGGGCGAGACACAATATTGCTAATGCCTTGTTGTTGAAAAGACTGACCAGTAACCAATCAGAATTTGTCTTTCAAATTTGCGATTGATCGCAAACCTTTATGTTACGGGGCCCAGATGTGTGCATGAATGTCAGTCCATGAGTGCAATCCCTGTTGCTGTTCAGGCAAGCAAAAATGAGAGGAAACAGAACATGAAATGAAAACCAGGTAAAGGGCGAGGTGAAATATTATCAGCGGGGCAAATTGTTCAAACCTGATGGGAAGAGAAAGAATGTACTGAACCATTTTCTAAAGGCGCTGTCACACCTTGGCGTTTTAGACAGCGTATGCCTGACGTATGAGGAATTTGGTGAATACGCTGGCGTATGTCGAATACGTTACGGGTAAGTTTTGCATACGTTAAGAGTACGCTAAAACACGCTGGTATACGCCGTCATACTGCGAGGTCGTCGAAAAATTTTGTGCAAGCACAAAATTTTTCGACGTATGCCAGCGTATGGCTCATACGTCCCGCATACGCAGCCATAAGTTGTAGGCAAGTTACACGATCGTTGATACACGTTGACACACGTTACTCGTAAGTTACTCATAAGTCAATGTACGTCGAGATAATGTCCAGCGTACCCTAAAACTTACTTCTAACCTATGAGTAACATGCTTTGAACGTATGTGTAACTTAACTCCAACGTATATTGACGCATGAAGACGTATGAAGACGTGCTCCGGACGACCACAAAACTTACTGAACGTGTTTATAACTTACAGCTACCGTATAATGGCGTATTGACAACGTTTATAGGAATTGGTATATAATGATGTATCGTGCGGTTATGATTTGAATAGTCGAGCGGCAGCCTTTTTATAGGCTACGACACGTGTTCGTCAGCGATACGCTGCCGCGCGCTACGCGTAAGTTAGGCTATCGTAAGGCATAAGTTGTGTACGCCAGCAATACGCTAAGCATTCGTTGGAATACGTTACTTATAAGTTAACGAAGCGTTCGATATAAGTTACTAATACGTTATGTATACGCTGAGTATACGCACAGAGTTGAAAAAAAAAATCAAAGTTCAGCGTATGCCGACGTTTTAGAGAAATTTTGATACGTCGGGCACACGCTGTCTAAAACGCCAAGGTGTGACACCACCATAAGCCTGTGTTGTAGGGTCGATAATTGTGAAACATTTCTAGCATAGAGAATTGGTAAAATGGCATGTAGTTGAATGTACCTTAGCAACTTGCTAGGCTTAGTAAACTTTGCATGACAGATCCCCTATCTACACCATTACAAAGAAATAAAAACAAGATACAGACAGCTTAACGTGTGTAGGCCAACTCTAGGTAAACATTTAATCCTTTATTCTGTTGTTCACATTACAACCAAAAAATAATACAGTCAATGCATAATAATGATTTTAGCAATAACAATCAGAACACATAGAAAGAAGAACTTAATCCCAGTTTAATGACTGTGATAGATGTTGATACAGTACTGCCCCAAAGAATTTGATGCCGCATCGCTTGTGAATTTGTGTTGCCATAGAAGAATGTGACAACAATGATGATAACTTTTATGAAATTCATTTTTTGCTAGGCTTCGACTGAGCTCTGTTTTTTTTTTTTAACAAAAGGCTATGTGCCTCACCATAACCATGTAATTGTATCTATGTATCTTTGAATACAATCTATCCAAAACAAAATGAGGAAAAAAATTACTTGATATAATCAAAGTTATAAGTATGGGGGTGAAATGGCAAAAAAAAAAGAAATAAGAAAAAAACTTACGTTAGAAAAGAGAAGGGATAAGGGAGGAAGAGAAAAAAGCATAAGAATGAGGGAAGAAGAAAAACAGTTTGGAAGTATTAATGTTATTCATTAACAGCAGCGTCATGCATTAGCTATATCATAATTCTGTCTACAGTATTGTATTTCCTGTATTATATTCACATGCATTCATTAAAGATGCGATTCAAGTCATATTTAACAACTAGTGGCTCCATTGCACATGCTAACATTTTGTGTCACATTGCCTTAGGTCAAGAATTGGTAAATAATTTAAAACTGTAATATACCTCCATACATGACTGTACAATATAGAATTAGGAATTAGAATTTGTGAAATCTCCAAGTATAACCTTATATAAGTTAATACTTTCAATAAAAACAGAAAGAAAAACAAGACAAAAATCAACCAAACATTTCAAGCACTGCAAAGAGGAAATAGCCTAGGCTTAGTTAGAGTGTGTCCCAGAACCAGGAGGCGAATAATTATTTAATTCAATCAATCATGAGATTTTCTAGTAATAAAACTAATAAATCTCATAGCCAGCCGCGTTTAACACTCACATTGAACACAAAAGAAAACAAAGTGCTTAAACAGTGGTTTACCCCATTATTCTAATCACAATCAGAATGGAAGCAAAACACGGTGGCCTTGCTTCCATAACTCCCTCCAAATCAATTCAAATGATTCCATAAAGTCAACAGAAAATTAGAGTGATACAATATACAGGCGTATCCAGGGCTGGATGTAAGATGAAACTTTATATTTACAACGGACGGCTAATGGTCATGATAGAGCTACTTATCAGCTCTGGTTAATCTGATCTTTAAAGACAGCCCGTCCCTTTTTCAGATCACCACAAAACCATCGAAACATTGGAAAAACATATAGAGAAGTGTTAGCAAGATGTATATTCATAATTTGAAAGTGATACGTAGTGTAAAATTCAAATAATGCACGTAAACAACGTCTGATTAATAGTCTTTACCTCAGGCTCTTAGCAGTTTGTGTTGAAATATCTGCTTTATTGATTAATCTGTTTATTAAATTATAAAACGCATTATGATAAAAAATTGTTCTATAGAAGGCATCATCTCCAAAGTTTGGTAATTACTCAGAAAATTAGGATTTCACACATGCATAATAACCACATAGATACTGTAACAAAGACTAATACTTTTTTCGTAGTACAAAAAAAGTCGGTTTGAAATTTAACGGCTGAATTTTTTTACTTATACAGAGAGCTTCAACATGCTATATTCTTAGAAATGGTCTTGAATCACACTTTTTTTCAGTTTACGATCGTAATAGACGATTTCAAATTTGAAGCTTGCAAAAGGGACGGACAATCTTTAAGTTACCTGTAAGGACATTTACGATTAATTGTTTTATTTTCGTCAGGGCAGTCCCGGATGATTGAAGTCAATCATTTTTGCAGCACAGCCGTCCTTACGCCTTATTTCATTATATTTTGAGCACCTCCGGATTGATCATGAATGATCAGACTTTACGAAAATCTGGTTAAAATGTTTCTGAAATGTGTGTTGAATTTCGAGGTATACAATTTAGCGCTTACATTTGAGCATGAAACAATCTTATTAAATATAACTTACTTTTCTGTTCATTTGGCTAATTACCGCACCCTCCCTACGACCGAAATAATGAGAATTTAAAAGACAAATACATGTACTAGTCAATACAAATCAATGCAATCATGCCTATTGACATTAGTTCTTATAGTCTATAAAGAAAGTGAAAACTCAATGTTTTTTGGTTTGTTTGTGTGTGTGTTACTGCATGGAGACTGTAATGTGGCCATCGACTTTTAACTGTCCTCCATGGAGTACCGTAGTGGTGTCGTTGTAAACAACATTGCTGAAATGAGAGTTCCACTGGTCCGACATTGTCGAACGGGCTACCATCGGTGCAGGTGTGGTATAGTGGCCGGCTAAGCACCTCGCATTAGCACCGATGCACTTTTTTTTTTTGCTGTTAAGGATATGTTCTGGTTTGGAAAAAGGATGAAATCAGCTTCTGGCCGTTTTGTCAAGACTCACAATGTAAAGAGCACTCAGAACGATGGCCCATGTCTGTTTAGTCCAACGACATAATAAGTGGGAAGCTGGGATCGTTGGCCCCTTCATCGTCGTTGTGATCGTCACTGCGATCAGCTGGTTGTCTCCATCCCATATCCTGTGGCTGCACCAGTTCATCAACGTCCACCTGCTGCACTTGGAAGGGGACGTCCTTCCACTTCCTGGGCAGGTACTTCTGCCCCCGCCGGTCCTTGAGGGTGAAGTTCTTGACTGCCACCAGGGGCAACCTCTGACCCCGATAGGCCACCATGGTGCCCCATTTCTGCCTGCACGATGGGTTGGCGCAAAAGATCTCCTGCCGGAACTCAAAGTCATCAATGGTCTTCTGTCTTTTCATATCTGTCGTTGTGATCTTCTCTTGGAAGCTGTCGCTGTAGACAACGTGGTGCTGGGATTTTATGGCCCGGATGTCATCAAGGGTGCAGGCTTCGGTGAAGCACTTGATGCAGTGCAGCTTGACACCAGCCATCTCTATCTTCAATGCCTTCTTCCTCTCTGCTATCTCTTTGTTCAGCCTCCTCTCCATCTGATCCTCCTTCTGCCGCTTCAGCATCTTAGGAAGTAGAGGGATATTGTATGGTACAGTTTAGAATGCAGCAATAGGATCTTAGGAAGTAGAGGGATATCGTATGGTACAGATTAGAATGCAACATCAACATCTTAGGAAGTAGAGGGATATTGTATGGTACAGGTTAGAATGCAGCAATAGCATCTTAGGAAGTAGAGGGATATTGTATGGTATAGGTTAGAATGCAGCATCAACATCTTAGGAAGTAGAGGGATATTGTATGGTACAGAATAGAATGCAGCAATAGCATCTTAGGAAGTAGAGGGATATTGTCTGGTACAGGTTAGAATGGAGCATGAGCATCTTAGGAAGTAGAGGGATATTGTATGGTACAGGTTAGAATGCAGTATCAGAATCTTAGGAAGTAGAGGGATATTGTATGGTATAGGTTAGAATGCAGCATCAACATCTTAGGAAGTAGAGGGATATTGTGTGGTACAGATTAGAATGCAACATCAACATCTTAGGAAGTAGAGGGATATTGTATGGTACAGATTAGAATGCAACATCAACATCTTAGGAAGTAGAGGGATATTGTGTGGTACAGGTTAGAATGGAACATCAACATCTTAGGAAGTACATGGATATTGTATGGCACAGGTTTTGTACAGGTTAGATGCAAATGACAAGTTAATTTTAAATAGAGATTCATGTATATGCATGTTATTTGGATGAGGCCTTTTTTGGATATCTGTGTAATAAAGAAACTGAACATGCCTACAATGCAGCAAGTAGGTTTACCTTCTGCTGAAACTCCTGTTGGTTCATTTTGAAGATTTGTTGTACGGTGTTTAACATCAGTTTGACTCGGATTATGTTCTGCAGCTCTCTGCTGTGGATCTGAAGGTCAAAGTTCAAAATGACGTAGAGCTTCCCCTCTAGGTCTCTAATGCGTCCTGCAAATTAAAGGCAACACATCGCCTTGATTTGTTAGTCAGAAACCTTGCAGTGATATTTGTAGACAAGTTTGACTGAATGGAAGACCGCTGTAACCGCTTCTGTCTGTCTGTTGGAGTGGTCTTTTTCAACAGGTTTGACTGTATAATTATGTGTTCACGAATAATGCTGTGCATGATTGTTCCTCTCAGCGTGGTTTTTGTCAACGAGTTTGACTATTCATATGGCAGACTGCTCCGACTGTTTCTCTTGTGGGTGATGTTTATAAACCGGTTTGACTACATGGAAAACCGATCTGTTTCTCTTGGGTCGTCTTTGTTAAGGAGATTGATGTCATTGACTGTACACTATATGGCAGACCGCTCTGACCGTTTCTCTTGGGTTGTCGTTGTTAACAAGTTTGACTGTACGTGAAAGACAACTTTCAATACGTCTTGAGAGGGGCGTACTCACCTTTCGTCTGCATATGACCGATGTCGCTGGTGACGTAGTTGTACCTGAAGACCAAGTTCAACTTGCGAATATCTATCCCTGCCTCAGCTACTGACGTAGCGACGATGACCCGACACTTCTCCTGTTTTAGCATCTGCAGCTTCTTATTCTGATCCGCTGCTGTCATGCCTGGTGTCATTGGTGAGAACATTAGCAAACTAAAACGATGAGAGCCAAGTTCACAGACCTGTCTCCTAGCAACCAACCCAGACACTAATTTGTATCTGTTCCTTCCTCCGTTAGCTTGCTTGATCAATGGTACACTATAAGCTTGATTGTGTTTAACCTGAATTATTTTCTCTAACTATCTTTGCTTTGATTTTTTTATCAAAAATTATCCAACGTTCTTCCCGAATAATTGGTTTGAAATTTTGTATCAGCCAGAATGTATTTATCTAAGATTTATGTTGGTTTAATTGATGATATGTTAACTTATGGCAAATGATGTAGCCAGTGGAAAACAAATTTCTAATTCTATGCATGTAATGTTCATGAATGAAATAAATTTAAATTCAATTCAATTCAATGTAGTTCCGATAATACTTCATTTTTTTTTTTACATTTCATGGATGCATCTTACCTTGTGAACCCACACCAATCAGGAAGTCAGCGTTGAGTTTGCTAAGATCTTTATCCTCGTTCAGCCATTTGACGAGTGCCTACAGGTTCAGTGAAGGGAGAACTTGGTCAGCCACAGAATATCAAAATGTGACCAGTATCTACAGGGCTAGTGGAGGGAGAACGTGATTAGTCACAGAATGTAAAAATTTAACCAGTACCTAGAGGGATACACGGAAGGATAAGAAGGGTATAATATCAGAGAAGAATGAAATAAAGAATTAGTGGATTTATATTCATAACAGAAGATAGGTAGGGAGATGGGAGAAGAAATTAGACAATGAACTTAGTGCATTGGTAATCAAAGTATGTCAAAAACATTTTTTAGAGCAGCAGTTGTGGCGATTTAAACAGTACAAATGTGATCAACACTTCCTGTGCTCAGTGACGATATCATGTTCTATGCCCTTTAACCCTATCTATCCCGGGGGGGGGGGGGGGGGGGCAAAAACAGCCCCACTCGACATCTTTTGCGATAAATTTGTAACGCGAAAAGATCGCGCCGCAACGCTTCACGACTTTTTTTCTTCAAGACTCACGCAACTTTTAAGACCAAATTTGCGACGAGGGGGTACGCGCTTCCGAAGTTACGTAACATTTTGTACCTGCACGTCAGACCCAAAATTGCTCAAAAAAGTGATTTAATGTATAAATCCAATGCAAATTCTGTATCTAGCAAGATTCATAAATGTGTCATTATTAGGTGGTCTGTCGCCAACGACAGATCACCTCTTAATTTCGTTAGAATTTTCTTTCTTTATTATTTATTATTTATTTATTTTTATTCCAAATTTTTGTGACATGGATATCTCAACAATGCATACGTCATATTTCATGAAATGTTCATCATGTATGGACATATATGTGAACATGTTACAGCAACATTTTCAAGGTCATGACGTCATCGTGACGTCATCTACGAGCAGTTTAATGAAAAACTATTACCTCATGTAGCTCTAGAACTGGTCATCTCTGTGTAATGAAATTTGACATGCATATAATTAATGAGTAGCTAATTAATTTCATTGAAAAAAAACGCGCGCGTACGCGTACGTTAGTGCAAAAACGCGCGCGCAAAATTTTGAAATGCTCCAAATCAACCCAAAATTGTTTTACATATGTTTCAGGCCATTTCTAGCATTTCAAAAATTTCCGCGCGTGCGCGCGCGTTCGCGCGTTTTTTCGTGCGTAACGCGAACAAAACGTCAAAATTCTGTTTTTTTACTGGATTCATGTTACTGACACTACATACAACACATCCTGTCATTTTGAGCCATTTCCATGCAATAACAAGGTCGTGCGGGTGCGTCAAAGTTCAAAGTCTGCGCGTGCGTCAATACGTTTTTGTGTGCAAATATTGCAAAAAACATGACTACCTTCAATCGGCCATAGCTCTTCAGAATGGCCGGTGACCCCCAATTTTTTTTCAATATTCTGAAAGAGTGGGAAATGTAGATGTGATTTAATGTTCGATTTACCTTTTAAATTTATGTTGATGTCATCATATTGCCATATGAATCGAAAAAATGATTTTTCATGTATGACGTCATGAACTTTTTTACCCGCTTTTGTGTATCTCAGTAATTCATGGTCAATTTTCTCCCAAATTTCAGTATGTTGTAGCTGAGACCTCGCTCCATAGTAGGAGTTGCCTTCATTTTTCATTTTGATGACGTCTTCACGGTGTAAATTTCATTATACGCATGAATGTCAAAATCGCACTTCCGTGTTATGTCAATGGAAGTGGTATTTATGAAATGACATGACGAGCTTCTAGGAGATGTATCTCACTAATATGTCAAGCTTTCACTCTGAAATTTCAGTATGTTGTAGCTGAGTCTACGAGCTTTCCGGAACGTTGTCTCCATTTTTTAATCAGATGTCGGGATCATGGTGAAATTTCAGCTTGAATATCGATTTCTTAATCATTCTAGCCCCTGCTGGGCATTACGTGTTAAGTGAATGGGAAGATTTGTGGCTCAATAGGTAAGGCGCCGTTTTAAGATCTCGAGGCCCCCGGTTCGATTCCTGGCGTGGGTAGGGTCAACTTTTGCATTCCTTTTGCAATGTTTATTTTGCCATCTTCTTCTGTTCTATGCCTCACTTTGTCATTCTCTTTGAGATTTTCTTTCCAATTCTTTTTTCTCTCACCCCATTCTCTTACATGACTATTAATCACGTTAGCATAAACATGTTACCATTTAGGAAATTCTCTGAAATTTTAGTATAATAGGTGCCCTATGAGCTTTCTTGAGCGCTGTCTCACATTGCTTATGGATAGTTGGTGTCACGAATGAAGGTCTATAGTTCACCGTGCATTTTCCAGCCCATGTCTGTGCATGAATTTGCCAATGCAGACCACCTGATACTTGTCCACAAGTATGTCTCGTTATTATTTTTACTGTTGAAAAATAATATATTTCATGTTATTTATTACTGAAATAGTGTTGCCAATGATTTTCATTGGAAAAACCATGAAAAACACATTGCTGAAAAAACAAAGAAATACATAATTTAAAAAAAAAACAGTGAAATACGTAAGAAAAAATTGATATTGCCATTTTTTAAAGTCCTAATTTGATAATAATCCTAAGAAGAGTGTCCGGACTGAAATCTAGCAAGATTCATAAATGTGTCATTATTATTATTTTTACTGTTGAAAAATAATATATTTCATGTTATTTATTACTGAAATAGTGTTGCCAATGATTTTCATTGGAAAAACCATGAAAAACACATTGCTGAAAAAACAAAGAAATACATAATTTAAAAAAAAAAAAACAGTGAAATACGTAAGAAAAAAATTGATATTGCCATTTTTTAAAGTCCTAATTTGATAATAATCCTAAGAAGAGTGTCCGGACTGAAATCTAGCAGTTTTGGGACTATATTTAAAGATTTACAGCCAAATTATGAATTTATGCATTAATTAATTACAAATAAATTTGAATAATTTTGGTGCAATTGACAATTGAATTGTGGAGATTGCGTCATGGGTGACGTACGTGCCAATTTTCGTCGCGATCAACGGTCGAGATCCCCCCCCCCCCCCCCCCCGCGCTATGCAATTTCAAAATAGCCCGGGATATATAGGGTTAACAAATAAAAGCAGTACTTTAATTTGACCCACATTTCTGAAAGATGAATATGTGTGTTCTTCTTGTTCGGAAATCTATCTTTCATTTCAAGCAGCTCTCATGACTGGCTGGCCGTAAGTGGGTTAAAGGAATAGTTCACCCTGAAAATAAGTTGGTTTCAATCAAAGCAGAAATATGATGAAAGAAAGAATATTACATGTAGTAAAGGTTTGACGAAAATCCGTCAAAGGATAAGAAATTTATGATCTTTTACAGTCTTAATAATGTGACGTCACGTGCGAGGTGCTCTCCCGTAGGTTGTGTGCGGTATAATTCCATAAATTGCTCTTTTTCTGTTTGATGAAGAAAGTTTTTTTTTTTTTTTTTTTACCAGAGTTTTTTGTGTAAATACGGGTTTCAAATTATGTATGAAATGCACAAGTAAAATTGTGCAAATTCTTTGAGAAAACTGACATGCACACAACATATGGGAGACCACCTCACGCGTGACGTCACAAAATCAAATTTTTAAAGATCATAACTTTCTTATCCTTTTGATGGATTTTCATCAAACCTTCACTAACATGTTTCTTGTATATCATGTTTATGTTTCTGCTTTTATTGAAACCAACTTCATTTCAGGGTGGACTATCCCTTTTAGACCCAGCACACAAGATGATGTTTGAAGCAGTGCTAGCACACCTTGGCCGAGTCCGTGGTCTTTGTGAAGATGATTGTTTGTGAGTCTGGCTTCTTGGCGTACTCCCTCTTGAGACAATCTCCCAGCTCATTCAGAACAGGGTTGTTGTTCAGATGAAGCTGCGCAATGCGCCGCAGACTGGGCAGCTTGTCTACAGCACAGGAGGAGGTAAGAATGCTGGTTCATT
>OZ022594.1:10845786-10898286 GCA_963669155.1 Arbacia lixula
CATAACGGGTATCAGCAAACACAAATAAATATCTCCGCTACACGCAAACGCACACAAACACCGATAACGTTAATACACAGCTTAATACATGGGCGGAAATCCCGGGGGGGGGGGGGACGGGGGGCACGCGTCTTCCCCCCCCCCCCCCCCCCCCCCCCCCCCCCCCCCCCCCCCCCCCCCCCCCCACCATTTCGAAGGGGGGGGGGGACACAATATCAAATGAAGGAAAAAAAAAAAACACCTCCCCAAAATCCCATCACTATCCCCCCCCCCCCCCCTCCCCCCCCCCCCCCCCCCCCCCCCCCCCCCCCCCCCCCCCCCCCCCCGCTCAGCTACTTCTTGAGGGAAAACATGTCCCCTCCACCTTCGGAGAGCGATTTCCGCCCATAGCTTAATATATCATTTTTGATAATGGTTGAATCCCACAAATGCACAAGATGTCGGAAAGTTAAGTAATTGGTCAATTTTGTAAGTAACACAAATATCTTATATGTCCGATTTTTTTAATGATTCATCATTATTTTTTCGAAATACAAGAAGAGTGAAGGAATTGTCATATTCTTCCCTTAACTTCATTACCGGTATGCAGACAAATTTGTCGAAAAAAAAAGCTTCTAAAGACAAATGTGAAATTAAAGAAATTTCATTTCAAGTTGAAAAACAGCTAAATGTCGGCCCGGCACATGGAACATCAAAGCATTGTCATGATTATGAAATGCTTTTGACATTCATGAGCACGCTTTAGAACCCATACAGATGTTTGAATGTATCATGCTCGAGTTTCTTCTCCTTCCTAACACATCTCTGTCATGATCGACCAACCATAACCTTTTCTATGGAAAACAACATTTCTTTGCATATGTTACAAGTAAAACATAGGAATCCCACAGAAAATGATTGGTCTGGCAGTATATAAAGGATTGACGGCTGCCAAAGGTAGTGTGCAAACCTCTGAACATGTTGAGAAGGAAAAGGTCGGTGTCGCCAATGGTGCCCGTCTTTTCGATGGTCTCCACGTACTGCTCCATGTAGTCTATGGCATCTGACGTGCGCACATCTCGATTCACGAACAGGCTGTTGTTATACTCCTGCAGCAAGGATACAGGCTCCATTTCGATAACTGACATCTAGGGCAGCTGAACTAAAACTCGTCTGATCTATATCACAGCAAGACTTATAATATTCATTCAATGCACAAGCTAGATATTGTCTGATCTAGATCATAGCAAAACCATTCACGTTCTTGTGCAATGCACAAGCTAGACATTGTTTAAGTTTTAGTTGAGCTTCACTTTATAGTTATCCCATTATTTAGAGGTGTATATTTCTCTCTTCATTGGTAGATGGTAAGATGTCTTACTTCAGGAGGTAGGCACAAGTGATACAAATATAAAGAGCTTTTCCGTCTCCACTACTACAGAGGCAAATATTCAAACTTATTAACATGCCAAAGTGAACAAAAGCCCACGGGGATAAACCAGAAGTCAAAAACTGATATAGACACAAGAGCACTGCAGAATAAGCCACATTGCACAATTAATGGTTCACAGCATTTGAAAAACTTGACAAACACATGACAGATGCAAATAAGAGTGTATAATAGTGTAATTTACCAAAAATCGGTTGTGTTTACATTTACCATGTTTACAATTTCAGCGCCATCGCAACCTTTTATATTCTTCATAAGAAGAATATACATATTTTTTTCGTTCATTTACAGGATGGAGCACGCTATCCTTATTACTGGGTGTATGCCTAAAATTTCTTTGTAAAAAGAATATGTAAGTTTGCGATGACGCTGAAATTGTAAATGTCAATGCAACCTAATTTTGTATAATTTATCTATTCTTGATAAAGGACTATGACCGAAATATTGAAGAAAAAAGTGTTTTGTTAACATTTATATATATACACACACATAATATATATATATATATATATATATATATATATATATATATACATGTATACATACAAACATACATATATATATATCTGTTGCCATGGTTACCGGTATCTGAATTTACCCTGAGGAATAAGGCGCACTGGCTAAGTTGAGAGAGATCTTTTGAATCCTCTACATTCTCCCGGATCTTCTTGATGAGGCTCACCACGTCTTGCTCGTACCCCTGCTCACCCCGCCGCGACGACATCTTGGTCTCCATCAGCCGCCGCCCCACTAAAAATTGCAATAAGGAGGAGTGGAGTCGATTTCATTGGTGTGAACTCGAGTGGAATCGATTATATCGATGTAATATATGATACAATTGATATTATTGATGTGGAATAGAGATCATAATATCATTGTGGAATAGAGTGGAATGTATCATATAGTTGTGGAAATTATTATATCGGGGTGGAATAGAGCGACAATGATTATATATCGGTTTTGATTATGTCGGTGGGGAATATTATCATATCGTTGTAGAATAACATTGATACAATAATTGCATTAATAATATCGGTATATACAGTATTATATTCCACATACTAAGAATGTTGCTATATGATTGGTCAAGAGTTGATCACGTGATGAGGCGTAGTTTTTCCTATCAGATCACCTGAGAATAAAAGTTCGTTACACTGTAGGTGATAGTACTTTTTGGTTTCGCTGATCTCTTCACTCCTCACAGTCCTAATGCGTGATTAATATTTTTAGTACGCGCGAAATAAAAGTGCGTTACATATCAGCTCCCACTAACGCGTCCAAACGCGCGTCATAATGCGCGTCCTAATGCGCGTCCTAATTAACGCGCATCCTAACGCGTGTTCCCCATGCCAGCGGCTCGGTGTTAGGTAGAGAAGTAAAGATTACTTTTGTACGTCAAATTGTCATTTCTTGGTATAGATAGTTGGTTTCAGATGTGGAATATAAATCAAATAATCAACTTTTGGTTTCAGGCAATGAGACGAACTATCACTTCCTCGGCGATCTGAATGTTTACGCTATCTTTCCTCAGCTGCGCTTCGGAAAGATAGCTACATCCAGATCGCCTCGGAAGTGCTAGTTCATCCCATCACCTTCACCAACGTTGATTATTTGTTTAATAGAGTTGGTTCATTGTGGAATAGAGTGGAATTGATTATATCGTTGTGCAATTGAGCGGACTTGATAATATCGTTGTGGAATTGATGATATTGTCGTGGAAGTGATGGTATCGTCGGGGGATAGAGTGGAACAAATTATATCGTGAAATTAATTATATCGGTGTGGAATAGAGTAAAATTGATAATATCGTTGTGGAATTGATACTATCGTTGTGGCGCAGAGTGGAATTGATGATATCGATGTGAAATATTGATTATTTCGTTGTGGAATGAAGCGGACTTCATAATATCCTTGTGGACTTAATTTTATCGTTTGGAATAGAGTGGAGTTGATACTATCGTTGTGGAATTGATGATATCATTTTGGAATAGAGTGGAATTGATACTATCATTGTGGAATTGATAATCCCAAGAGTCATCTTCTTTGTTCCAGGATGGTATTGGGTTAATGGTTAGGGTAAAAGTTAGACCCGGCTTAATTAATCTTACAACTGCCAACCCTATGGTTTCCTCCGAGTATATTGGCGTCTGCTCTATATGTTCCGTATTATCGGATTTGGAGTTGGGTTTAGGGTTGGATGGGGAGCTAGGTGTAGTTTGGTTAACCATATAAGCCTCATATTACTGTCAGAGTGTAATATCTTATGCTCAGTGCGTTCCATGGTGATATTGGGATTAGGGTTAGGGTTAGAAGAGCTAGATTTGGATTGATTAAGCCTTCTAGCCTCATCTTACCTGGAGAGTCTAATATCTTCTGCTCAATGCGCTCCATTATGATGTTAATATCCCGGATGTATGGATCACTTTGTGTCCTTCCTTTGACGACCTTCATGTTCCGCAGAACTGAGGCAAAGTAAGGAAAGGAGAATTCTTTGAAGAAACAGCTAAAACATGTAAAACGGCTCTATATCCACGGGGAATCCAAGACGATACGACAAATACTGACACTTGCAAAACCCTCTTGAGATCGAAGTACTAACAAAAAAACCTATCTTATATCTTATTGCCATGTTTTTGTTCCAAAAAATAAAGACTATTTTTAATGATGAAGTTTGCTGACTTTTCTCTAAAGTTATACTTCAATAACAATAATGGTATTTATTGAACTGATGGTTCACTGAGAAATATGTTTATGGAACTGTTTGACTCACATTTGTATTTTTATGGCTCACCTCAAGCGGGTAAAAAAAAGAAGAAAACAATTCTTTACTCACAGTATTCAGACAAGAAAGACAATGAATACAAATTATGAAACGAATTCACGAATTTACATATTACAGAAGTAAATCTCTTCACGAATGTTCTTCAGATTTTGCTTTTTACGTCGTTAAAATTGCAAACATCAGATTTTAAAAGCATAGCAATAAACAGATTGAAAGAAATTGTTTCTATTGATCATGTGACTCCATAACATGCATCCATCCCCCCCCCCCCCCCCCCGTTCCTCTGGTTCATGGTGCTAGAGCATGTCCTTGTATCTAGGGGCGTTTCAAACTAATTACGAGGGCTACCTTTTTTAAGCGGGAAATATCATGAAGCGGACCCCCTTGGGCCTAACCATGTTGAGCATTATATCCTATTGAAGAGAAAAATACGTTTTTAACGGCGGGGGTGGGGGGGGGGGGTCTCTTTTTCGTATGGTGGCTAAGTCGCCATGAACCCATGCGTAATGATAATCATTAATTGCTCTACCTAGATGTAGGACTGTCAAGGCAGAGAGTGTAACTAACTTTCTTCTTGTTCTTGTTCGCTGGCCTTCTGGCCGTAGCCCGTGGGCTGGTCGCGGGTCGGGACCTGTATGGCGCAGTCCAGATTGGCGCACAGCCCGATGATGTGGTCCGTGGCCTCCGTCAGGGTCTTGGAATGCCCAACTCCCGGGGAAGCCGTCATGGCTAGGATCTGATGAGCCGACGAGAGAGTTTTAGAAACACATGAAGGAAGGAAGGAAGCCGATACACGAGATCTTTTTATTTCATGTGTCATCTCTGTCTGCGTGATTGATACGTTTTAATTGAACAGCCTTCTAGTGTGCACCACAAGGCCTGGCAATATACACCTGTTTTGCAATGTGTGTGTGGGGGGGGGGGGGGCGGGCGGGGGCTGTTTTACGATTGCACTGGGGGCTTTAAAAATACAGGGTAGCCTTTAAACAGGCCAGCAAAAATACAAATTTGTAAATATCACGGTCTTATACTGGATAAGACCTGAAAACTCTCTTTGAGCGGAATTATGTCGATTGCTAGACTTCGAATAGGTTCTGGAGGGGTCGTCCAAAACCTAGCGGGTTTTTTTGTAGCCTCGACACCGCCGACCATAATACGGGCGACTTTCTTGGCCGTAAAGTAAGGCGTTGAGGAACGTTGGACGTTGAAATACGGTCTATAAATGTAGATCATAGTCGCTACGTTTCAAACGTATACAGGGATAGTTTTTCACTTTACCTGAAAAGGTTCATGAAGAACCGACATGATATACGCAAAACAATTCATCTTTGATAAGTAATGTAATTTCAACTTCATAATATTTATGAAAACATTGCCATGTCACCATGGTTACTGTCATCTTGTGGGGGTTTATATTGCGATATATAGCTTGATCTTAACTTATTCTTTCCAGATCACTATGGTATTCATTTTTACTTCCCATATGAAATAGTACATAATGAACCTGAGGACAATTCTAGCCTCCAGCCTATGAATCGTATTCTCATCGTCATTATCACAATGTTATATGAATATCATTATTACAATACCATCTTCATCATTATATTATTACCATCATCACATCATCGCATCTCCTATGATCACAGAATTACAAACATGTGAATAATCTACATTGTCTATTACCTGCGGTCTTGTCGCTTTGGGTGTGTTTAGTTTCATGTCTCGGTACATCGCCATTAGCACGTTGTAGGGATCCGATTTCTGGGCAAACGAAATGCATTTCCATTAAATTCAGTGATATCAACTTTGTGATACTATGAATGTCTTTACGTGAAAAATCTTTTGAGCTTGATGAGGTTTATTTGTACAAACATTAGCGATTGTGTTTCCCAATCTGGCATATTGTCATCAGCTAGCGTGAAAGCCGAGCATTGAACATAATGACTGATACATGTGTTATTGTGCTGTTCGGTGGATTGGTCAAAGTGGTCAGATATTTAATGTGTGTGAGGTGATGTCTTCATCGACTTCTTTCCCACTTGATGTTTAATGTGTGAGGTAATGTCTTCATCGAGCTCATTCCCACTTAATGCTAAATGTGTGTGAGGTGATGTCTTAATCGACCTCTTTCCCACCTGATGTTTAATGTGTGTGATGTGATGTCTTCATCGACCCCTTTCCCACTTGATGTTTAATGTGTGTGATGTGATGTCTTCATCGACCCCTTTCCCACTTGATGTTTAATGTGTGTGAGGTGATGTCTTCATCGACCTCTTTCCCACTTGATCCTAAATGTGAACGCTAAAGGTGCGTTCACACAGAAGCGGTATCCCACTGCCGCTGCCGTCTGTAGTTTGACGCTATATAGTGATTCCCGCGCCGCAAAGCACTAACGTCGTTACATGTGGCAATTCTTACATGCTTGGATGGACCAACCTCCCCCTGGATTGTGAGCTGCCCAATAGCATTTCCATTAAGTAATAAGCGGTAATGGCAGCGGCAATAAACTGCTTCGATCTGAACATTTCTTAATTCGGCGAGAACGAGAATGGAGGAGGCCATCGACCACTCTATATGGACAAAGAAGAAACGATCCCAAACCTGGCAGTGATGGCACTCGTCAATGACGAGGAGTGCAAAGCTTGAGAGTTTGAGACTGGTACCATCGTCAACGATCGCGTTGACGAGTATCTGCGCGGTGAGGACGGTAATGTCATTGATCTCGATGACGGTTTCCAGCGGGACGTCCGTCAGCTCCTCGCCGCTCACGCCCGCGATCTCACACGTGCCTCGTAGGTACTTCAGGCAGCGGTCCTTCTGTTGCTTCACGAGCGGCACCTGTATGGCCATGAAACACGCAAGAATTGTCAGAGGATTATGGCTTCAGCCATCCTGACACATCAACACATAATTGTATGCGAACATATCTGACGTTCCCTCTGCAGAAGGTGGGAGATAGCGGTGCGAATGTTAAAAAGAAAGTAAAGTTTTTAAGTCTAGCGCGATGAGGGTGAAAGGGGATATAGCTCGTTAAACTTTAGATCTGAGTGTCATGAAAGTGAAAAGGTATACTTACAGAGATTGTAGCTCTTCGGAGGTAAAAAAATATATATATATAAGATTGTAAAAAAAAAAACGAGAATGGAAGAAATATAAGAACTTCCCTCCAAATTATACACCTTAAAACTGACTTCAAGCGGAATTATAGCGATCGCTAGATTTGGAGGAGGTTTTGGACGGGTCCTTTATAAACTTCCCCCGATTCTTGAAGCCTAGAAATAAAAGATTGCTGTCCGCATCACAATGCAATGCCTGCTGTCCGACGCATGGGCACTGACAGGGGCAATACGATCATGAATATGAAGACTATGGTCGCAACGAAACGGATCGTTTCAAACGTTGACAATGAATTTTTCCTGAATAGCTATGACGACCATGAAATTTCATACACGTTCTCGTTAGGGTTCCTGCCGAGTGTCACGACTGTTGGAAATGGGCTACACTGTCTTTTTGTATACTTAATCACATCAAAGATAAGGAAAGGCTATACCTTGTCCACAATGAAGCCAATTTTGGGAAGCCTGGAGCCGATGGGATGACCTGTGAAGAAGCGGCGTTTGATCACCGAGATCGCGACTTCCGTCTTCCCCGACCCCGTAGGCAGAACGACCAGGATGTTCTCGCCTCGCAGCGCTGGCGTCGCCACTTCCTCCTGGTAGGGCCTCAGTTCGAGTTCGTAGGGCCCCTGGGCATCGGCGTCGTCGTCCACCGTTTCGTGTGTCTCGCCGTCGTGGTCAGCGGACCCAGCACCTAAGTGCGGTAAGGTGTCCATTGGTACTGCAGAACAGCAAGAGAAATGTACATTTACCTGCCTATTTTAAATGTTACGTGATTCACCAAATCATCATTCGTTCTTCTTTGAGAAAGTGTTTGAACATAGCTCGTCTATTATACAAAAGATAAATTAGCGGATGGAACATAAAAGATAAATTGGATGGGAGAACCAAAGTTACAATCAATCATGACAAACCACCTAATAAACTCTAGCTAATTCCCGTTGCAAGAACAGCATCTCTCAGGTAATCATAGTGAACTACCGTACGTATGTCAAGCCATCGGCGGAAGAGTTAACACTTCCAAGAAATCAAGCGTGAAAATGGAAAGATGACTACAAGCACATGCTACAATTGTCATCATATTATTGGGTCACTCCTTCTTAATTCCATGCAAGACAGACGGATGACAGAGGCAGGGAGAATGAAATAAAGAAACTAAAGAAAACTATTGATTTGTTACCAGGGTCACGGTTACCTGTATCCTACTTATAGGGCGAGCGCCTCTAGCTCAGTGCTGATGACAGATATCAAGACGGGTGACAGGAAGACAGACAGGGTGGGAGGGAGGACGACACAGAAGGATATGAAGAGAGAAAAGACGCATACGACATGGCATTAACAGTATATACCCATTATAACCCATGACGAATTCATTCAAGCAATCAACGTGATCAAGAGAGAAGAAACGTGACATATAGAAATACGGAATGATTGAGGGACGAGAAGATCCATACCAGTACCTTCTGGATCCTCTCGTGTGCCCAAGGCGAACTCCTTCAAGCCCTCCAGCTCCTTGGCTAGCTTAGGATCAGTCTCCCTGAGCCCCTTGGTGAGCAGATGGAAACTGTTCTCGCACTTCCGGTCGAGACGAAAGAGGAGCTCCGACGCTCCAGCCATGTCGCCATGTCTTGAAGTCTGGTCAAGAGTAACAAGGATTTACATTTTTATATTAACATGATGTGCCTTCTCTGTGCCATTCTTTTTTCATTCGCTCAATGAATGAATATGGTGTCTGTACCCCCCCCCCCCTCCCCTCTCTCTACCTCGCTCTTCCTCTCTCACCCTTTCCTTCTCTCTCTCTCTCTCTCTCTCTCTACCCTCTTCCTTTCCGCCTCTCTCTCTCTCTCTCTCTCTCACTTTCTCAATCTCCTCAATCCCCTCTAACACGTACCGTGGCCCGTATCTGCTCGACGTCTCTCTTGGACAGACAATCCGTGACGTGGTCCAGGATGGTGAGTGGCTCCATCCTCTCGAGGCGCTCCGCATAGATTCGCATGAATGAGGCATAATGTGTCCGCTTCTTGGTATCGATGTTAGCCGTGCCCTCCAAGTGGTTCCTCAGGCTGTCGTTACCTACACAAGGTCAAGTTCAAGGTCGTCCAAGTAATATTGCAATCATCGTGTAGAATTCAGAAATAACAAGAACTTTGAGAAACAGAAAATACATGAAAAAGACAAAACAAGAAATATATCATTATTATATATTTGTTTGAATGCATAGTCTTTCCATGCACATTGTATCTAACAATCATCAGCTATCTGACGTCACACGCATGTACGAGTATCCAGTCTATCCATGTATACGTCTATCCATTCATCGAGCTATCCATTAAACATCTATCCATCCGTTACCTGAGGCCCAACATGTCCAATGCATGTACCTATACATATATATCAGTCTATCCATTTATTCACCTATCCATGTATCCATGTATCCATTGACACATCTATTCATCGGTTACCTGACTGGTGCAATACATGTATGAAGGCCAAGTCTTTTCATTTCTCCATTTATCCATCAGTTACCTGACACCAAATGCATGCAAAAATTCCCAGTCTATTCACGTATCAGTCTATCGATTTATCCACCTATCCGTTTATCCATGTATCCATGTATCTATTTACCCATCGACACATCAATCGACCGGTTACCTGACTGTTCCAATGCGTGCATGAAGGCCTGGTACAACCCTCTCTTGTCGGCCTTCCTTTGAAGAATGTCCAAGAATCTGTCCGTCACCTTGCTCCTTGGCATATCGCTCTGGCACAAGTCTAGGAGCTCTGAGAAGGCGCCATCTCCTACAAAAGAACGATTATAGATCATGCTCCCAGTCAAAATCAATGGGCTACATACTTAACACAATAAAGACCCCTCAGAACTGCAGAAGGTTCTGATAAAATGAATAATGAATAATATTTGTTAACCTATGACAGCGTTTACTTCCATCACTTTGTTTAAAAAAAAAAAAGCGAAGATTTATTATATATTTACATATATTACATATTCTACAAAAGAACGATTATAGATCATTCCCCAGTCAGGCGCGTATCCAGGATTTTTGTGAGGGGGGGGGGGGTGTTTCGAGCTGAATTTTTGTAATCCCGCCTAGTCTCCAAAATTGATGACCAAAAATTGACAAGCCAAAAAAAATAAATAAATAATAAAAAAAGGGAGGGGTTTTAACCACAAAAGAGGGGGGGGGGTGAACCCCGAACCCCGAACCCCCCCCCCCCCCTCCCCTTCATACGCGCATGTCCCCAGTCAAAATCAATAGGCCACATACTAAACACAATAAAGACCCCTCAGAAGGTTCTGATAGAATTAATGAATTATATTTGTTATTGTGAGAGCGTTTACTTCCCTCTCTTTGTTTAAAAAAAAAACAAAGCGAAGAGTTATTAATCAATCATTATGAATCACTTACTTGTTTATAAACAGTCGATAAACATCACACCTTTGTAACAATCCACTTGAATCATGTGTTCTTTGTAAAATATACACCTCTCTGATGATCTTGATTTTGCCATCTTGGCCATCTGCTGCAGCCATGTTCATATCTTCAAGTGTCTCACGAAACAATGTAGGAGAGTATGTATGTGTGTGTGTATGTATGTGTGTGTATGTGGGTGTGTGTGTGCATGTGTTGGTGTGTATCCCCCTCTCTCTCTCTCTCTGTCCTAGCTCTGTTTTCCCCCACCCCTTTCCTGTCTCTCTCTACCCCCTCCTCTTTTGTTCTCTTTCCTCCCCCCCCCCTCGTTCTCTCTCTCTCTCTCTCTCTCTCTCTCTCTCTCTCTCTCTCCTTTCTCTTTCGCTCAGTGGCTGTCTCTCTATATATCTGTTTCTCTTATTCTTTTTCTCCCCTCCCTCTCTCTTTATATAAACAAATGCAAATCAATGAGACAAGATGGATAATTTATGCACGTTTTTTAAACTCACCGTCGCCTTGAAATGCACCTTTCATCGCTTCCATGACGTCACGAGTCTCCAAGACTTGCACCAAGAAAGGGCGATACACCTCTGTGATGATCTTGATTTTGTAAGCTTGATCATCTGCTGCAGCCATGATTAAATCGTCACGTCTCTCACGAAACAATGTAGGAGAGGGATGAGTTGTCTTGTGTCTTCTGACTTCAGACGAAAACACAAAATTTAACTTTGTGTGCGTACACTCGTCTGGCAGATACTGTACGTTCTTGCAGTGAGCATAGCATTAGCCTCAACCTTACTGAGCGACTAAAACAAAAACCTTTTTAGAGACAAATGTTCATACATGTAATACTATTATATACGTCATCACAATAATAACCCTTTCCTGCTGAACTACTAACGGACCAATGAAGAGGCAGATTCAGCGCATGACCTGACGAATCTCCAGGCCGTGGAGAGTGGGAATTCCCAGCGTCTAGTCTGTAAATACAGACCCATCTATTTTCAGTAGGACAGTTTGGACGCCAGTTTGTAATCATGCATGAGATCAAAGCCAAATTCAAGCAGGAAATTGCATTAATTGTTACGAATTCTACATTCACAGGGAGACCGCACAAGACATAACGGATAATTTACGTCACTAGAAGGATCTAAAGGATTGTGATTTTCAAAGGGGTCTGCTCAAACATAAACGACTTGACCTCGGGAAAACCTGGATAGTAGATGAGCGAATTGGGGAATCCCCGCGGATGTCTGCAATTCCAACGCTTTGGAAAGGACATGTACGTATGCAATTGCACTGTTTACGACTATCGGTGCGAATCATTATTGCAACTTATCCGACGCACATGAATTATTCTGGTCGCTTATTGCATTTTCGTCACGATGTAAGGGTTTCCGACAATAAAACACATTATATCTACGAGTATTTGTGTCTCACTCTCCAATCCTAAACGTTCAGTTCAAGTCATCCTTCTCTCGCCCCCTACCGCCCCCCCCCCCCTTCTCTCTCTCTCTCTCTCTCTCTCTCTCTCTCTCTCTCTCTCTCTCTCTCTCTCTATACAAACATACATGTACATGTATATGTGTGTCTTTCTTTCTACCTCAAACTCCTCCCCTCTCTCTCTTTCTATATATCAATTGCCTGATTAATTCTTTGTAATCGTCTCCGTGTTCAATATTGTTTTCCTCTTCCACAATTTTGTCATGTTTTATCTACCCCTCCTCTGTTTCTCTGATTCTCTATGCTTGTCCCTCCTCTCGTCTTCCCGACTCTCTATATCTCCGTCCTCTTCTCTCTTCCTAGCGTTATCTCTTCTTCCTCTCCTTTCCTCTCAGAGACTCCCCTCCCCCTGTCTATCACTACACATAACTACGCCCATTTCAGCGGTAATACAAAAATCGTTTTTCTTCCACGAGGCCCTGCATATTCAAACGATATCTATATCAAACAATAAACAACAAAAATGTAGTACACACAATGATATATTCATTCAAATACAATTCACTCTAATTACAAATTTATTTGTAATCAATATCTTACAAATAATCATGACAAAGAATGCATACTATGTACCATTCACAAACCACAAGCTACAACAATTATCAGAGAAAGGAAAAGGGGGTGATTTTTTTCATGTACAGGGTCGCTTGAAATAACGTGCACACGATATCAATATGTGCACCATCGTGGATACGGCGATGGGATTGTACATTGTACAATGATATTACAGTGGACACGGGAAAACAGGTATCATATCCCTTCATTTTATTCTGATCAAATCCTTAACCCGTAGCACTAAACCGTAGCACTAAACCGTAGCACTAAACCTAAGCCTAACCTTACGCCTGTTGTCAAGCGGCAAGGTCGCACGTTGTACGGTTTCAGCGTCACAACCCACCCAACTTCTCTTCTCAGTGCCGCAAAAACTCTTGCATGTACACAATGAAGGTAAGAAGCAGAAACAGAAATTGTTTATTCATTAAGCAGTTAGGTAGCAAAATCAAATTTGTCGAATTACATGCATTTTCTTTTTAGCAAGTCGAAATTTACATCATACGCACGAGAGGAAGAATACGGTGGTGCCTCTTTAAAACATGTAAAAGTTAACAGTACTGCATCTTTAACACCATTGACATCACCACCATCTTAATCATCATCGTCATCATCATTATCATCATCAATATCATTTCCATCACCATCGGTATTATAATGCCTTAATCAATATCAATATTCATAACTACTGTCATGATCAGTCATCACCACCATAAGTGGAGGTGTCGTGATAAAGTGCTTGTGAGCTGCGACTAACAAATCTTGAGGTTCAAACCCCAACCACCCTTCAAATATAAACATATTTACAGAAACATTTATCCATTCACGTATGTGTTTTCATGGTACAGTATATAAGAGTCCCGTAATCATTGGTAATCTGTAACAGTATTGTCCAGTGACGTGCATACTAACTAACAATGGCCCGGACCAAAATTAGGAAGGTCGCTCTCACTTCAATTACCAAAATCCCGCCGGGATAATCCGTTTGGACCACGGAGACTGACTGTATGTTCATGTGAACCAAAAAGTGGTCCATATCGCGTTTTTAGTTGGCCAAAAAAAAACCTTGGACCTGTTGACGCATCGTACGTAACCTCACGGATCAAATCTAGAGAGCGTCTTGTACGAACTCCAACAATTCTTCAGCTTCCCGAGACAGAGAAACCCAAAATGTCATGAAACTCAACAGGTGATTCCTGTCGAGTTTCATGACATTTTGGGTTTCTTTGTCTTTGGGTATCACAGTCAGAATTTCACGAACTTTGTCAGTAAAAGTGAAACACCATCCGTGTTTATGTTTGAAATGCACTATTACATATGATATAGGGACCAAGGTCTAAAATAATATACCATATTGCGCCACACATTGTATCGCTTGGCGGTACATACTAGCGGGTACACACATCGCCTTACAGGAAATAAACTGTACTGGGAAGACAAAAAAAAAACTTCAAAAGATGATCGTGAGGAATCCTCTTGCCGATGGTGTAAAATTCATGTATTGTCCATGTTAGAAACTTGCTGAAAGTTATTTGCCCTGAAATAATCCACATTTGGAGTAATTAGCATTCCACATGAAATATTGGTGGAATAAACATAGTAAATGCTTTGACTTAAACTTAACTTCATAAACTTACAATGTGAATCATCTTTATCTTTTCCCACGTATCTATGATGAACAATATTTCAACTGATTTCAAATAAAGTTGCCGAAGCGCTTGTAGTTCAGAAAGCCGACTAGCTGTGTGTCACTGATGTGTGGGTTTTCATCGTGATTTTTTCCGACGATGATCTCGTTTGGAATCGATGGAAGGAAGATGACGACAACGGGACCTTGCAATGCGACCACGACTCTCGCCAGAGATCAAACGCGCGCTTGTTGCAGACGAACGCGATAAAGATGTAGACCCCTTGCAGCGAGTTGAGGATGATGAAGATGTACCACAAGACCGCGACATCGGCAAAGGCTGCCACGAATCCCAACGTCCAGGAGAAGCCAAGGAGTGTGGACATCTGTAGGATATACAGGGAATCTGGTTACTCGTTTGGTTATAGCAGCGATTATTATTTCGGAGAAATGTGTTTAAGTTATTTTAGGACAAGCGAACAATACATGACTTGTATCATCTTACCAATCAGTCAAAATGCGTTACCAGTAATCCTCGAATTATTAACGAATATTTCCCGTAGAAGACATGTAAAACGCAAGTATCCTTTGAAGAACCTTATTCTGAAACATAATTATGCCCCGGCCTTCATCTTACTTACCTTGATAAATATAAGAAGATCGGACGAGATGTTGCACTCCTTCGTTTTTTGCTCCACGACAGGATTCTTTCTCACCCGGCGAAGACCAATCACCACCATGACGAACATCACGACGTTGACCAGTATCAAGGCTCCAACTGGAATACCGAAGACGTATAGGTTAGCGTGACCATCTCCAATCCAGCATGTCCCTTTGCCATAGGACAGGTGGAAGTATGGAATATCCGCCCCACTGCAATAGATTCCAAGGCTGGGAATGACGACGAGAAGAGGGGTGCACCAGGCAAACAGGAGGAACCTTACGAGTACTACAGCACTGTCAGAGGTCATACCAACTCCTGTGGTGAAGCCGAAGCGGCGGTAAAGGTCGTAGGCAAGAGCAGTGGTGTGCGAGAAGACAGTCAACCACATGAAGTGTCCCAAGATGGCTACAAACTGGCATCCAATCGATCCAACCGACGCTAGGTCACCGCACAATAGCAGAAGTTGGGCACAGATTAGAGACACACAAGTACTCATGATCAGTGGGTTGCATATTGACCTCCGTAGTCGATTAAACTGCAAGTAGGTGAAGAACGTCAAAAGGAGAGCGATTATCGAAAGACACATCCCGATGGTACTGATGATAGTTTGGACCTGAGAGAACTCGAGGAATGCCTGGCCAGGAACACCGTTCGTCAGTAATGTAGAGCACGCTCGAATGCTTTTGTCGTCGGTAATGTAGAAGTCGCTGGGAGCGAGGGTCTTGTTGAGAGGCAAGTACACTAGGGATCCGTCTGAAACGGTTTGAAAGAGCGACGCATTAAGAGTGACAAATGAGCATGTTGCTAGTTCAGGCTGCTTACATACACGGAGAGATTCTGATTTAGTGTAGGAGATGTTGGATGACGTCCTTCTGTACTCGAGTTCATACATTGCATCTCCTGCTTTGTATGCCGACTGTTCCTCGCCAATGTAAAGTAGACCCACATCCTCATCGTATGTTGCGTTAAAGTGCTTAGGGGACAGGAGATTCATTGGACACACTTCTTCAAGATATCTGCAGCCAATTAGAATATTCAGAACCGATAGGCCTAAGTTACACGCTGACGTTAGAGGAGTAATATCCTCTGGTTGTGGGTACAACAATTCTTCATAGGCTAACTGTGATAGCATGCTGCCTTCCCGAAGAAACCCGGATGTATTCACCATGTGGGTGCAGGTGAAAGGAGAACTGATGACGCTCTCAATATTAGTTAAGTTCACACTCAAAGAACCATGAATACTATTTATGGCTGTTTGAATATACGTTGCCAACGCAAAACTACGCGTACACGTGGATTGCGGATCAACGTGAGATTCGCACTGGATATTGATGAATATTGGGGGTCCATCTTCAAAGGAGCAGAGTTCACTGGTAGTATTCCTCTCACACGATCCGATCACTAGGATGTAGCCAACCGGGCATGCGAGGTCGTAGCAGGCTTGACTAACGGGATCGAAGATCTGAACACTGCTGCACTTCGGCTCTATGTGTTGTACAGATGTGAAATCAAAGAGGATTGAGACGGGATAACCGTCCCCTTGCGGTGCCGGAGGGATGATGACGGGAATCGATTGTCTGCAGTCCATTGAACTCAGCTCAGCGTTAACATCCTCGACAGTGCGATTCTGGAGGGAGGTTTCTTTACATAGGTAGCAATGGGGGTTTCGAAAGATATAAAAGAGGGTGCCGCTGTACGCCTCACATGCTTCTGACAGAGGGATGGGCGTCGGCGTATTCTGCGCATATACTGCGCAGCTTGAATATGTGACGTCATCACACGATCTAGCCGCCGTCTGGGAATACGGTGTGATAAAGTACCATCTACATACTTGCATAACTTCAACAACATCTTGTATCGATTTGGGGCTGTGAAACTGATCTGTGTCGCAAAGACCAAAGATTTCCCAGGGTGATATGTCAGCGATACCTATGTCATTGCAAAGAGCGCAATATATGTTCTTGAAGGTTAGGCTCCCGAGATATATAACCGGAATGATAGTCAGTGGATCATCGGGGATCGAAGGATTTTCACATTTCCTTCTCGCCTCGTCGTCCGACCACCGAGAAGAACAGATGCTGATCATCAGGAAGTAAGCGGTAGAGTTAGATTCACCTGTCGGTCTCAAACCAGTGCAGGAGAGTTGGCTGTGATCGATCACCCTCACTGCGTCACTGAACGACCCGTTCAGCGTGGCGTTGTGTCGGCATTGTTTGTAGTAGTCAATACAGCAGTCCTTAAAGAAGAGGCAAGCAGCATCGCAGTGGCAGCGTACCTTGAAGCTCGGGTTAGAGGTGGAACAGGAGGAGTCCACGTGGCAGAGAGAGGTAACGGGGCAGATTGGCACAGTCCAGCCGTTGAGGGTGTAGTTCATAATTTCCAATCTAGGGACGCTGGCTGTGAAAGCCACAATGACGGCATAAGCGGCAAAGAAATAAGAATGTTACTTTGAAATACTACTTATTAATGCTATCTAGAGAACATGTCTTAATTTATTAAAAAAAAAGTGAGTACTTCAACTTAAAGTCAGGGTGTCCTATTTGCAAAAGTCATGAAACTCCGGAGGAATCAGCAGTATACGTTCGTGAGACTATAACGTGTGTGAAATCACACAGTCATAGCCTCACGAACTTTTTCAGGAAAAGTGGAAAACTATCGATGTTTGGGTTTGAAACCTAGCGGTCGTAGTATACATTCAGAATCGTACTGCCACTGTCAGCGTGTGATGTGCCGCGAACCGCAGGCACGCTCACATTGAACGCATGCACAGTGATGCGAACCACAGCGCACAGCGGTCTGCGTTCTCTAGGCTATACGATTCGGACGACCAGCCCCAAACCTCAAAATTCATCAATCACTGTACTTTTCGCTAAACGTATTTTTTCTTTTGTGGAGAAGAAGGTTCTGACACAGTATCTTCTTCCATTTTTCCGTGATTGTTAAAAAATTATATTTATTGACCTGCAAAATGGACACCGTGTCTTTGACACTAAGCAAAAAAACATGCCAATGCCGTGATAAAGTACATTTGATTTGATTAAGTTTTTCCAACTCGTGAGAATCATGATGCTCCGACCTATGCATTTTCGTGATTAAATGGCGCGAAGTATGAAGCTTTTTCTCGAAGGAGGGTAATTTGAGGAATCAATGCAAACTTACAAACAAACTTTAAATCATGTACACTCACCACGACAGAAAGCAATCCTTATCTCATTAGGTTATTGCATTTCAGCCAACGTTTCTTGTATAAAAAAAAAATGTTTGAGAGAGAGAATATTTTGTTGATACTTATAATGTTTCATCTTTAAAATTAGAAATTCCTTCCCTAGCCTAATACAAATTTTTAAGTTCTTACTTTCTTTACACCTAACGCGATTCTTTCAAGTTCTGCATTAATTCTATTTCATGACAGTCACGTGTAACAAATATTAAATTCCCTAGCATTTTGCAAGATTTAAAAAAATCGTAATCAAATAAAATTTACATTTATATGTTTCTGGTCTTAAAACATAATTACGAATTGGAGTTTATTTGCAATACTGCATATTAACATAAGCAGTCCATAAATAAGAAATTGCAAGGACACTTTAAACGATGTGACTTAAACATCGGTATTGAGCAAGTATTGCACTGATGCCCTGTATAATACAGTAAAGTATGCATGACATATTTATGTAAATTGGGTGTCAACCTATACATACATGTTATCATTATACCATGAAAGCAATTCAGCCTTCGGGCTGCGCTGTTTGATAAAATCAAAACTTCAATTTACATAGTGAGTCAAAAACGATCCCCCATTGTTTTAAAGTTGTTTTGTTTGAGCATCTAGTCATAGGTTTATGATTATATTCTGGTAGAGTGACCATCCCAGTATGTTTTGCTACCCTTCTCAGTTGGATCTTTGCATACACGACTGAACAACGGACAATGAGCGGAAGGCTGCAAAATCCCACTTGCGCCAAGTGTCTAGGTGAAGAATACAGCAAGTTGTGAAATAATGTATAAATGATGTGCACATGAAAAGACACACACACATTCACACACGCGCACAAGTACGTGCACACACATACACTCTCCCACACATATATGCACTCACTCAATTACACACACACGCACACACACACACACACACACACACCAAGTAAAAATTGTCCATAACGTATTGTTGACAAAATTGATTTTTTACCAAGATCGCTAAATATTTAAAGGACTAGTTCACCTAAAATTAAATTGGTTTCGATAGAAGCAGACGCATCAGAGAAACATATCACTTAAGGTTTGAGGAAGATCATAAAAGGATAAAAAAAAAGTTAAGATCTTACAACGTTTTGATTTTGTGACTTCACGTGGGAGTTGCTCTCCCGTTTTGGACAATTTTTTTTAATGTCCATTTTCTCAAAATTTCACTAGAAATACGTTTTCACACTCATACATCTATAAAAAAAATATTTCGCTGTCAAAAATGAAAAAGAGGAATTTGTGGAATCATATGGCCTACAGCACACAACATATGAGAAGTGCACCTCGCACGAGACGTCGCAAAATTTAAATTTCAAAAGATCACAACTTTAATATCTTTTGACGGATTTTCGTAAAACTTCACTAATATGTTTTTTTTTGTGTGTGTTTCTGTTTGTATTGAACCCAACTCATCTTCTGGGTGAACTATCCCTTCAAGTGGCAATTACCTGGCAATCATTAAGTGCACCTGAATCCAATGTGCTATTTCAAAACAGAGCTAAAAGAGCAATGAAATGTATTTTGCTGGCTTTTATCTATCGTTTGTTAACCCTTATCACGCCACTTGCGGATTATTTCACTTCAAATACACACACATCCCATAGGGCAGCATATTTCTGGCACCCAAAGGGATGAGAAGGCAGTTTACAATGGATATGTGTGATTTTGTTGTACTTGCCTACAAATGGTAAAGGTGTCAATATTGAACACTGTTTGAGTAGCGCAAGTGCTGTATTATGGTTCGTCCTCATTGTGTGTGTGTGTGTGTGTGTGTGTGTGTATGTGTGTGTGTGTGTTTGAGTGTGTTTGTGTGTGTGTTTCAATGGGTACATAAGTTTAACTTCTGTCAAGATGTGCTTTGTTGTTTACCCAGCCACTTACCGCAAAAGGTATTTTTCAGTCTCCCAGAGATTGTCCGTTGTTCAGTCATGCATGCAAAGATCCAAAATGAAAATGTTACCCAAATATACCTGTGCATGTACGCTGGATGGATCCCTTTTATCAGGAAAACATCATGCAACCCATGATTGAATGTAACTTACTTGAATAAAACAAGACAAACCTCAAAACAATGGGACAATGTTTTACTCACTCTGTATAGGCAGCAAGTTTAGTATTACGTCCTACAAGATCGTCTCTGTATTAGGCAGGCTAGACAACGTAAGAAGACATAGCTGCAGTTCCGCTCCGTGTGTTATTGCATAATACTATTTTGTTTACCACAAAATGAAGTGAAAAGGGCAAAGATACTTACAAACTTCGTAGCATAATGAGAGGAATAACAGCCTCAGAACAAATCCTTTGATCGCCTCGGAAGCCATGTCGTTTCTAGCTCGCCATTTGTCAAATCGGAAAGCTTGATTCGTAGCACAGCACGACATTTTGAGAGACGTAAGACCACTTTGAATGTGAACGTTTGATCAGACTGCTCGCCAACATAATTATAGCCATAAAATGCTAGCTTGAAGATTTATAGACATAAGTGATACTCAAATTATGATACATCTCAAGACCGGGGCGTATAAATAACAAAAGCAGGTTTCTGCGGGTACGATGTGTTTTATGCTCTGTAAGCACATATCCTTGCAAGTTACTGGTCACCAGAACAGTTTGAATAACATTAGGGAGAGGAAAAGGTACCAATGAAAAACAACAGGAAGATAAAATAATGTCTCGCATGTTTCTTCAGAAATGTGCAAACAAGTACATTTTGGATTAAACTAATGATCTGTATTTGCATGACTGTATGATTCACACGTGTGTGTGTGTGTGTGTGTGTGTGTGTGTGTCTGTCTGTCTGTCTGTCTGTGTATGTGTGTGTATACCTTTTCATTGCTTTCGCTCTGATAAAGTGTCCCCTTTTTTATGTCCTCCTCCCCCCGTCCTTCCTAGTTGGAACGTTGTTCTGCTGCCTGTGGTTTCAACCATAGTAAGTGCAAAATATTTTGTACGGTTGCCAAAAATGTCACTATTTTTTTTTTTGGATGAATCATCACTTTTTGATCTCTTGAAAGAAAATAAAAGAAGATTCTGCCGAAAGAGCACTTCTCTACTGGTTAATAAGGACGAGAATTCTGATTATCTCCCACGTGTGCTGTAGGAATATCTGCATAGTGTTGAGAGTCGTATTCATAATGATAATAACCTGTTAACTTGAATAGATACCTTTATAAAGGTGCGCCCACAGAGGAGAGGTTTATCACTTGCCGTCATCGGTTGTATGTGTCTGTTCGCGGGGGTTAACTTTCTTATTACTATTGGCAGGAAGATGTGGAGTGGGCGAATAGGGTTTTCAAGGCATGGCAATATAAGGGTTAATTCCTCCAGGGAAGCGGCGAAGCGCCATGACGTGTGCAAATTGTTACTCGTAGCTTCTGCCTTACTTTGTCGCGGCGGCAAATCACTGGCGTCAGAGCGCACGCGTCCAGCGGGATCGAGAAAAACCTTCGATGTAAACGGACCTTTAGGGCGAGGACCTGCCCTTATTTTTGCCAAGTAATGATCCTATGAGTGAGAACAATCAACGTGATTCATACGAGCGAGCTGTGCATAAATCAGCAATTGAGAAATCATGAGAGCATTACGAAATGCTTTAATCTTACAAGGACCTGAGTTGATGGTTATCAAGATATCGTATGGCATTCTTGTTTGTTACCGTTTGTAGGGTAAATAGCCTTGATACGAAATACTAATACATGTACCGTTCAAAGAAGTTTGTTCCTGGTAGCCACAATTACGGGTAGAGGATGTTACATAGCAGGTACGCCTGTTTTGGCAATTCCCACTGACGCAAAACACTTTAAACGGATGACATAGTAAGCCACTTCGTAATTGCAATTTGTGCATGAGCAGTTATTGCTGGTAGAAAATGACCATAGGTCAATTTCACTACTCACAGAGTAAAATGGGAATTCGTTAGATAGTCGACCACATTTCAATTCATTATCAAAGTACATTATGGCAACAGCTATTCAGCTCTGAGAAGGTAGTGAAAGAACATTCCACCATGTGCATCTGCTTCTATTGTTGTTCCGGCCGGGCACACTGTGAAATGTCTTTACATCCATCATTCAGCACAGCTTCATGAAAAAATCCCGGTCATCAGTCGAGTAGTATTTATTCAGTAGTTTGAGGTGTCAATATGTATGGCGACACCTCCGATAGTTACCCACTGGATGATGATCATTATGTTCTTGATGAAATCGGGCGCCATCATCGTTCCAGCAGAAAGTTTTAAGCATTTTACCGGAAGGGCAACTTTACATTGAGTGGGCTACTCTGGTAAAACAACATAACAAAAATAAACCAAATAAAGATTTTAAGGAAACACTGCTGCATAAAAAAAAAAAAAAAAGAAACTCACCTTTATGTAGATAAGCAGATCCGCTGCAATTCTGGACTCCTTGTTTTTTTTTCGTTTCACAGCAGGGTTCATTCTGACATGAAACAAAACAATTACTACCATGACGAACATCATGACGTTGACCAATATCAAGACTGGAAGACCGAAGCGTGGCCAATCCAGCATGTCCCCTTTCCGTACGACAGGTGGAAGTTTGCAATATCCGCCCCACTGAAATAGATTCCAAGGCTGGGAATGACAACGAGAAGAGGGGTGCACCAGGCAAACAGGAGGAACCGTACGAGTATGGCGGTGCTGTCATTGCTCATTCCGACCATGATTAAAACCCCAAAGCGGCGATAAAGGTCGAAAGCAAGAGCAGTCGAGTATGTGAAAACTGCAAGCCAAAGAAAGTGCCCGAAAATGGCGACGGAACTACATCCGGTGGAATTGGGCGATGCTAGTCCACTGAACAACGAGAGGAGCTGAGCCAAAATCAAAGATTCGTGATCAGAGGATTGCAAACCGCTTTTCGAAGGAGATTCAATTTTAGGTTACGAATGTTGCGATTAGAGCGAGTATGGAAAGCCACACCCCCACATTACTGAGGATCGATTGAGCCCGGTTGAAATCGAGGAATGCTGTTAGAGCGCTTACACATACTAAGAATGTTGCTATATGATTGGTCAAGAGTTGATCACGTGATGAGGCATAGTTTTTCCTATCAGATCACCTGAGAATAAAAGTTCGTTACACTGTAGGTGATAGTACTTTTTGGTTTCGCTGATCTCTTCACTCCTCACAGTCCTAATGCGTGATAAATATTTTGAGTACGCGCGAAATGAAAGTGCGTTACACTCGGACTATCAGCTCCCACTAACGCGTCCAAACGCGCGTCATAATGCGCGTCCTAATTAAACGCGCGTCATGATGTGCGTCCTAATACGCGTCCTAATCAACGCGCATCCTAACGCGTGTTCCCCATGGCAGCGGCTCGGGGTTAGGTAGAGAAGTAAACATTTACTTTTGTACGTCAAATTGTCATTTTTGGTATAAATAGTTGGTTTCAGATGTGGAATATAAATCAAATAATCAACTTTTGGTTTCAGGCAATGAGACGAACTATCACCTTCTCGGCGATCTGAATGTATACGCTATCTTTCCTCAGCTGCGCTTCGGAAAGATAGCTACATCCAGATCGCCTCGGAAGTGATAGTTCATCCCATCACCTTCACCAACGTTGATTATTTGTTTAGTAACCGTACGTTGGAGCATACCTGTTCGCTTACATTGCTAGTTCTAACTCTGTAGAGCTTATAGTCTTATTAAGGGGTAAATACGCAATGAACCTTTCCCCCAAATGATCAAATAGCGAACTTTTAAGTACCACCAAGGAACATGTCGCATGATCAGGCTGCTTACGTACAAGGCGGACGATGTATGTCTTCGTGTACTCTAGTTCATACACTTTATAAACCATGTTGTCAGAATCTACAAAAATGTTACCTATTTCCTGGTGATACTTCATGTTGAACGGTTCATATAAACATATTGTCTCGACACTATTGTTTGATGTTTGTACAACCGATGACAACGTGGACACTGAAACCATTGCATGTCACATTTAGTGGACTACGAATTCCTTGTTCTAAAGGGAAAATAAGCTCTGTCACTAACACCATCAAGAAGATACCCAGAAAAATTGCCATACTTCGTGCAAGTGGCAAGGGAAGTGTTAACGGATTCAGCATTGTTCAAACTTATACTAGTATTCAGCAAGGAATATTGAGCCTCGTGCATCCTTGGCTGTCTTGATTTCATTTGCCCAGGATTCTTAGACCTATACCCTATCGCCTCAGCATCCTCGTCGCATTGAAGATCAATGTAGACTGGTATTTTGTCCTTAGAAGAGCATAGCTGGCTCGAAGAGTTTCTGATGCAAGTTTCGTTAATAACACCGTATCCCACTGGACACACGAGGTCAAAGCAAGATTGATTAACAGGATCAAGGATCTGATTAAGTGCACACGTAATTTCATTGATCGATGGCAGATCGTCATGATCTTCAAAATTATTTCACTGCTCGGTGGCAGATGGATTTCGATACCTGCTACCGTTGTGAAGTCGAACAGAACCGAGATCGGGTAGTATGGTACCATGGGAGCCGATTGCGCAAATAAAGGTCCGGGGCATTCTCCGTAACAAAGCTCTTCATTGATACCCTCGACACTTCGGTTCTGAGTCAGAGCTCGTGAGCACAGATAGCAGTGAGGGTTCCTGTGGTGTCCGAAGATGGCGCCGTAGTAAGAGTCACATGCTTCTGACAGGAGAACAGGTTTCTCATTCTTGAGATTCACCTCGCATGTATCCACCGAAAAACTTTGGCACTGCCGGGCCGCAATTTCCGAATAAAGTGGAACCTTAAATGTCCAAATGAAACATGAATCTATGAGCTCACCTACCTGCACTGCAGGCAGATTTGAACGGAACCGAATTCAACGAACAATACCGATGTGTTTAAAGACATGATTGCGTTGCAACCCGACACCGCGACAGGATCTGTTATCTCCTGACAGTGAACTGCTGGGGTGAAATCGGATTTGATGGCAAACTCGTGGGGTTGCTTAAAGCCAATCACGGCTATGTTTTATCATTGTTTACTGGTTAATACATACAGAACCAAATTGAAAGGGTGTCATTGTTAATGGAGTATACTGGAAAGAAATATATCTCTGTGCCGTTTCACTCTCTATCCGCCTTATGATGGATTTTGTGCGTAATCTACGCTAATTTTTTTTTTTTTTTTTTGGTAATCCACTCTATTATGTTGGGAAAAGTATGTTTGAAATGTTGAAAAGAATAGACTGATCATGTTACTTTTAGATCAGTTTACCTTCTATCAGTTGTTGCTTATCTGAAGAGGTTGTGTATCGACTTATCTTCTTTTTTCTACTTGGTTGCTTGTTTTTCAAATGCAATACTCTTAGTGACTCATTCCGTCTTACTAATTATGTGTCTGTCTCTCTCATTATCTACATGTACGTGTATATAGTTATGTCTCTTGCTCGTTTTTCTCGTGCAAACACTATTTTCTCTGATCTGTGTTTGCCTCTCGAGTACTCTTTGATATACCCCCCCCCCCCACACACACACACAGACTCACGCACACATACAAACACACAAACACGCACACACATACCCCACCCCCTGATTGCACCCGAAGTGCTGTATTCCGTTCATCACAGGTTTCCAAGTCCGTTGTCGCCAACAGTGTCTTCTATATTGATAGGGCATATAATGCACTGTAAACATGGTAAACTCTCTCACTACCACTGACTCCGCGACAGAATCTGTTATCTCACGACAGTGAACTTGGCTTTGATGGCAAACTCGTGAAGTTGCTTAAAGCCAATCATAGTTATATGTTACCGTTGTTTACTGGTTAGTACAGAGAGTACCAAATGAAAAGGGTGAGCGTGTTTCACAATTATAGTGTAATGGAGTATAATGGAGAGAAGTATATCTCTGTGCCGTTTCACTCTTCCTCTGGGGCCGTCTTGCCCTAAAAGTTACGATTAATTTTAAGTGCCAAAAATAAACGCAACTCCTTAAAATTCAACGCAAATCTTTAAAATAAAACGCAACTTTGCGTTTAATCATAACCATGATAACTCTCTATGTGCAATATGTGATTAATTATGAACGCAAGTTGCGTTAAATATCTGCATTAAACGTTGCGTTTAATTATAACTTCACTTAAATAGTGCAAGACGGCCCAGGTCCCCGAGTTCATTACCGCCATGATAGTACAGTGTCAAGAACTATTATCCCCCTCATTACCATTGTCTTGAAGACGTATAGTAACCCAGTGGGTTTTTTTTCCCAAGAACTGGGGCGGTATTCCGAAAATCTACAGAGATAAAAATTTTATCTCCCCTAAGATACAATGTCCTTAAAATATTTTATCTTTGGTATTCCGAAAAACATTTTAGGAAGATTTTAACCAATATTAATGAGCGCATGCCCTGCGCTCCTATCACAGAGGCAGCCAGTAATAAACGTCCTCTCATGTCTTTTGCATACATTAACTGATGGTGTGATGTCATGAAACTGAAATGGACATTGCGCATCAATGTCTATCAGCGCGCCTTATTGCATTTTATGCGCACATGTGCAAAGAGTTGAATGCGCGAATAATTTTTGCACGTAATGCTATGGGCCTAGGCGCGTACGTCTGGAGATAAAATTGCTTGGGAGCAGTTTTATCTTTTATCCTAACTTTTTTTCCTAAGTGCGTTTCAGAATACCGATTTAGCTCATTTGCATAAAAATTTTATCTCGGAGGCTCATTTACATAAAAATTTTATCTCTAGCTCATTTGAATAAAAATTTTATCTTTTATTGTAAGTTGGCTTTTCGGAATACCAAAAGATAAAATTTTTCCTAAGTCCCTGAGATACAATAAAATTTTTCCTAAGTTCGTTTTCGGAATACCCCCCCCCCCCTGGTAATGTAACATTACTCTCTAGTTACCATTGACAAGGAGATGTGTAGTAAGCCAATGTGGTTTTCGAGGCATGGTAATGACTGGTTAACTCCCCCATGAAGATGTGTAGTAGGCCAATGGGAGTTGTAACGTAATTTTTAAAAGTGTCAACAAATTTTTGAACACTAAGTGTAACTCTGGTGTTCTCCTCCCCCCCTCTCCTTCACTTATACCCCCCCCCCCTCTCTCTCTCTCTCTCTCTCTCTATCTATCTCTCTCTCTCTCTCTCTCCCTCTCTCTCTCTCTCTCTCTCTCTTATTCACGAAATAATAGACTGGGAATATCAGTAAAATCCAAAAGAGATGATCCAAAGTTAGGCAAGCCAGAGGAGCAATAAGTTCAACAAAAAGAGAGATGATTTTGCAGTGTTTGAAACACTTTATCACACATTTCATTTTTTAATTGATTATGGTACCAAGTGCTACATTCTTCACAGTCTACAGCCTGTTGCCTCCACTTCATTGCTCTGGTACAGATACCTCTTGGATACATCAATATACCATTTTCGTTATGTATGCAAATTTTATTCACGTCGTTTAATGGTAACTCAAAAGCTTGTCCGAGGTTTATCGAGTACCAACAACCAATATATGTAATAGATTCAGAGTGCGTTCCATTCATTGAAACTGAATCACGCAATACAGGAGAATGTAGTAATCGTCACCATGCAGGCAGTTAGGGGGGGGGGGGGGGGGGGGACTTTTGAATACATTACGAAAATAGCTTCCTGACAAGGTCCTAGGTTGATGTTAATGTACCCAGACAAAAGCAGCGAGAGCAAGCTTAGCTATGTAGCTCCAGACTGCTTAAAATTCCCAATTTTAAAGCTCTTCTCGATTCTGCAAGAAGATTGTTGGAAGATATTAAACAAGCTCACCAGCATATCAGCATGAAGGTTAAAAACAATTTCACAGAAAATCACGCATGACCAGTTTCCCTGATTGAAACGGGCAAGTAAAAAAAAATAAGATTTTCTAAATACCCTGGAAAATAAAAGAAAATAATGTGTAAGAACTTTCTTAAAAATGATAAAGCTCAAAACTAACTTTGAGCGGAATTTTATTGATCGCTAGATTTCCAGCAATTGTGTTTTTATCGGTGCCTCCCTTCCTCCTATTTTAAAAACACAAACACACACACGCACACATTTTGAAGAAACACACACACACACGCCTGCTCCCTCCACACACCTGTATATAAAACGTGTAGATACGGAGAAGAAAAATTCTTTTTCTTTTCTCTCGATCAATACCATTCACTCAAATATGGAATAGGTTGGGTACGTTATCTCGAAACGATGGGAACTCTACTCGAGGATGTGATGATGTCTACGGCAGGGTTACATGCCTCGTTATAATTGGTGTGCCTATATGTAGCCATTGAGAGGTATAAAACTTGGCAGTGTGAGGGTTGATACGGGCTTTCAATGCAACCAGGAAAAAAAGGCTTCCAAACAGGAATAATGCCGTCCACGTGCAATAAATTGAAATCAGTTGGCAGCGTGAAAAATCTACGTATTACTAATTCATATGAAAGCAATGATCATGTTCAAAGGCACAACAATCAAACCCATCGACTACAAAATCCATTTGCTGTATAAAAACGAAATAAAAAAAAAAGATTCAAAGATGAAGAAAGGGCCATAGCTAAATCTTCGGAATGTGTGCTTAACCCTTTCTGTGCCAGATGAAATACTGCTCAATTGAATTATTAGTCTAGATTCTAGCCGTTTCTATTTCGGCTTAATTCCTCCGAGTTGCAGCCAAAACCGGGTATCGCGCCTAGCCGAGTGAGGGCGCTTACCCCAGTGAAAATATTTTTTTCGGGCGGCGCAATCACGGGGGTAAGCGCCGTCACTCCGCTAGGCGCGATATTCGGGTTTTGGCTGCAACTCGGAGAAATTGCGCTGAAATAGAAACGGCTAGAATTATGTGCTTTATTGGTGAGAGCATGCACACCTGGAACACAGAGGGTTAATCGGTCTTGGGAGCATCCCGACGGCGGCGGCTCCCCTCACAGCTCCTCATGTGACGCATCACCAGGTGTTGCCGTCTCTTCTTCCGCTACCAGTGCTCTCAGGCGTTCCAGCTCGGCTGCGAGAGAGAGAGAGGGGAATGGGGGGGGGGGGGGGAGTGGGGGAGAGAGAGAGAGGGGGAGGAAAGAGAGAAATAGAGAGGGAGATGACGGAGAGGGAGAGGAGGGAGAGAGAGAGAGAAAGAGAGAGAGAAAGAGAGAGAGAAAGAGGGAGAGAGAGAGAGAGAGAGGGGGGTGGGGGTGGGGGAGGGAGAGAACGAGGGGAGGCCGGGGGGGGGGGGGGGGGAGTCATCGGGAAGAGGATGGGGGAGAATGAAGAGAGCAAATCTATCAATTGTGTTGATATCGGTCCATCAGCATGATTGTAATGATTATGCTGCTGTAAAAGAGCATTATTGAATCGAAAGTAAACACACTATTAGCATTACAATGATTACAGAGTTTAATTGCGTTTTATAATTGTATAGACATGTATTAAGAAAATGTGATTGATATTTACAAAACTTGAAAGTTGACGAAGTAAAGTATCTGATGAGGAAACGAGAGAAAAACATCATTACGCATGTTCTTCCACTTCTTCTCCTCTCCATGCGTATGCCCCTTCTTAACATTACTTTTCATCTTAAGCTTCTTCTCCTTCTTCATCATCATCACCAACAGCTTCTTCTTCTTGAGGTATTGTCTTTTGTCTCATCCATTTTTCGGAACCGCATTTTTCTCTTTTTTCGTGTTCTTCTTCTTCATCCACTTCTTCTTGGTTTGAATCGATCGAAAGTCCAATTCCCTATCTTCAATGTACAATCTGAGATTGAGATCATGTTGCACAGCAAGTTGTCGTCCAAACACTACGTTACTATTGATAACACGAATTCTTATCCGAGGTTTGTCCGAGTAACAGAAGCTAAAAAATTCAGAATGCGTTCCATCCATTAAAACTCATTCAATAGACCGGTTTACTAATGTAGTCAAATTTATGGATGTTTCTTCCCTCGGAGCCTAGTAACGAGTTATTCCATTAACCTGTGCCGAACAATGGTATTTCAGTACTTGGAATCACTTTGCGTACAGTAGTTGTTGTTATGTTGAGAAAACCTCGGGCAAGCTTTCCGGTTCTCAGGGGCAACCTTTGTTAAACTGGTATGCATAAAATTTGAATATGTTAGTAAACCGGTCTATTGAAACGAAATGCAGGTGAATGTAAAAACGCGTTACTACGCAGTTAGGGGGAAAAGATGTAATCACATTACGAAAACGGTTTATTTATTTATAGGCAGGGTCCTGGTCAGCGTACACACCTTTGTTAGCCTTTAGCTTCGGCAGGACGTCCAGAGTGAACAAGCATCTGCTTGGTTCAGGGTGACCAACATGGTTGGGGAAGGTTTTGGAGAGGTCCTTGTAGGCGGGGCTTTCCCCGGTGAAGGCAGGCCAGGCAGGGTAGGTGGAGTCAGGTTCGCCGTCTTTGGTGGAGAGGTTCGGATTCCTGGATGGGCGGAGAAGGAGAAGTATCACGGAGAGTTAACCCTGTGTGTATCATATTAACTTTTGATAAATAGAAATTGTGTCTATAACTTGTGAAAAAATGCAGCATGTGGCACTGAAAGAGAAGAGAGAGGTAGATGACGAAAGAGAGAGAGAGAGAGAGAGAGAGAGAGAGAGAGAGAGAGAGAGAGTGAGCAGTATAGAGGGAAAGATAGAAAAATATATGAAAAGGAAGAGATAGAGAGAAAAGAGAGAGATAATGAACAGATGAAAGAGAGAGAGAGAGAGAAGGGTCGGTGAGGGGAACAAAGAAAATTTAAAAAAAATGGAACGGCGATGCAATGGCAAATTTTTCCTTTATTGAAAATTTTACAGTAAGACGGGTGATGGATGGAATGCAAGTTCAACATACATGTATAATGATTTTTAGGCCAACAATTAACATGGATTAAAGGCCTACCCGGTCTTAGCGAAGTTGGACCAGTACTTCATGATTTGCTGAGACATCTCGACCTCCTCCTCGTTGAAGCCTCCCCTCATCATGGAGTCTCGCTCTGGATCGGCCTCCCGGTCCATGAACGGGCTGCCGAACACGTACGGGATGTCCTCGCCGTGCGTGGCGCCTGCCCAAGTGATCCGTTTTCCCCAGATGGATGCCGATGGGTGGAAGGTCATGAGGTAGGTGTAGGTCGGGTTGCCCGCGGCGACCGCGCACTTCTCGGTCACGTCGAAAGTCGCGCACAAGAAGAACTCATCGCCCATGAACCTGGAGCCCGCATCGGTGTAGTCTGGTGCGGGTTTCCTAGCCTGATTGGAAGAGGTAAAACCATACAGCATTATATGATGCAATATCATCTTAATGTAGTGAGAGTGACGTAGTATATAGTGGATTGTTCCTCTGACTATAGATCACGAGGGGGGCTTCGAACCTAGCAATTGTCATTTGTGTCTTTTCAGCAAAACATCTTAACCCGCATATCCGGACCTGGGCCACGTTGCAGTATAGGTTTTCATTTATTGTTACTTACCATCAGTAGAAACTACCATAGCAATATATGCAATAATGAAAGCTCGTTGGCTGTTGCCAAGGTAGTTACCATTGATGGTAAGTTAAAATAATTGAAAACCTTTTTTGCCACATGGCCCTGCATGCCTGGTAGGATCCTTTGGTCCATTGACTTTGCCCTCATGAAAAGCAATGGTATTAAAGGGATAGTTTACCCTGAAATTAAGTTTATTTCAATAAAAGCAGACCCATGAAAGATACATATCAGTGAAGGTTTGATGAAAATCCGTGAAAGGATAAGAAAGTGGTGATATTTGAAAGTTTTTATTTTGTGACGTCACATGCGAGGTGCTCTCCCATTTGTTGTGTACAAAAAAAATTCTCGAAAATGTGCATTTTCTCAAAAAGATCCTTGAACCTCTGCATTTAATACATCATTAGAAATACGTTTTTACACACATACCCGTAGAACAAAAATCATTCCGTTATCAAAAACAGAAGAAGAGCAATTAATGGCACTATTCTGTGTTATGAGAGAGCACCTCGCATGTGACGTCACAAACTTTCTTTTCCCTTGACCGATTTTCGTCAAACATTCACTGATATGTTTATTTCATGTTACTGCTTTTATTAAAACCAAGTATCCCTTTAACGATGAAGCTACCTTTGGAGAAAAAGACCATATTTTCATTAGGGTAAAACGAATATGGGTAAGACCAGCGAAATTCATAACATTATAGCTTTATTTGCTTAATCTTAAATGACGATATCAAGGTTTGCTAGATCTGACTTTTTAGGCATGTCCCTGTGATTTCACTTTTAAAAATAGAGTATTATTACGTCATAGTATTACCTCTTCCTGGGAGATGTACATGGCTGAGATGGCGTCAGCAGTCAGCTCGTCTATTTCGCCGGGAAAGAACATCATAAGCGCGCCAGCAAACGTGGTTTTATTCCAGGAGGACCTGGCGTTTCCTTCGCTGCCCTCGTCGGCCATCGCCGCCAAATCCAGGACAAACAGGTTCCCCTCGTCCGTCCCGCAGCCAATCATCACATCGACCTTGTTGATCTCTCCGGCGCCGTACATCTCTAGCGGGTCTCGGGGAATGAATTTGCCGTCTACAACGGGGCGTGGAGCGAACTGAACACCAGCCATGGGGTTCTAGAATTATAAGATAATGACCATTATAGCACCGTTCTTGTAGTAAAAATGCTTCATAAGCCTTCTGCTACTCATGTAATATTTATGGAATTTTATGTGATAATGGACCTCATGATAGAAAAAACAAATATCATAATGATATTGCAATACAAAGAAGTTAAAAACGATATGAAATTATTACGTAGACTTTCTGATGTACCAGGTACAGCATTACAATGTCGATATCCTGAAACCAAAGAATCGCCAGGACAACATTAGCATTTTAAGCGAAGAAATCGCGATTATGAGCATGGCGAGCACATGCTTCATCTGTCAATTAAAGAATGGCATCAACTCGCCAGACCCGACACATCTTCACTTGATTTATCACTGTCTTGCTGTGCCATAGGGACTATTTTGCACAGTGATATACAACAACTCCCCAACTGGCAGTTTGTCCGACACGAGAGTTAAAGGGACAGTTGACCCTGACATTATTTTGGTTCAATAAAGAGGCACATGAAAGGGACATAACTATTTTTAGTCATGTTAGTGAAGGCTTGACGAAAATCGGTCAAAGGAAAAGAAAGTAATTTGATTTTAAAGTTTTTAATTTGTGACGTCGCATGCGAGGTGCTCACATGCTCTTTGACTCCATTTCTGCCAGACTCCATACGGCCCTATGGGAATGATTTGTATTACCAGTGCAAGAATATCTCAGTGGCAATTAAATAATTAATATCATTGTATGAGGTCATGCATTTTTTTGTGAATAAAAATACATGCGCCAATTGAGGAGATGTGTATTCGTGTGTGTGTGTGTGTGTGTGTGTGTATGTGTGTGTGTGTGTGAGTGTGTGTGTGTGTGTGTGTGTGTGTATGTGTGTGTGTGTGTGAGTGTGTGTGTGTGTGTGTGTGTGTGTGTGTGTGTGTGTGTGTGTGTGTGTGTTTGTGTGTATGTATGTGTGTGTGTGTGTTCTCTTCCCCCAACAACACCCGCAGGTTAACAAATCAACAATTCGTATACCAAACACACAGAGTTACGAAAAACGGAATCAAAATACGACGCGTTAGTCAGCTGTTAGTTTGCGAAAGTCCTTCTTCAATGTCTTACATCATTGAAATAATTGATGAAGACATCGGCCGGTACATTCCGCAGACACGTGACTAGCTCAGCCGAGTTTGCTGTGCTGCAGTTCATGACGTCACCAAAGTCATAGGTCATCTTGGAAGCTTCTTCTGGCGTCATAGAGACCCAAGAAGAAGTAATAGTTCCGCTCTAAGAAAGTGAGAAATGGAAGCAAAATTTAACAAAATTCTTGATACAGTCAAACTTGTCTCCAAGGACTGTTGAATGTCATCTCAGAGACCAATCAATATCATTTTAAAAACATTGGATTACATCTTAAAGACGAATATTTCAACTACGATTATACACAACTTCACAAAACGTGAGTACACAATCAAATAGTTTATTTCATCTATCTAGTAGTACATTCAAACAACGTTTTTCTTAATCGATTTATCGACTAAAGGTCAAGCATGAAAATGTAATTATAAGAAATAATAGTGATAGTAATAATAAGTGACAAGACTGCTTTCCTTGTTACCACCAGGCGCTGAAAAACACAAGTGACAGCTGCTGGGTTCGAACCCTTACTCTTCTGATCGAGAGTAAGAGGAACGATTCACTGCACCACACCACTTCCACAAACTCGAGTGTACCTGCATGATTGCTCCGGCGAACAGGCCGGTGCTCATGGGGGAGAGAACGTGGAAGCTGACGCTCATTCCACCAGCACTCTCCCCGAAGATGGTCACTCTCGTCGGGTCTCCGCCGAAAGCTGCAGGAGCAGTAGACATGGGTAAAAATCAAATCATATATATATATATATATATATATATATATATATAGAAAAATAAATTGACTGGAGTATAGCTTAAGTGCGTTGTACAGTCTGTACTCACTTAAGCTCTACTCTAGTCAATTAAATTTTCTACATTAGCTCCTATTCAGTCAAGCACTATAAACAATTCCAGCCTTCATTGAACATTGCTTGTATATATTTTGTTGTGTCTGCAATATGAAATCACTACCTTAACCCTTTGTATGCCAGGTGAAAATGCGATTGGTGCAAAGATGCGCCAATGGCACACATATAGGGCACGTTCGCACAGTGGGGGTATTCGGTTGGCTCTAAACAAACTCATTCCACTGAGAGGTTTAGCGGTCCGATATTGTCTATCGGTCTAGTATCGGGCATTCCCAATTACAGTCCCCGATGTGATCACCGCTGCTTGCTATACCCGCATAGTTTCGAATCAGTTGTCTTGACAATAATGCTCAAATTCCGTCACACTTCGGTACTCTATTACTAGGTGAAGGATCTTCAGGCTTTGCCGCTACGGAAAACCGCTCGCGGCAAAGAGCATGCCGCGAGCGGTAGCGGGAACCCGTTTCCGTGCTCACTGACCTGCGATGTTCTGCTGAACCCACATCAAGGCTAGGCGCTGGTCCAGGAGGGCATTGTTAAAGGGGTAATCCTCCTCTCCTGTTAACACAATAAAAAAAATCATTACTATACTTAGCATATAGCTGGATTTGGAGTCATGATTTTAAATCGTGGTAAACTATTTTTTTCTGTGTTGTTTAGCTACACCGGTAGACTCTATTTAAGAAAAAAATTTTAAAAAATGTGATTGATCGCAACTTGACTTGCGATTGATGTCAATCGTAACTCTGGACATTAGAAATACGGGATTGGAAGGGATAATTTTAGATGTACAATAGAAATTCAACTGAGAAGTTTTTATTTTAAGATTTTTCACAATGCTATTGGAGATTCCCCCGATTGTTATTTTTGCTCAGAAGAACCTGAAACATTGGATCATTTATTTTGCAACTGTAATAAAGTAGTCCCTCTCTGGGAAAAGTTGATGGATAAAATAAATACTAATTCTGACATTTCTCGTGAATTAGTATTCTCAAAATTCAATTATTTGTTTGGTGTACATACGGGAAGTAAACATGACTCTTTTATTAATGTTTTATTTTTGTATTTGAAATTTTACATTTACTCTTGCAAATTTCAGGAGAAAGAACTGAGGTTTGAAGCTTTTATCTCAATGCTTAAATCAAAACAAAATGTAGAATATAAGATAGCTCAAAAAAAGAATAAGTTGAGTGCTCATTTTAAGAAATGGACCATACAGTTTTAAGGAAATTTATCCTGTTTCAATTATTTTACTTATTTGATGTAATTTGTACTTGTTATGCAGTAATGAGGGTCCTCTTTTATAACATAGGAAAGTATGAAGAAAGTTAAACTTTATACAAGCTTTTAACATTGGGAAGACGTGCGTGTGTGTGTGTGTGTGTATGTGTGAGTGGTATGTTGTGAGGATGGATGTTTATGGCTGATTATTAAGTTAACTTTATAGATAATTTAGCTTGTTAATGTGTTTAAATAGCCTTGAACTTATGGTCAGCATATATTGTTTGTTACTGTTATTTTATGAAAACCAAAAAAAAAAACAGAAAAAAAAGAAAAAAAAAGATGAAAAAAAAAGGAAATACGGGATTGGAACCTGCGATCGATTCAGATCATTCGCAACTCCTTATGAGAAGGGGCACATATCATGATTCTTATTGTAACTTCATCAAAGGTATAAACAAGCTGAATAATATACACATAGCGCATAGCCAGTCGAGCTTAAATCAAATTACATCAAATTACAAAGCCAAAGAATGTAAATAAAACGAATAGAAGCAGATCTCATGCATTTTATCAATTATAATCTTTGTAATAATCCTTCTTCATATGTAATGAGATTTTTACTTTTTGAAGATAATTAATTTAGAACACGACAATGCCTACTTTACTACTTTACTTTACTAACACGTCCGATACCATCGAATCACCCTTCACATACCTGTTACTATGGTCATTGTCTAACAGTCATGCGCATGATTGTGTTTATCAATCAGCTTATTTCTACCTTTGATGATGCCATCATGCAGTTTGGTGTCATGAGGATTTTCAACAAGTTGGATTCCATCAAAATAACATTTTTACAGTTCCGCATTCCATACTAAATAGGTTGGCAGCCTGAAGAGAAAATCGGACTGGGAGTCGGTATCAATAGGTCGTTTTCATGATGAATTACAGTTAATTGACTATCTGATTACGAGCAATGTAAATGTCCTGTCTAGAATGGTTCGCTTTCTCTTAATCCATTTTCATTTGATTTATTTATATCGTCTTCGTTTACCAGGGTAGTGACCAAAGCACTGTTCTCCCTGGGGACAGGCCTGGGAACAGGCCTGGGGGCCCTGGGGTCCGATGTCCAATGTCCAATCTTCATTCATCACATCAAAACCGAATAAACCAAGTGAGGCTTGGGGACATTACCGGTTCCCATGAAGCCCAGTACACCGAGACGGTAGTTCAGAGTCACGACGATGACGTCATTCATGGCAGCGAGAGGCGTAGGCATTGACAGCGGGATCGAGCCCGCCCCGATCACAAAGCCGCCGCCGTGAATCCACACCATCACCGCAGCTGAAGCAGGCTGGTTAAAGTACAACAAGTTATAGTAATTTCTCCATCCCGCATAACACGGGAAAGTCATCCCATCATGCACCGCGCAGCAACATCAGGATATGCTAAGTGGTCAGGTCGGCTTCCGGTCTCATACACTACTGCACATATAGCCTAGGTACTAGGCTGTGACGTGCATGCAACACAATCCAACAACTATTTCTGGTAGCACAGGCTACGCCCTAATGACGTCATAACTTCATGCCCTCTCAGAGAAGAGGAGCGAGGATGGGATTCGGGCATAGTCTGTGTCACCAGAACATAGTTGTTAACAGACACTCAATGATCTATACGTTAACAGATAAGATCAGTAAGTACACTTGATCAGAAGCGAGCATTAACCTGCCAAAAAAATGTATATTTGCAGCTGCGCGATCCATCACGGGACGATTTTTCCTAATATGCGATATGGAGAATTTCAAAGACTATTTCTTTTAAAACAATCAGTAAAATGTCTAAAGATCATTTTTGACAAAACGTCCTTTTCCCCGTGCTTCCCTTTTCTATCCTTCCTGCAATAATGATAATTCATAATATGAAGTTACCTCGAAATGATGTCATTCTATACTTAATGATTATAATACATGTACAGAAATGGCTAGAATATTCAGTGAGACTGAACCTTTGAATTTAAGCATGTGGGTGAGAGTCGCTGTACTACCGCGACTTTGTTCGAAATCAGATCACTGGCATAGCTATCTCAAACAATGCTACCTAACCAATATTATTGGAATATTTGTTTCTTTCTACGTACCGCTGTTTCAGGCACGAGTACGTCGAGTGTAAGACAGTCCTCGTCTGTGTCCAAGCCGAGATGGAAGATTGGCGATAATGTCTGCGGACACGCCACCGACTCCCTCGTCGCGTCGAAATCACCGGTGATGACTTTGGGTACCGGATGTCGATATCGTAGATCTCCGACGGGCGGTTCGGCGTAGGGGATGCTCGTGTAGGCCGCTACTCGCCCGTGGTACCCCGGTAGGAGGTACGTCTCGATGTCGATCATCTTACCGCGGAACGTCGTCGTGTCGGTCGTCACCGTGGGCTGCACGGGGTCCACCACCGTTTCGGCGAATGTGATCGTGGAAGTTGAGATGACGCATATCACCGTCACGATCATGCTCATTATCCCAGTATTGAACGCCATAGCGTTTGGTTGTGATCAAACTGTTCAAAGTCGGGTCCAATTCACCACGGGTAGTAAGATCTGCGAAGAAGTGAATCAAGTCAATCAGGTGAGACTGCGATGACCAATGTCACTTAATTCAGTCTGACCAGAGGGAAGTCCGTTATATTTACTTATACAGTTACATCACATTACGTAATAGTCTAGCCTTTCTGTTTAAACTGTATACTGACCTGCCATGCCCATTGCCGGGATCCGCGCATACTGTTTCTCTCTACCTTATAATATTTCTGTACAATTGTGTTCTCTCGTGATTATGTGTGTTTACTTGGAGGATTATCTGACTAAACTTATAGACTAAACAATGAATGGGTCTTACAGAGAGCGAATGTGGAGAATAGTGCAAATAATTATGTAAGCTGAGGATGAGACATTGGGATGTTCTTCGTAAGGTGGCACGGAAATGTTAGCAAATTAAGACATGATAGGCAGAGATGATAAAAGGGACGAAAAAAGGGCAGAAAGACGATTAGTTTGATAAGCAGTCTGACAGACTGATTAGCAGAACTGGCGATTGGTTACCATGATCTGATGATGTACGTGGATCTACAAAGAGTTCAGAAGAGATCAAGGCATTTGAAACCATGTGATCGACTTCATCAAATGAAATATGCGACCACAAATATGAGAGCACAGTGAATCCCGGATCTCAATCATGTCAAAGCGACACATCACAGCGGCACTCTGTAGGTCCCTAAACAGCCCCCCCCCCCCCCCCCCACCCTCACTCTCCCACCGCTATCCCATCCCCGCCAGGAGTATAGATTTTCCAGCTCAATTTTATCAGTATTTAAGTTAGATTCATAAAATGATATTCAAATTCTAAAAGGTGCGGGCAATGCGGGTCCTCATCTTTCTCATTTTTTGTCTCCATTGAAATGTTTGCTTCGGTGTTACGTTTTTACGAATTGTAGCATGTTTTTCAACATTTGTATTCAAAATTTAACGCGACATTGACACATTAACACATTCCCATGTCAATGGACATGCGGCAATTCTAATAACAAAGACAAAGCACCTGTCTATCCGGGATGGAAAGGAGGATCGGAAAAGGATAAAATTGAATGGTTTTTGTTTGTTCGTTCTTATTTCCTTAAATCAATAAACAACGATCAAATACATTTCACAGGATCTTGCGGATAGCCAATCTCAGCGGTAATGAAAGATTACCGCTATTTTGTCATGGGGTCCTTTGAATCACAATTCGGCCGTCACGATGTATCCGCTTTAATACGGGCGATAATGTGAAATGGAAACATAAAGCGTCAAAATTGAGCTGGAAAACCAATATTAATGACATTCTGTATCTCACTCTCGAGTCAAGATATCAGGTTCCACATGTCACTCTATAATCATTCAGACATACAAGTCGCAGTAGGCATGATAGGTCTCAAGTGCAGGGTAAAATTACACGATTAAAACTGTGTTAATAAAACATTTATTTGTACTACCTTCATGTAGTGTAGTATAACGTTTTAGAAATGTAGTCATGATATACGCAGGACTAGACCTCAATTATATCATTATCATTCGGCGCGTTAAGTTTGTCCCTTTTTTATGAGTTTAAGAATCAAAACGATTATTAGGATTATACAGTCGATTTCATCACAGTGCAAGAGAATGCGATTTGGAAAACATGTGAAAAAAAAAACCATAAAGGCTATATTAATACTCTCCTGGCTAGGGAGTACCAAAAAGAAAGAAAATCAGGTAGCCAAATCCACACTCGTCATCAGCAGCCAGGGTTTTACAGTATTAGCATTACAGGAGACCAACATGACCAAGGAAGTTATGATTATCATTTAGTCGACCATAAGAATAACGTTACACATAACAACATAATGGCAGGGAAATATATGGATAACAAAACAAAGGATACAATACATAAACTATAGATGACAGAAAGAGACAGCGTGTGGGTAAGGTTCCACAAAAGTAAAATAATTGCCCTAGAGCATGTTTCCCAATTTTATTCGTTTTTAAATACGTTTCTGTTCGGTTAACAATCCACAATGATGTTTCACAATATTCAGTACATTCCACGTTTTCAACGATGTCAGTCCTAGCACTGAGATGTGTCATCTGCTAAACTGAGGATGGACGTAGCTTTGTACTCAATACCCGCACTTCCTCCTTTATGTATAGATAAAATGCTGCTCTATGGGGGTTTGGCGCGTTACTGGTTAAAACAAACACGTACGGTACCTAAAGTTTTAAACGGATAGTCCACCCTGAAGGTAAGTTGGTTTACCCTAATGAAAATATGGTATAATTCTCCACGTTCTCAAATGGTAGCTTCATCATGAAAGGGAAACGGTTCACCATAAAGATAATTTGGATTCAATAAAAACAGTAACATAAAAGAAACATATCAGGGAAGGTTTGACGAAAATCCGTCAATGGATAAGAACGTTGTGACTTTTTAAAATTTCAATTTTGTGACGTCACGTGCGAGGTGCTCTCCCACATGTGTGCTGTATGATTTCATGAATTGCCTTTTTTCCATTTTTGATGAAGGATTTTTTTGTTTTTGCTTAGAGGTATGTGTTTTTAAAAGTGTTTCTAAAGATGTATCAAATGCACAGGTAAAATGATGCATATTGACAATTAAGACAATTGACATTTTCCAAAAAAAAGTATACAACCATAATGGAAGAACATCTCGCACGTGAATACAAAATCAAAACTCCAACCAATCGAAACTTTCGTATTCTTCGACGGATTTTCATCAAACCTTCACTTACATGTTTCTTTTATGTGTCTGCTTTATAATTTCAAGGTAAACTATCCCTTTAAACAAATGATGCGGACACAAAACACATCGTGGTAGATAGGATGGGAACAATCACTTAGCACTTTTCTTTTTGACAAAACGTTTTGACAAAACGTTGCTGTTATTCGTTATGGAAATCAGTCAGGGAGAATTAGCAGTAGGTACTATGTTAACTCTTCCAAAAACATTATAATACATCACTTTACAGTGCGCAATTGAGGCTCCATGCATCTCTATGATTTCATTTTCTGTTCCTTACAGTACATCCTAATATAAACTTTATGTATATTTTGAGTTATCTAGTCAAAATACACAGTCGCGCGCACATACATATACACACACACGAGTACGCACACATCCGCATGCACAAACATAGACATACGTTCATTATAATTAAACATCTGTTTTAAATACATTTTAAGAACAATAACAGAGTCGATCATTTCGTGAATTCTTACTTTACCTTGTGAATAAGCCTACACAAATAAATATTTTTTTTGTGTATAGAAGTTTGATTTGTTTGAAATGTAGACATCAAACTCACAAGTGCTCACTATGATGACTATGGCTAGGTCCTAAAAGTAATTATTACGTTTTATTATTATTTTTTAAAAACTCAGACTACCTAGTCACCTGAATTTAACGATTAAAAACAACAACTTTCCATACCTCTAGACATGGGTGCTGATTTGCGATATTTCACCCGGGAAATCCTGTTTTTACCCCCAAAACATTATCATTGCATCATGCCAGATCGTTGTTATTGAAAATAAACTGCAAGAAGCTCCACAAACTCAGCTCAGTCTGCTGACTAGAGTTTGAATTATACTGTATAGCTGAAATTCAAATTCAATTAAGCAATGATTCATCATATCAAACATTCTTCAAGTGAAATAAGTTAAATAGTAGACAAATACGTCACGAATTACCTTGAATTAAAAGGCGCCATTTACACACTACTTCGATATTTGTGCTTACTGTTAACACACAAAATCATAACATGCACCGTAAGATATTTTTTGAACCCCTCTTTTCTGATTATAGTAACTGATTTCCATCATTAAGGAAAGATTTCATTTTCAAGTTCAAGTTCAAATTCAATTGTATTATGAGAATTCCATATACTACGGTTACTAATAAAACTAAGGAGAGTTTCCAGTTTGAACTGGTAGATTGTCTTGGTTGTCTGAATTTTCAGGCTTAGTTGTCCCCTTCGTTGTTTTCTCTCCAGCTGACGCAATGTGATAGTATTCTTCACTGGGTTCTTCTAAAAGTGTCAAGTCCGAATCGTCGTAATCATACTCGTCCTCGCTTTCTGTTTTAGGGGTTGAAAGAACATCATAATCGTCATCGTCAATTTCGTCAGGCAGACTGAAGTTTAAATGGTCCAGCTTCCCAGCGATGCCGCTCTCAGTGTCTTCAGCGAAACTCTTTGTGGAGCCGGGATTGTCGAGACGTTTAGTGGTCTCCCTGGTCGCCTCAAGTTCTTGCCTGACCATTTCTTCAACTAACTTCATCATGGAGGGCGGCGGCTGATCGTATAGTTTATACAGCTGCAACCGATGGGCTTCCCCGTCTACGACGACCAGGAGATTCCGGTCGTAGTCGAAACACAGGCCTCGCGCGAAGCGAAATTGACAGACGCCCCCAATGTTGGCTACTGGAGTGAGATTTCGATCAAAGATGGCGACCTGCTCCCTGCTCAGAACACCCACAGATCCCTTGGCGCGTGCCGTGACGAAGACGTTATCGTATTTGTCAATGGCAACACCGCGGCAAGACCAGGAACGGTTTTCTGAGCGAACCGAGAGTGTATAGAGCAACTCACCGCTTGCTTTGAACACCAAGACACCTTTGTCGTGATCCGCAACGAAGAGGGCGCCTTCTGAGTTGAACTTCATGAACCAAGGGTACTCCAGGACTTCGGCACCAAAGACACGGACGTGCTTTCCACTGGCATCGAACACATGGACGCACTTCTTCTCAGCATCTGCAACATACACCATGCCCTCTTGATCAACGGCTATCCCAGTCGGACAACCCATCTCAGCTGAATCGTCGTCGATCCACCTGGTACACACTCCCTCTTTAAAACGCAAGACGCACTTGTTCTTCATGTCCGTGAAGAGGAAGTCTTGGCATGTCGCGGACAAGGACACGATGCCATAGGGCTTCATATTGGACGCTGTCTTCTGCAACCCATCTTTCTTCTGGCAAAGTACTTCTGAAGAAGCATCCACGGGGTTCACGCTGACCACCCTTCTGTAGAACGTGTCAGTCACGACGTAGCTACCCCCGTGGTAGATGACGTCATGAGGACGGTTCAGACCAGGACTTATGCATCGCTTGAACTCGCCCTCGATCGTTGGGTTTCCTTGAGGTATCTGAATACCCCCACTTGCCATTTTATCTCAAGAGCATCAGGCCTCCCTTAAAAGTAAAAAAACACGAGATTTGTTTTAGGTGCTCTCATGTAAATTTAATGAATCAAGGAAATGAACGTAATGTGCCAAGATTTGTCTCCTCTGAAATTCATGAAAAGTATTCCCCTCTAGCATATCTGGCATAATACACAATATACAATTTTTGATAAAATACCAAACATACTACAAGTATATAAAAGGCGACCTAGCGCAATACATCACGAGCATTATCATTCTTTTTGTTGAATGTTTCTTCCCAACTGTCATGTCTGTCATTTCTATCAGCATCATCTTATTACCACTTCCTCCTCTTTGTCTGTCTCATCATTTATCATCATTGTTATAAATACAAAAAAAAATGTTGTGACCATATTAGGGTTTGTGGTGTGTAGCGAGGCGGATGGAGGGGTGGAAGGGTTTGCCCTAGGGTGGGGGCCAGGTTGTAATGAAACATTAATCATTACTATACTTTTTCGAGAAATTGAGGGACTAGTTTAACCATATGCAATCCATGTTATGCCTTTCCAGAGTTTTATTGTTGTCGGCTTTATCATAACGATGAAATGACAATAAAACATTGTACTATTGACTTGTGGCAATTTGTGTACTATTCTGCCCCTCGAAAATGACGTTAAATGGAGGTCCCGTGTATAGAAGATCGAGGAACTCTTCCTCTAATGCTCTGTCACTCTCTCTCTCTCTCTCTCTCTCTCTCTCTCTCTCTCTCTCTCTTTATATATATATATATATATATCTCCCACTCACTCTGTTTCTTTCAAACAAACTTCTCGGTTAAGAGCAGGGTGCTCGAAACCCCGTGAAGTGGACAGAAATCCTACACTGTAAAACGAGTGAGGGATGCCGATCCCTCGTAGACCACCCAATAAGACTATACGACCTCACAAACGGTATCAAACATACGGAATAAATGATCTAGTGTACTTTGATAAGTAGCTCTGATGAAGTAGACTGCGAACATGACAAATAATCTATTTTAGGCTTATCACGCGATTTACGTGGTATGTATTTATCTGTGATGAGCTTTGCTCCTACCGCGTCGGCATGTAGGTAAACCTCTTCAAGCCTAGCAACGTATTGCCCAGTAGGACGATGGCCCATGAAGGGTTAACCTAGAGCGAAACTACAATGAGCTGTTACCTGGCAATGGTATATTGCTTTTAAACGGAAACTGAAACTTGATTTTGTCAAGCGCGTTTAATACACGCGATTCTATAGCTATAGTCCACTACATAAACAGATAAATCGTGAATACAGGCTTTAACTTTTAAGCTGCTCCCCCAGCAACACACAAGTGCCAACTGCCAGCCACTATATAATCCCCCCCATTGCCAAGTTTAATTTGGGTATTTATTTATTTATTTATTTGTTTATTTATTTATTTTATTTATTTTTTTTTATTTTTTTTTTTTTTTTGGGGGGGGGGGGGGTGTTTTTCAATTGCTCTCAACCTTTGAGCAACCAGAACTCTCCATAAGTAGGTTACATTTAAAAAAAAATGTTGTACATGAAAGTTGTGGGGAATTTTTATGATCTCTCTATAGGAAAAAAAAACATATCAGTTGATGATTTTCTATCTTTACAGCTGCAAATTAGCAATAGTCCACTGGCTGTTTGCCTACAAAGTTTTTTCGGTGTGTGCTGTGTGTACAATACAATGCAAAGTTTTTTTTCGGTGTGTACAGTCCTATAATACAATGCAATCGATGTGAACAATGAGCATCATTCGCGCAGTCATGTACGAAGCAGTGGAAGAGTGTGCGAGCAATCGTGTACGAAGCAGTCGATCGATCTTGGGCTTGCATGCATGAAGCAGTGGAGAGTCGGCTCACATGCAAGGCCATGGCAGGCTATGAGCTTTTTTTTCACCTGTTACGCCATTGCCAGCAGTCTACTATATAGGGCTTTAAAAATTTACCAACATAAACATATGTCCAACGGATGATCTAATTCATGTTGCGTATACATTGGTCCACAACTGTGCTTGCTTAACTCCTTTTGTACTACTATGGATTAATGTGTATTACCATTACAAACATGCTTCAAAGCATGACACTTTGATAGTTGCATTAAGCTATATCTTTACTGGGTGTGACAAAAATACCCTCACATGACATAATTATGTTAATCAGTGTCGTGACAACAACTTACCGGCATATAGAAGTTGTTCTTTTTTTTCCTGCAATGAAGGTCCTTTATGGGAAAATAATGAGGCAGGTTGTTAACGAGAGTTGCACACACACGCGTGGGAGTGTGTCCGTTCGTCTGTATAGGTGATGAGCGCATGTACGTCCGTATGAAGTCATTCGTCCTTGTGTGGTGTTTGTGTATAATTACTTAATTGGTGTGTATGAATGTTTGATCATGCGTACGCAAGTACATGTATCTATGGTTGGTTGAATGTATGTGTGGTGTGGAGTGTATGTTCGTGCGTGTGCGTTCGTGTGTGTGTATGTTTAATCTTGCACTTGTCAACACAAGCACAAAATTCCAAACATAGCTAGAAATTTGATGCATTATCCATAAAACATAGTCATATGGACACGTATGCGGGTATAAACATTCATATTATGTACATATATATATATAGAGCTAGTTAATGATATTCATTCAACAAAATTGTCCATGGATATTTTAAACGATTTATATACATGTAATTTTATATATATATATATATATATATATATATATACAGGACTACTTTGTTTTGTTTGTTCTTAATTGCGACGCATATTAAAAAGTGTATGTCCATGTGTGTGTTTGTGTGTGTGTGTGTGTGGTGCGTGTGTGTGTGTGTGTGAGAGGTGAGAGTGTATTTTTTTTACACCATTGATATTCACAACTGCAGTGTCAAGCCTATACAATCGCTACCGGAGCAAATATGAGCAACAATTACTCCGGTGAATGAGTGGTTTGGTCCGTCATACGAACCAAGTCTGGCCCATACCAGCATACGATACACCAAACAACATTTCAGACAGAAAAGGTTTGAATTAAACGTCCTCTGCACGTTATCGGTATACGCAGATGAAGCTACGGAATAATCAAGGTTCTACTCATTGTGCTACATACACATTCCACAGACGACATACAATTGTAGGAATGAAATGTGCATTAATGTCAAAAGTTATTTGATCAATAAAAAAAGTTTCAAATGCCTCGGTGTTTGTGTGTACATGTATACATCTGCATTTACTCTTAAAAATGTGAACTTCTATGAAGGTGACTCTACATACGAACACATGGAGCTAAGGATTGATTGTGTAAAAAAAATACACTCTCACCTCTCACACACACACACACACACACAAACACACACATGGACATACACTTTTTAATATGCGTCGCAATTAAGAACAAACAAAACAAAGTAGTCCTGTATATATATATATATATATATATATATATATATATATATATATATATATATATATATATATATATATATATATTTATATATATATAATTACATGTATATAAATCGTTTAAAATATCCATGGACAATTTTGTTGAATGAATATCATTTCTTTTTAACAGAAGTTGTGTAAATGATCGGGAGATGATGTTCATGTATGTCTCCAGTATCATTCTTAAAAAGGAGCCACCTGACATATCACTCACGTCGCTACAGTATAATGCAATGATGCTCGAAAGGCTTGAAATAACTCTCCTAAACGACGATGCATACGTGAGTTACAATTGGAAATAAAAGAAACAGCCAAGAACAAACACAATACTGGGTACATCATTTTATCAAACAATGTATTAGATGTGCTAAATGACTGGTCATTTGCGTGGAGAAAGGCAAAATGAATACAAACATAATTTAAGATAATCATAATTCGCCAATCGATAGATTCTCTTTACTTTCAGTTAATATTCTTTGGATGATTCTTTGCTTATAATTATGTGATGCGCCCCAGGAAAATTGATATTATAACAAATGTTTGTAAGGTCTGTAAAAAATACACAAATATACTACAGAGAAGTATAACAAGCATCCACTGCACAATGTAGAATGGAGTTATAACATTCTGCAAAATGGCAATTTAAAAAAGTAAAGAGATTTCCGTTAATTTAGCTATACAAGTTTGTAGATTCCATAATTCTTGACCCTTGTGCAAAATGTTGAGGCATTCAGACGACCCGTGGCCGAGATCTGGGGGGGGGGGGGGCATGCCCCCCCCCCCCCCCCCGGTAATAACAAGCTTTGAAATACCCCGGGAGTATTGGGGTTAAAGACGAGGCCACCTGCAATGAATAACTTGCGAGGGATATATAAATTTAATTATATATGCTATGTGATTTACAAATTATTTACTTTGAGGCACGCATCCCTATATTCTAAGTGTAGAACAACATAAGTGCCATTTATTCAGATTTTCGAGAAAGTACTGATAACTCTATTTTTCTGTCGAATTATACCAAGCAATACAGACTGTAGGCCCACACCTCCCTCTAAATTTGATTCAAGCCCAAACTTAAACTTGAAGTTAATGTTAGTCCTTAAACAGAAATGTCCTTCTTTGTGCCATGGCAATTAACTTTGATGCACCACCTTTAAATCATGTACACTATATTCATGTCAGTGACTGTGCAGTGGCAGAATCTTGTTGTTTCATAATCAAATATGTAAATGACACGGAAATTACTGGTCTTGTAAAAAAAAAACTATAATGACAATGCTCATTACAGTCAAATAGAAGAGTGTGTATACTGGTGTGATATTCATCATTTAATTCTGAACGTAAGCAAAGTGATTTTTTTTTCGGTGTACATGCCATCCTACAACACACAAACTGTTGACTATACATATAACGATCGTGTTGATCGAGTTTCGGAGAGTAAATTTGGTACAGTGATAGACAGTAAACTGAATTTCAATAGGAACTCAATGTTAGTATCTGGTAAGGCAAACCAAAGGTTGTACTTCTTTAGGAAACTTAAAAGAGTTTCGTGCCGATGACCATATTCTCACCTTTTCTACCAGTCAGTCACACAGAGCATAGTTACATTCAATTTGTTAGGAACCTATGGCAACCTTGCAAAAGAAAACATCAAGAAGTTAGAAAGACCAGGGAATGTCACTCAGCAGCTGATTAATTCAGATCTTCCCCTTAATTAGTTCGCTCTTTGTAAAACAAACTCTTCTCAAAGTTCACAAAATTATGAATGACCCGACACACCCACTTCATTCCTTGTACAGCTCCAACCGCTCTGGTGTTCGCCTTTGCAGAGTCCACTCGCAATCGTTTCAGATTTTTTTTTAAAATGTCTTCATGTATAGCACGTTCACAGTTTTTCCTCATTTATATGTCATTTATATTTCACATGTTGATGTATGTAAGTTATCGTAATTGATTTATTATAAGCCAGTGGAAACTAATTTTCTTTGTATTTCCATATATCATGGATCAATGAAATGAGTTTGATTGAAAATATTATGTTTAGCATTATGTTTTAGATAATGTGGTACATGGTACACTATGATGGCTTCGAATGAACAAATACTTGAGGGGAAAAATATATGGGACTTTACATTTATACATATTATTGTGATTATTAAGCTTACTTTATAAAGATGGCTATCTCGAAAATAAACATTATTCTGTATATTAACATTTTTTAAATCTGTTTAAGGGACATGTTGACTTCAGCTGATTAGTAATTTGTTTTAGTAAGACAACGTTAATGATGTATTCATATCGCGTTTCACCTGCTTCCTCCTTGTAATATGCTAAATATTATATATATTACTCTCAATTACTCTAGAAGAGAAAAAAATTATATATATATATATATATATATATACACTGTTGGTCATAAAGGTGGAATATTTTTTTTCACCAAATTTTCACAGCGTAATTATTACCACATGATTTGAATATGGCATTTATGGTGCATGATAACAACTTTACTTTATTATTCTGCCTTTTACACACGTTTGACAGTGATATTTTACAAGTTTATGTCCTAAGCGATGGATGTCATGAGCACAGAACAACAATGACGACAATATACAGTAAATTAAAGGATCATGAGATATTTATTTTCAATCTCTCTCAGTTTTCCAGATGACTTCTTTTTTGTGATTTCATGGACAAATTTGCATCAAACTTGAGTCATTGTTCTTACTCAGTCACTAGTATCGGGTATGCAGCGCATGCAGACGTCGTGGCATGCTGTCCACTAGCTTGTTGATGACGTCAACAGGCATAGCGTCCCATTCTTCCCTCAGAGCATCTGCCAACTCCTGCAGATTTTGAGGAATGACCTCTCTGTCGTTGATGGCTCGGCCTAGGGCATCCCATGCATGCTCTATGGGGTTCATATCCGGCGAACAAGCTGGCCATGGCAACTGTACGACGCCCTCTGCCTCCAGGAATTCCCTTACTGCAGCGGCCCTGTGCGGTCTAGCGTTGTCATCCTGCAGTCGGAAATTGTGCCCATACACTCGTCTTGCATATGGAAGACAGTGGAACTCCAAGATATCCCTGTAGGCGGCGGCGTTGACGTTTCCGTCCGGAACCACCAGTGGCGTTTTCCCTCCATAATGGATGCCGGCCCATATCATCACTGAGCCGCCTCCGCCTTGAGTCGTCTCGTGGATACATTCATCGCGAAGGTTTTCCCCGGCTAATCGACGAACTCGTTGTCTCCCATCCTTTCGGTCAAGGATGAACCGGCTCTCGTCCGTGAAGACCACATGTTGCCAATGTCCTGGATGAAGCCTTCTGTGCTCCCTAGCCCAAAGAAGACGAGCTACTCTGTGGCGAACAGACAGGCGTGGACATTTGGTCAACCGTCGTGCTCGGTAACCATGTTGGAGCAATCTGCGATTAACGGTTGACCGGGAAACGTTGATCCCATGATATCTCCTCCACAAGCGACGAAGACGGCTCGTGGGCAATTTCCGGTTTCTGCGGCTGAAATTCAACAGTTGGCGATCATCTCTTCTTGTGGTCAATCTGGGACGTCCTGGAGATTTCCGTGGCCGCACATTCCCCGCCTCACGTTGACGTTTCAGGATCTTAGAGACTGCACTCTGTGATATCCCTAGGACTTCTGCGATATCAGTCTGCTTGTAGCCCTCCTGTCGCAGTGCTACCACTCTTTCGCGTATTGCTGTTGCCGTTGGACCAGGCATAGTCCAGGGAACGTCTCTACCGATTTTTATTTCAAACGGTACAAGGAACTCGAAAAAATGCAACCTTCTTATACACAGTGCTAAATCAGGGAAAGGGACAGAATATCATATGCATAGGCTTTTATAGTCTACAACAAAAGAATTTATTACGTAATCCAAATTTCTCATGTTATAATGTCACCTGTGTAATGGGGAAACATTATGTAATCACTCAATTACCATTTTGTCTACGCGTAGCCTTTCAAATACCAACGAAACTGTCGATTTTTATTCAAAAATATTTTATTCCACCTTTATGACCAACAGTGTATATATATAGTTAAGTTAGTTAAATAAAAACTGTGTATACATGTACATAGCGATATATGTAAGGGTTTGCAATGACTTCCACAAATATAAGTTTTATTTAATGTAATATATTAAGTGTCAGAACAGGCCAGAGATATTCGTCATTGTCGTTAGACACTAGCTAAATTTCAGATTCAAATTTACTTACTATGTATGAAAATTCTTCGATTCTTTCCTGTACAAAACATTGCAACACTTTATGTGTATTTCCGCCGTCTACATACAACAATTTACTTTAACCCAACTACAGAAAACATTACTTTTTTCTTGTTTTAACATAATAACTGTCAAAATAGAAATTATGTATATCAGGTATATATTAGCGTATATATGTATCATTCCTCTGTTGTTCATGCATTATTGAATCATTTTACTTATATTCAATTTCACCACAGCCCATCAAAACTTACAAGCTGTGCAGACACGTTACTGCATAAGAAACGATAGATTTCAAGATCAGTCCACGTGGTTATTATATGTATGGACATTTGACTTGAATACGTTCAATTCAGAATTTGATCAGTACTTGAAACAACCAATCAGGAAGGCGACGCCAGGGATGGATGACAATTAATGAAGCACCATCTTCTCCGATGTTCTCTTTCTGTTCTTGACTACTCCTGTACTCCGTAGAATTACTTTAAAGGAAATGCAATTACGACCAAACATGAGTATGTTTGATTATTGCCTTGTAGTGAATATAAGAAATATAAAATTGCGAATAATTCTAGATAATTTTACAATAATAATGTTACAGCAATTATGCTATTGACAGGTACACTGAGTTATGATGAAGAAATGTATAATCGAGACAAAATATAAGAAGAAGCAGCCCCAGCATTGAAAGAAAACATATGATACAAACATTTCAATTTCCAACTTATCAGGCTTCCTCTGCAATCTTGGTGGTCGGTAATGCAGGTCATCGAAATGTTGCGCCGAAAGACCTCTAAAGAAAGGCAGGTTAGTGTCTTTCTATACGATGCTCAAAGAGGGTGTGTCACATAGAGCCCCTCTTAAACTAGTCATGAAAGAAAAAAAGGAAGGTTTGATGAAAATCTGTAAAAGGATAACAAAGTTATGATTTAATTTTGTTATGTCACTTGCGAGTT
>OZ022594.1:10903286-11133286 GCA_963669155.1 Arbacia lixula
AAGGGCAACCCGAACTACCGAAAACATTTATCAAGGAAATTGATATCAATGAAATATTTAGAACAATATCTTAAACATTTACAACATGTCAAAAAGGCCTGATACTTTACAAACAACACATGATTCGAATGTATTGTTACATAGGTGTGATGTTTATCACCTGATATTTAATTAAGTGATTCATAATGATTGATTAATAACTCTTCGCTTTGTTTGTTTTTTTAACAAAGAGGGGGAAGTAAACGCTGTCATAGGTTAAGAAATATAATTCATTAATTTCATCAGAACCTTCTGAGGGGTCTTTATTGTGTTTAGTATGTGGCCCATTGATTTTGACTGGGAGCATGATCTATAATCGTTCTTTTGTAGAAGATGTCGACTTCTCAGAGCTCCTAGACTTGTGCCAGAGCGATATGCCACGGAGCAAGGTGACGGACAGATTCTTGGACATTCTTCAAAGGAAGGCCGACAAGAGAGGGTTGTACCAGGCCTTCATGCACGCATTGGAACAGTCAGGTAACCGGTGGATTGATGTGTCGATGGGCAAATAGATACATGGATACATGGATAAACGGATAGATGGATAAATGGATAGACTGATACATGGATAGACTGGGAATTTGTGCATGCATTTGATGTCAGATAACTGATGGATAGATAGAGGAATGGAGAGACTTGGCCCTTATACATACATTGCACCAGCCAGGTAACCGGTGGATTGATGTACCAATGGTTAGATGGATACATGGATAAACGGAGAAATGAATTGACTGATATATGAAAAGATTGCGCTTTCGTACATGCATGGGACATCGGGTAACTGATTGATAAATGTATTATTGGATAGATCAATACATAAAAGAACGGATACATGGAGAGATTAGACATTCGTGCATGCGTGTGACGTCAGGTAGCTGATGATTAATTGATACATGTGCATGGATATATAAAGAAATGGAAAGATCAGGCATTCAAACAAACATAACTCTTGCATTTTATACTTGCACATGTTGCATATGTGCTTTCATGTATTTGCTGTTTCTCAACAAAGTTCTTGTTGTTATTTCCTAATTCTATATGATGATTGTAATTTTGCTTGGACCTTGACCTTGATCTTGTGTAGGTAACGACAGCCTGAGGAATCACTTGGAGGGCACGGCCAACATCGATACTAAGAAGCGGACATATTATGCCTCATTCATGCGAATCTATGCGGAGCGCCTCGAGAAGATGGAACCACTCACCATCCTGGACCACGTCACGGGCTGTCTGTCCAAGAGAGACGTCGAGCAGATATGGGCCACGGTACGTGTTAGAGGGGATTGAGGAGATTGAGAAAGTGAGTGAGAGAGAGAGAGAGAGAGAGAGAGAGAGAGAGAGAGAGAGAGACGGAAAGGAAGGGATATAGAGAGAGAGATGGACAGGAAGGGAGGGAGAGACAGAGACAGAGAGAGAGAAAGAGAGAGACGGAAGGGAAGGGAGAGAGAGAGAGAGAGAGAGAGAGAGAGAGAGAGAGAAGGAAAGGAAGGGAGGGAGGGATAGGAAGAGCGAAAGAGAGATAGGGGAGAGGGGGGGGGGGGGTACAGACACCATATTCAGACATTGAGAGAATGAAAAAAGAATGGAACAGAGAAGGCACATCATCTTGATATGAAAATGTAAATCCTTGTCCCTCTTGACCAGACTAAAAACCATGGCAACATGGCTGGAGCGTCGGAGCTCCTCTTTCGTCTCGACCGGAAGTGCGAGAACAGTTTCGATCTGCTCACCAAGGGGCTCAGGGAGACTGATCCTAAGCTAGCCAAGGAGCTGGAGGGCTTGAAGGAGTTCGCCTTGGGCACACGAGAGGATCCAGAAGGTACTGGTATGGATCTTCTCGTCCCTCAATCATTCCGTATTTCTATATGTCACGTTTCTTCTCTCTTGATCACGTTGATTGCTTGAATGAGTTCGTCATGGGTTCTAATGGGTATATACTGTTAATGCCATGTTGTATGCGTCTTTTCTCTCTTCATATCCTTCTGTGCCGTCCTCCCTCCCACCCTGTCTGTCTTCCTGTCACCCGTCTTGATATCTGTCATCAGCACTGAGCTAGAGGCGCTCGCCCTATAAGTAGGATACAGGTAACCGTGACCCTGGTAACAAATCAATAGTTTTCTTTAGTTTCTTTATTTTATTCTCCCTGCCTCTGTCATCCGTCTGCCTTGCATGGAATTAAGAAGGAGTGACCCAATGATATGATGACAATTGTAGCATGTGCTTGTAGTCATCTTTCCATTTTCACGCTTGATTTCTTGGAAGTGTTAACTCTTCCGCCGATGGCTTGACATACGTACGGTAGTTCACTATGATTACCTGACAGATGCTGTTCTTACTACGGGGTATAGAGTTTATTAGGTGGTTTGTCATGATTGATTGTAACTTTGGTTCTCCCTTCCAATTTATCTTTTATGCCCCATCCGCTATTTATCTTCTTCATATTAGACGAACTAATGTTCAAACATTTTCTCAAAGAAGAACGAATAATGATTTGGTGAATCACGTAAGATAATAATAGGCACGTACATACCTCTTGCTGTTCTGCAGAATCAACCTCGCCGCACTTAGGTGCTGGGTCTGCTGACCACGACGGCGAGACACACGAAACGGTGGACGACGACGCCGATTCTCAGGGGCCCTACGAACTCGAACTGAGGTCCTACCAGGAGGAAGTGGCGACGCCAGCGCTGCGAGGCGAGAACATCCTGGTCGTTCTGCCTACGGGGTCGGGGAAAACGGAAGTCGCGATCTCGGTGATCAAACGCCGCTTCTTCACCGGTCATCCCATCGGCTCCAGGCTTCCCAAAATTGGCTTCATTGTGGACAAGGTATAGCCTTTCCTCATCTTTTATGTGATTCAGTATGTGATTCAAGACAGTGTAGCCCATTTCCAACAGTCGTGACACTCGGCAGGAACCCTCACGAGAACGTGTATGAAATGTCATGGTCGTCATGGCTATTCAGGAAAAATTCATTGTCATCACTTGAAACGATCCGTTTCGTCGGACAGCGGGCATTGCTCGCATTGAACGCATCCATTGTGATGCGGACAGCAATCTTTTGTCTCTAGGCTTCAAGAATCGGGAAGTTTATAAAGGACTCGTCCAAAACTTCGAAATATAGCGATTGCTATAATTCCGCTTAAGTTTTAAGTTGTATAATTTGAAGGGTTGCTCTGAAAACCCTGAAAACCCTGAAAACCTGAAAACCTGAAAAACCTGAAAACCTGAAAACCCTGAAAACCCTGAAAACCCTGAAAATAGTGATTTTCAGGGTTTTTTTTACAATCTTATATATTTTTTACCTGTTACCCTCTCTTTATAGGTATACCTTCTCACTTTCATGACTTTCCAGATCTAAAGTTTAAAGAGCTATGTATGTCCACTTTCACCCTCATCGTGCTATACTTACAAACTTTACTTTCTTTTTAACATTCGCCCCGCTATCCCCCACCTTGTGCAGAGGGAACGTCATTTAAGTTCGCATACAATTATGTGTTGATGTGTCAGGATGGCTGAAGCCATAATCCTCTAACAATTCTTGCGTGTTTCATGGCCATACAGGTGCCGCTCGTGAAGCAACAGAAGGACCGCTGCCTGAAGTACCTACGAGGCATGTGCGAGATCGCGGGCGTGAGCGGCGAGGAGCTTACGGACGTCCCGCTGGAAACCGTCATCGAGATCAATGACATCACCGTGCTCACCGCGCAGATACTCGTCAACGCGATCGTTGACGAAGGTACCAGTCTCAAGCTCTCCAGCTTCGAGCTCCTCGTCATTGATGAGTGCCATCACTGCCAGGTTTGGGATCGTTTCTTCTTTGTCGATATAGAGTGGTCGATGGCCTCCTCCATTCTCGTTCTCGCCGAATTAAGAAATATTCAGATCGAAGCAGTTTATTGCCGCGGCTGACGTTACCGCTTATCACTTAATGGCAATGATATTGGGCAGCTTTCAATCCAGTGGGAGGTTGCATCATCTAAGAATGGAAGTATTGCCACATGTAACGATGGTAGTGCTGAGCGGCGCGGGAATCACTGGCCTCAAACTACAGACAGCAGCAGCAACGGCAGCGGGATACCCCTTCTGTGTGAACGCACCTTTAGCGTTGACATTAAACATCAAGTGGGAAAGAGGTCGATGAAGACATCACATCACACACATTAAACATCAAGTGGGAAAGGGGTCGATGAAGACATCACATCACACACATTAAACATCAAGTGGGAAAGGGGTCGATGAAGACATCACATCACACACATTAAACATCAAGTGGGAAAGGGGTCGATGAAGACATCATCTCACACACATTAAACATCAAGTGGGAAAGGGGTCGATGAAGACATCACATCACACACATTAAACATCAAGTGGGAAAGGGGTCGATGAAGACATCACATCACACACATTAAACATCAAGTGGGAAAGGGGTCGATGAAGACATCACATCACACACATTAAACATCAAGTGGGAAAGGGGTCGATGAAGACATCACCTCACGCACATTAAACATCAAGTGGGAAAGAGGTCGATGAAGACATCACCTCACGCACATTAAACATCAAGTGGGAAAGAGGTCCACGAAGACGACACCTCACACACATTAAACATCAAGCATGTCAAGTGGGAAAGACATCACCCCACGCATATGAAACATCTGACCACTCTGAGCAATCCACCGAACAGCACAACGCATGTATCAGTCATGATGTTCAACGCTCGGCCATTACGCTAGCTGATGACAATATGCCAGATTGGGAAACACAATCGCCAATGTCTGTACAAATAAACCTCATAAAGCCCAAAAGATTTTTCACGTAAAGACATCTGTAGTATCACAAAGTTGATATCACTGAATTTAATGGAAAATGTATTTCGTTTTCCCAGAAATCAAATCCCTACAACGTGCTAATGGCGATGTACCGAGACATGAAACTGAACACACCCAAAGCGACAAGACCGCAGGTAATAGACAATGTAGATTATTTAGATGTTTGTAATTCTGTGATCATAGGAGATGCGATGATGTGATGATGGTAATGATATAATGATGAAGATGGTATTGTAATATTGTAATTCATATAACATTGTGATAATGACGATGAGAATACGATTCATAGGCTCGAGGCTAGAATTGTCCTCAGGTTCATTATGTACTATTTCATATGGGAAGTGAAAATGAATACCATAGTGATCTGAAAAATGAAGTTAAGGCCAAGCTTTATATCGCAATGTAAACCCCCGAAAGATGACAGTAACCATGGTAACATGTCAATGTTATCATCAACATTATGAAGTTGAAATTACATCACTGATGCTGTTGTTATCAAAGACGAATTGTTATGCGTATATCATATTGATGCTTCATTAACCTTTTCAGGAAGAGTGAAAAACTATCCTGTATTCGTTTCAAACGTAAGCGACTATGATCTACATTTATAGACCGTATTTCAACGTCCAACGTTCCTCAACGCCTTACTTTACGGCCAAGAAAGTCGCCCGTATTATGGTCGGCGGTTTCGAGGCTACAAAAAAAACCCCGCTAGGTTTTGGACGACCCCTCCAGAACCTATTCGAAGTCTAGCAATCGACATAATTCCGCTCAAAAATAGTTTTCAGTTCTTATCCAGTATTTTCTTCCATTTTCCCGTGATTTTACATATTTGTATTATTGCTGACCTGCTTAAAGGCTATCCTGTATTTTTAAAGCCCCCAGTGGAATCGTAAAACAGCCCCCACACACTGGAACACGGGTGTATATTGCCAGGCCTTGTGGTGCACAAGGCTGTTCAATTAAAACGTATCAATCACGCAGTCAGAGATGACACATGAAATAAAAAGACCTCGTGTATCGGCTTCCTTCCTTCCTTCCTTCATGTTTTTCTAAAACTCTCTCGTCGGCTCATCAGATCCTAGCCATGACGGCTTCCCCGGGAGTCGGGCAGTCCAAGAACCTGACGGAGGCCACGGACCACATCATCGGGCTGTGCGCCAATCTGGACTGCGCCATACAGGTCCCGACCCGCGACCAGCCCACGGGCCACCGCCAGACTGCCAGCGAACAAGAGGAAAGTGAGTTGCACCCTCTGCCTTGACAGTCCTTCATCTAGGTACAGCAAATGATTATCATTACACATGGGCTCACGGCGATTTAGCCACCATATAAAAAAGAGCCCCCCTCCCCCCACCCCACCCCTCCCTGAAAAACGTATTTCTTTTTCTTCTGTCGGATATAATTCTCGACAAGGTATAAAGGCCCTAGGCTTCATGATATTGCCCGCTTAAAAGAAGAAGCCCTCGTAATTAGTTTGCAGCGCCCGTAGATGTAGGGACATGTTCCATTATCGTGAAACAGAGGGAGGAACGGAAGGGATAGATGCGTAGATGTGTTATGGAGTCGCATGGCCAATGGAAAAAAATTCTTTAAATTTGTTTATTGGTATGGTTTTAAAATCTGATGCAATTTTAACGACGTAAAAAGCAAGTTCATGAACATTCTTGAAGAGATTTACTTCTGTAAAATGGAAATACGTAAATTCGTTTCATAATATTGTATTCGTTATCTTTCCTGTCTGAATACTGAATGCTTTTTTGTCTGAATAATTGTCTGAGTAATGCGTTGTTTTGTTCTTTTTTACCCGCTTGAGGTAAACCATAAAAATGCAAATGTGAGTCAGTTTCATACATATATTTCTCAATGAACCATCAGTTCAATGAATACCATTATTAGTAGTAGTACAATGTAACTTGAGGGAACAGCCAGCAAACTTAATCATTGGAAAAAATCGTTATTTTTTGGAACAAAATCATGGCAATGTGAGGTTTTTTTCAGTTAGTATTTCGATCACGAAGGCTTTGCAAGTGTCAGCGTTTTTCGTTTCGTCTTAGATTTCCCTGGATATAGAGCCGTTTTACATGTTTTAGCTGTTTCTTCAAAGAATTCTCCTTTCCTTCCTTTGCCTCAGTTCTGAGGAACATGAAGGTTGTCAAAGGAAGGACACAAAGTGATCCATACATCCGCGAGATTAACATCATGATGGAGCGCATTGAGCAGAAGATATTAGACTCTCCAGGTAAGATGAGGCTAGTAGGCTTGACCAAACCAAGTCTAGCTCTTCCTCAAACCCTAACCCTAATCCCAATATCACAAAGGAGCGCATTGAGCTTAAGATATTACATTCGGACAGTAACATAAGGCGTATGTGGTCAACCAAACTACACCTAGCTCTTCCTCAAACCCTAAACCCAACTCCAAATCCGATAACATGGAACATATAGAGCAGACGCCAATAGACTCAGAGGAAACCATAGGGTTGGTACTAGGATGAATTAAGCCAGGTCTATAGCTCTACCTTTTACCTTAACCATAAACCCAATAACATCATGGAACAAAATATAGAAGATGACTCTTAGGTAATTAATTCCACGATGATATGTATTAATTTCACTCTATTCCACAACCATATAGTCAATTGTACTATATTCCACAACAACATAATCATTTCCACTTTATTCCACAACGATATAATAAATTCCACTCTATTCCACAACGATATCATCAACTCCACTCTATTCCACAACGATATAGTCAATTCCACTCTATTCCACAACGATATAATCAATTCCACTCGATTCCACAATGTTATAATCAATTCCACGCTATTCCACAACGATATCATCGATTCCACAACGATATAATCAATGCCACTCTGTTCCACAACGAAATAATCAATTCCACTCTATTCCACAACGTTATAATCCATGCCACTCTATTCCACACCGATAGTTCAATCAATCATGTCAATTGTATCCTATTACACCGATATAATCAATTCCATTGCAATGTTTAGTGGGGCGGCGGCTGATGGAGACCAAGATGTCGTCGCGGCGGGGTGAGCAGGGGTACGAACAAGACGTGGTGAGCCTCGTCAAGAAGATCCGGGAGAATGTAGAGGATTCAGAAGATCTCTCTCAACTCATCCAGTGCGCCTTATTCCTCAGGGTAAATTCAGATACCAGTAACCATGGTAACAGATATATGTATATAGGGTATTAAGTACATCTGTCATGTCTTTGTCAGGTTTGTCAAATACTATGAACCTTTGATTGGGCAATGTGGATTATTGAAGTGCCCTTGGGTCTATATTAGTTTTGGACTTCTGGTCTATCCTCATGGGCTGTTGTTCACTTTGGCATGTTAATAAGTTTGAATATTTGCCTCTGTAGTGGTGGAAACGGAAGAGCTCTTTATATTTGTATCACTTGTGCCTACCTCCTCAAGTAAGACATCTTACCATCTACCACTGAAGAGATAAATATACACCTCTGGTTAATGGGACAACTATAAAGTAAAGCTCAACTAAAACTTTCCAAATAACTAGCTTGTGCATTGCACAAGAACGTGAATGGTCTTGCTATGATCTAGATCAGACAATATCTAGCTTGTGCATTGAATGAATATTATTTAGTCTTGCTTTGATATAGATCAGACGAGTTTTAGTTCAGCTCCACTGGATGTCAGTTATCGAAATGGAGCCTGTATCCTTGCTGCAGGAATATAACAACAGCCTGTTCGTGAATCGAGATGTGCGCACTTCAGATGCCATAGACTACATGGAGCAGTACGTGGAGACCATCGAAAAGACGGGCACCACTGGCGACACCGACCTCTTCCTTCTCCACATGTTCAGAGGTTTGCACACTGGCTATGGCAGCCGTTAATCCTTTGTGCACTGCCAGACCAGGCATTTTATTGGGGATTCGTGTGTTTTACTTGTAAATATGCAAAGATGGAGAGATAGAGGGGGAGAAAAAAGAGAGGGAGAGAGAAAGGGGGAGAAAGAGAGAGAGAGAGAGAGAGAGAGAGAGAGAGAGAGAGAGAGAGAGAAAGAGAGAGAGAGAGAGAGAGAGAGAGAGAGAGAGAGAGAGAGAGAGAGATAGGGGGGTTGGGGTAGGGGCATTTGGCTTGCTCGGAATAGGGGAGGGTGGGGATGCAGTAGAGTCAGGGAAGGTTTGTAGAAGTACGCGTTTCATGCTCTTCATGGCTGATACTGTCTGATTAAGAGATATGCGATTGATCACAACTTGACTTACGATTTATATCAATCGTAGCCCTGTGTATCAGAGATATGAGATTCAAATTGCGATCGAACTAAATCAATCGTAACTATTAATGAGATGGGGTCGTCGTTAGATAAATCGTAAAATGAATCAACACTCTTCCATCCTCCCGTGCCGTAGACAAGCTGCCCAGTCTGCGGCGCATTGCGCAGCTTCATCTGAACAACAACCCTGTTCTGAAGGAGCTGGGAGATTGTCTCAAGAGGGAGTACGCCAAGAAGCCAGACTCACTAACGATGATCTTCACAAAGACCAAGGACTCGGCCAAGGTATGCTAGCTCTACTTCAAGCATCGTCTTGTGTTCTGGGTCTAAAAGGGATAGGCCACCCTTAAATTATCTTGGTTCCAATAAAAGCAGAAACATGAAAATGATATATGAATGTAAGTTTGATCAAAATCCTTCAAAGGATAAGAAAGTTGTGATCAATTACAATTTTGATTTTGTAACGTCACGTGTGAGGTGTTCACCAATATGTTGTGTTAGTATTGCTATGTTAAAGGGCATAAAACATGATATAGTCACTGAACGCTGTAAGTGTTGATCACATTTGTACTGTTAAAATCGCCATAACTGCTGCTCTAAAAATGTTTTTGACATACTTTGATTACCAATGCATTAAGTTCTTTGTCTAATTTCTTCTTCCATCTCCCTACCTATCTTCTGTTATGAATGTAAATCAACTAATTCTTTATTTCATTCTTCTCTGATATTATTGCTTTGTTAAAGGGCATAAAACAAGATATAGCCTTCTTATAGCCTTCATATAGCCTACTTATCCCTCCGTGTATCCCTGTAGGCACTGGTCAAATTTTGGTATCCTGTGGCTAATCAAGTTCTCCCTTCACTGGCCCTGTAGGTACTGGTCAAATTTTTATATTCTGTGGCTAATCAAGTTCTCCCTTCACTAGCCCTATAGGTACTGGTCAAATTTTTATATTCTGTGGCTAATCAAGTTCTCCCTTCACTGGCCCTATAGGTACTGGTCAAATTTTTACATTCTGTGGCTAATCAAGTTCTCCCTTCACTGGCCCTATAGGTACTGGTCAAATTTGTACATTCTGTGGCTAATCAAGTTCTCCCTCCACTAGCCCTATAGGTACTGGTCAAATTTGTACATTCTGTGGCCAATCAAGTTCTCCCTTCACTAGCCCTATAGGTACTGGTCAAATTTGTACATTCTGTGGCTAATCAAGTTCTCCCTCCACTAGCCCTGTAGGTACTGGTCAAATTTTGATATTCTGTGGCCTTAACCAAATTCTCCCTTCACTGAACATGTAGGCACTGGTCAAGTGGCTGAACGAGGATGAAGATCTCAGCAAACTCAACGCTGGCATCCTGATTGGTGTGGGTTCGCAAGGTAAGATGTATCCAAATATAGACCCTTGGTCATCATGGTCATAAAAGACATTGGAGCACTAAAGTCATGGTTTCCATTTGACAGGTGAGCGTGATATCAACTGTCAAGACATTGCAAACATAGACTGCAGTCGATTGCAGTCAGCTCTATACATTTTTTTACATTGACTTTTCATGGATTATGAAATGAAGAGCTTGTTTGCAAAAGGGGTTAGATCCCACATTTTGTTTGCAAAAGGGCTTAGATCCACTTTAGACCATTCTGAGAAAATATACTTTGTTTTATTTTCCCATATTGCAATACTCTTATGCATGATTAAATTGTCATGATATACAACTGCCTGTCTTCATATTTTTAAAATATTTCTTTACAGAAATTACCTTTGTGGATCTAGCCCCTTTTGCAAACAAACTGAAATGGATCTAACCCCTTTCGATAAAAAAAGTGATTTTTCTTTGCTATTTTTGTTCAATTTTTAATGGGAATTCAAACTTTTCTTTTATATCATCTTATAGAGCTACTTCAAATCTATACATTGAAACAAAACAAATCAAATTTGATGAAAAGTAGATCGAATCCCTTTTGCAAATGATCTCTTCAAGTATTACCCGAACAAATTTTGAGGCAATTCAATCAGCATAATTCTTGGATTAATAAGCTATCACTGTTATAAAATTTCAAACCACTTATTTGAGCAGAACGTTGGATCATTTTTTGTATGAAAACATTAAAGCAAAGAGAGGTAGAGGAAAAATTTCAGGTTGTACACAAGCTTATAGAGTACCGTTGATCGAGCACGGTAACAAAGGAATGAACAGATACATATTACATGTATTACTGTCTGGGTTGGTTGCTAGGAGACGGGTCTGCGACCAGGCTCTCATTGGTTTAGTTTGCTAATGTTCTCACCAATGACACCAGGCATGACAGCAGCGGACCAGAATAAGATGCTGCAGATGCTTAAACAGGAGAAGCGTCGGGTCATCGTCGCTACGTCAGTAGCTGAGGCAGGGATAGATATTCGCAAGTTGAACTTGGTATTCAGGTACAACTACGTCACCAGCGACATCGGTCATATGCAGACGAAAGGTGAGTACGCCGCTCTCGAGACGTATTCAAAGTTGTCTTTCACGTACAGTCAGTACGTACAGTGTAGTGTAAGAGAAACATATCGGTTTTCCATGTAGTCAAACTGGTTTATAAACATCACCACTAAGAGAAACAGTCGGGGCAGTCTGGCATATGAATAGTCAAACTCGTTGACAAATACCACGCTGAGAGGAACAATCATGCACAGCATTATTCGTGAACACATAATTATACAGTCAAACCTGTTGAAAAAGACCACTCCAACAGACAGACAGAAGCGGTTACAGCGGTCTCCCATTCAGTCAAACTTGTCCACAAGTATGCCACAGCAAGGCATCTGACTAACAAATCGATGTGTTGTTTTTAATTTGCAGGACGCATCAGAGACTTAGAGGGGAAGCTCTACGTCATTTTGAACTCTGACCTTCAGATCCACAGCAGAGAGCTGCAGAACATAATCCGGGTCAAACTGATGTTAAACACCGTACAGCGAATCTTCAAAATGAACCAGCAGGAGTTTCAGCAGAAGGTAAACCCACTTGCTGCACTAAAGCCATGTTCGGTTTCTTTATCACATAGAAGGCCTCTTCCAAATAACATGCATATGCATGAAGCTCTACTTAGAATTATCTTGTCATTTCTATCTAACCTCTACAAAACCTGTACCATACAATATCCATGTACTTCCTAAGATGTTGATGCTGCATTCTAACCTGTACCATACAATATCCCTCTACTTCCTAAGATGTTGATGCTGCATTCTAACCTGTACCATACAATATCCCTCTACTTCCTAAGATGCTCATGCTCCATTCTAACCTATACCATACAATATCCCCCTATTTCCTAAGATGTTGATGCTTCATTCTAACCTGTACCGTACAATATCCCTCTACTTCCTAAGATGCTCATGCTCCATTCTAACCTGTACTATACAATATCCATGTACTTCCTAAGATGTTGATGCTGCATTCTAACCTGTACCATACAATATCCCTCTACTTCCTAAGATGCTCATGCTCCATTCTAACCTATACCATACAATATCCCCCTATTTCCTAAGATGTTGATGCTTCATTCTAACCTGTACCGTACAATATCCCTCTACTTCCTAAGATGCTGATGCTGCATTCTGATCTGTACCAAACAATATCCCTCTACTTCCTAAGATGCTATTGCTGCATTGTAACCTGTACCATACAATATCCCTCCACTTTCTCTGATGATATTGCTACATTCTAATCTGTACCATACAATATCCCTCTTCTTCCTGAGATTCTGATACTGCATTCTAACCTGTACCATACAATATCCCTCTACTTCCTAAGATGCTGATGCTTCATTCTAACCTGTACCATACAATATCCCTCTACTTCCTAACATTCTGATGCTCCATTCTAACCTGAACCATACAATATCCCTCTACTTTATAAGATGGTGATGCTGCATTCTAATCTGTACCATACAATATCTCTCTATTTGCTAAGATGCTGATGCTCCATTCTAACCTGTACCATACAATATCTCTCTATTTCCTAAGAGGGTGATGCTGCATTCTAATATGTACCATACAATATTTCTCTATTTCCTAAGATGCTGATGCTCCATTCTAATCTGTACCATACAATATCTCTCTATTTCCTAAGATGGTGATGCAGCATTCTAATCTGTACCATACAATATCTCTCTATTTCCTAAGATGCTGATGCTCCATTCTAACCTGTACCATACAATATCCCTCTACTTACTAAGATGGTGATGCAGCATTCTAATCTGTACCATACAATATCTCTCTATTTGCTAAGATGCTGATGCTCCATTCTAACCTGTACCATACAATATCTCTCTATTTCCTAAGATGATGATTCTGCATTCTAACCTATACCATACAATATCCCTCTATTTCCGAAGATGCTGATGCTGTATTCTAATCTGTATCATACAATATCTCTCTATTTCCAACATGCTGATGCTCCATTCTAATCTGTACCATAACTATATCCCTCTATTTCCGAAGATGCTGATGCTGTATTCTAATCTGTATCATACAATATCTCTCTATTTCCAACATGCTGATGCTCCATTCTAACCTGTACCATACAATATCCCTCTTTTTCCTAAGATGCTATTGCTTCATTCCAATCTGTACCATACAATATCCCTCTATTTCCTAAGATGTTAATGCTGCATTCTAACCTGTACCATACAATATCTCTCTATTTCCTAAGATGATGATTCTGCATTCTAACCTATACCATACAATATCCCTTTATTTCCTAAGATTCTGATGCTGCATTCTAATCTGTACCATACAATATCCCTCTATTTCCGAAGATGCTGATGCTGTATTCTAATCTGTATCATACAATATCTCTCTATTTCCAACATGCTGATGCTCCATTCTAATCTGTACCATAACTATATCCCTCTATTTCCGAAGATGCTGATGCTGTATTCTAATCTGTATCATACAATATCTCTCTATTTCCAACATGCTGATGCTCCATTCTAACCTGTACCATACAATATCCCTCTTTTTCCTAAGATGCTATTGCTTCGTTCCAATCTGTACCATACAATATCCCTCTATTTCCAACATGCTGATGCTCCATTCTAACCTATACCATACAATATCCCTCTATTTCCTAAGATGCTATTGCTGCATTCTAACCTGTACCATACAATATCCCTCTATTTCCTAAGATGCTGATGCTGCATTCTAATCTGTACCATACAATATCCCTCTATTTCCTAAGATGCTATTGCTGCATTCTAACCTGTACCATACAATATCTCTCTATTTCCTAAGATGATGATTCTGCATTCTAACCTATACCATACAATATCCCTCTATTTCCTAAGATGCTGATGCTCCATTCTAACCTGTACCATACAATATCCCTCTATTTCCTAAGATGCTATTGCTGCATTCTAATCTGTACCATACGATATCCCTCTATTTCCTAAGATCCTATTATTGCTGCATTTTAAACTGTACCATACAATATCCCTCTATTTCCTAAGATGTTAATGCTGCATTCTAACCTGTAGCATACAATATCCCTCTTTTTCCTAAGATGCTATTGCTGCATTCTATTCTGTACCATACAATATCTCTATACTTCCTAAGATCCTATTGCTGCATTCTAACCTGTACCATATAATATCCCTCTACTTCCTAAGATCCTATTGCTGCATTCTAAACTGTACCATACAATATCCCTCTACTTCCTAAGATTCTGATGCGACAGAAGGAGGATCAGAGGGAGAGAAAGCTGAGCAAAGAGATAGCAGAGAGGAAGAAGGCACTGAAGATAGAGATGGTTGGTGTCAAGCTACACTGCATCAAGTGCTTCACCGAAGCCTGCACCCTCGATGACATCCGGGCCATAAAATGCCAGCACCACATTGTCGTCAGCGACAGCTTCCAAGAGAAGATCACAACGACTGATCTATCAAGACCGAAGACCATTGATGACTTTGAGTTCCGGCAGGAGATTTTTTGCGCCAACCCGGATTGCAGGAAGAAATGGGGCACCATGGTGGTCTACCGGGATCAGCTCTTGCCCCTGGTGGCCGTCAAGAACTTCACCCTCAAGGACCGGCGGGGGAAGAAGTACCTGCCCAGGAAGTGGAAGGATGTCCCCTTCCAAGTGCAGCAGATGGACGTCGATGAAGTGGCTCAGCCAAAGGAACCAGCCGATCGTAGCGACGGTCACAGCGACGATGACGGGGCCAACGATTCCAGCTACCCACGTATTATGTCGCTGGACTAGACAGACATGGGGTATCGATCTGAGCTGCTCTTTACATTGTGACTCTTGACAAAACAGCCAGAGTATCATTTCATCCCTGCACCAACTCAGAACATATCCTTAACAGCAAAACAAAAAGTGCAGGAGTCACAAATTCACCGATCACGGATTTAACAATGGAATATGGCGGGGAATGTCTACATGTGGAAAATATGTCACAGATTAGACCATGTTCTGTTTTTAATGAAATGACTAACATGGAACAATGCTCTATGGTAAGCATGACTGTTCTTCATGTCTACACTCATATTCCAGAGTGTTTTCTTATGGCCCAAAATAATATTGCATTACATAGTTATTGTTAGGTAAGGCACGCCCCAATAAGACGGATCACTGAGTCGTAGTTTCTCCACACATAACGATGTGGTCATAGTCATGTAATGAAACAAATCAGGAAAACTTTTTAGGAAAAGAGTTTTCCATGAGATGGGATCATTCTTTTGTGACATACATTTACACGTATCACAACAATTTGTTCTTATTCCCACCTAGTAAATAAAGAAAATATCTGTGTTATAATACTAAAATAATTGGGGTGCATACATGAAATAAATTTAAAATCAATGGAGTGTAGCAAAATCGTATGGTAAACCAAGTAAAACCAGGGACGTACAATGTGAGTTTTCTCCATACATCCTTGGTTAAATCAATAGGAAGATGTGGATATTATACTCAAATCATCATATTTTTGAGTTGGTACATGCTTGTATCTAATTTGCATAGAATTGTCATTTCATTCCATTTTAAAAGTAAGTTATGCAACCTGTTAGTTTTTGATGCAAATACTTTACTGCTACTTTCATTTCATTATCATGCCATCAATATTTGAAAACATAAGAATGTACGTGGCGATTAAAGGAAGGGTTACATGTGCTTCTACATTTATATTTACCTGTACATTCTTCAAATTCTATTTATAGCTAATTCTATATTGTAGAGCTATGTTATAGATATCAAAGGATGTTGCGTATATTTCACAGTCATATAAATTTTAAAAGTTTATATTTTTGTAGATTTCACAAATTTTAATTCATAATTCTCTAATTGTACAGTCGTGTATGGGTGTATATTACAATTTTTTTTTTACTAATTCGTGCCCTTAGATAATGTGTCCCATAATTAGCATGTGCAATGGAGTCACTGGCTGTAAAATATGACTTGAATCAAATCTTTGATGAATGTATGTGAATATAATACAGGAAAAAATATTGTAGACAGAATATATGATATAACTAATGTATGACGCTGCTGTTAATGAATAACATTAATGTTTCCAAACTGTTTTTCTTCTTCTCTTATTCTCTCGTTTTTTTCTACTCCTCCCTTATCCCCTCTCTTCTCCTATCGTAATGTTTTTTCCTATTTTTTTCTGCCATTTCAACCTCATGCCTATACTCTTTATTATACTAAGTTAGTTATTTCCTCGTTTTCTTTTGGATAGATCATATTCAAAGATATATATAAATACAATTGCATGGTTATGGTGAGGCACGTAGCCTTTTGTAAAAACAGAGCTCAGTGGAAGCCTAGCAAAAATTGAATTTCATAAAAGTTATCATCATTCTTGTCACATTCTTCTATGGCAACACAAAATTCACAAGCGATGCGGCATCAAATTCTTTGGGCAGTACTCTATACTTCTTTCTATGTGTTCTGATTGTTATTGCTGGCATAATTATTGTGCATTGACCGAATTTATGGTTGTAATGTTAACAGCAGAATAAGGATTAAATGTTTACCTGGAGTTGGCCTGCACACGTTAAGCTATCTGTGTCTTGTTTTTATTTCTTTGTAATGGTGTAGATAGGGGTCTGTCATGCAAAGTTTACTAAGCCTAGCAAGTTCCTAAGGTACATTCAACTACATGTACGTACATGCGATTTTACCAATTCTCTATGCTAAAAAATGTTTCACGATTATCGCCCCTGGTCGCTGGATATAAAAGGTATCATGCATATATTTGTGGACCATCCCCACTCCTTGTTAGTATTTCTTGCCCTCAGCACATTTTTTATCTAGGTGGAGATCATTCGCATAATCATCCACCTCCTATACCAGGCGCCCATTTATACTCCAGGTTGGAGAGCAGCAATAATGTATATGTATAAAGATAGAAGTATCTTGCTAAAGGACAAAAGTGTCATGCGTTGGCTTGAACCTGGGACCTTGAGCTCGTTAGTCACAGTTTACAACCACTAACCATGAGACCTTATTTAGCTTGCATCCTGCTTCCAGGGCCTGCGGGCATTTAGGCAATAACCTTGCCACTGTCATTCAGATATACACAGGGCTCGGGGAGATGTATCCTCTGTGTACAACCCAAAGGAGTACCCCCATAAAATACCAGAAGAGCCCCTGTAATTCATGCAAGTGATCTACACATGGGAATTAGTTGATTATTCAATTAGTAAAAATGTCATACGATATCTTTAAAAGCCCCAGCATTTTAAAGAATTATATCCATTTTTTGGTTTATACTGTGAATACCGTGCGAAAATTATTGATTATTCGAGTTTTAGTTTTGTGACGTCACGTGCTAGTTGCTCTCCCGAATGTAGTATACAAATCTTGGTTAAAATATCAATTTCCTCAAAAGGGTTGCACCATTTTATCTGTGTAATTGATATATAATTAGACACGTGTTTTGACACATAACTCTATGAAACTTATTCATTCCATCATAAAAAACGAGGAAATATTATGAAATCATACAGCATGTTATCAAAATTCATTCTCAGGATGGACTTTTTTTTAAAAGAATTATGTCTATTTTTTTGTATAGGCTATCCTGTGAATGTCGTGTGTAATATGCAGGTGTGAGCCCTGATTTCAATTTGAAACAGTAAGACCGAATAAAAAAGTTCCGGCGTACGACGTATGGGGGGGGGGGGGGGGGGAAGATCACCTCTTCAGCTTTTACAAGATATAACTTATTAGTCCGGGTCAAACGATAGAATCGACAGCATCGGCATCTTATGATATAACATATGTCCATTGCAGAGTGTATCCTGTGGATTCGTACGTTGACAAATATATTGGTATTAAATTAGAAACGGCAAAAAGGAAGTCCCAATTGTTTAAATATCATAACTTCTTTATTATCACTATTTCAAATGACAAACAGTAGACAAACATCAAATCATATTAATTTAGATATACTGACGCTGTTATCAAAGTATCATCTGTAACTATGCTGGGAGAGGGGGGGGGGGGGGTTATAACAGGGGGACGTAGCCTTAGGTTTTTGTAATTCATAGGTAGCATTTTATTTATATTTTTGTATTTAAAGTGTTATAGATAGCCAACAAATCAACCATTTAATGCCATATACCATATCGGGCTGAATTATTTTGTCAAGCCATTGAGCTTTTAATTTTAGTCCATTTTCCAATCTATTACTGATCGTGTATATAGTGTTACGTACACTTTGTAAAAACTAAACTTCAAATGTATGGATTTTCTCATGTTACCTTTATTTGCCCATATTGTCCAATGTAGTGCGATGTGAAAAAAACATAAAGGCTATATTAATACTCTCCTGGCTACGGAGTACCAAAAAGAAAGAAAATCAGGTAGCCAAATCCACACTCGTCATCAGCAGCCAGGGTGTGGTAATGATTTTAGAAATTAGATTCGTTTCTGAATCAGAGGTAAGACGGTAAACGTAAAACGTCTGATCCTGGCCGAACGAATCCACTGACTAACCTGATTTTCTTGAAAAGTTGAGCGCGTAAGATGATGCCGGGGTGCGATTTTTTTTTCCGTGATGTTAACGCGTCACAACTGTCAATTCGCATTTTCTTGGCGTCTTGAATAAAGACCACGTCTGGTCTGCGCGCGATATGCGAATATGCGATATGCATGCGAATTGCACTATACCACTACCTATAGCGTTTGCTACGCTGCTGCTACGTGTAGAGTATGCATTATTCAGCTCTACAGCAATACTGTACGTCTGTACCATGTCTGAAACTAGATGAGGGTGCCTCAATTCCTCAACGGAGTTATGTACATGTAGATCTAGATCTTCTTCTTGTTCTAGATCATAGTCATTAGAAATTCAATTCATAATCATAATCATAACTTACTCTATTCTAGTCACAGCCACAGGACTCGGTCTTAACTTAGAAGAGTCTACTAACAGTAACAGTAACAGTAACAAGTTAACATGTTACTGTTAGAGAGCAATTTCTTACATTATGATATGAATTGAATTTCTTAATAAAAGTAACAACTAACACTAGACCTAGTAACTTAACTTAACCCTAGACAAGACGAAACCGTCATAATTCTAAGACTAATTAAGCTCATGGAAATCATTTAGGAAGGGTCACCAAGTTTGAGGGAAAATGATAAGAGCATATAGATATATAGAGATGGCCCATAATAGTTTGGTAGGGGGCACAATGTGCACCCCCCCCCCCCGCTTTAGTAATATAGACTAATAAGTCTTCGTACCTAGATCTTGGAGGAAAGTATCCATGCTGAGTATGCACACAACTTAACATGATTTAGTACTTGTCTGATTGCAATATAGACCTAGAATCTAGATCTAGGGCCTAGCTAGACCAGATATTTTGAAGTGAGAATATTATGGGCAATCACATTATTATCAGAGTCTGGAGTCTACTCAGAAAAGCATAGATCTTGTTCTACACATATTTATGACTCCTACATCTGTTGTTCTACTCAGTCAGTTTAGACAAATTGATTTACATATATTTATAAGGTGAAAAAAATTTATATTTGTAAATTTTCAAAAGTTTATAAAGGAAAAGCATAGACCTTTAGTCTAGTCAGATCTACTTTACTAAGTACTTTACCCATTAATTATGAATTTCCATATTGCTTATAGCTTTGTACAAGAGAGGGAATTGTTTAAATACATACTATAAAGTATGGAATTCCATAGACTGCAAGATCTACTAATGCACACTCCGAGAGGTGTATAAAGCTCTATTTTATCCACCTCTAGAGTCTATGTGCACACTGCATTCGGCGATCATCGTATAGAAACGCAAGTCCACGCGCATGCGTACTGCCTACCTATATCGACAACGGCCTGCAATCAAGTCGCTCTAAGGAATAAAATTAGCCGATGTGACGCGTTAACATCACGGAAAAAAAAATCGCTGCCGGGGTGTTTACAGCAATACGCGCACGTTGCTAAGGTCCACTATTACATCACAGCTGAGACAGTGACCATGTTTGGTCATTCCGTCTCAACCAGATGTTGAACGAAGACTTCTCCGCGATGCAGCAAGCGGACCTTTCTGTATCTCTTGCTGCTCTCTGTCCTATTCCTAGACGACGAAGTACCGAGTAGAGGGAGTGTGAAGCGAAGCCTCTGCAACCCACTTCCACTGGCCAGATTGACGTTGTCCACCCTCGTTCTTCACACTGCCGTTGTAGTTCTTCGTACTTGAGAAGCTTCCTCTCGTGAGCCCTCTGCATATTTCCTTCGTCGGGAACGGTTAATTCTACCGCCGCAATCGTCTTGGTTGATGACGACCAAATTACAATATCTGGTCGTAATGTCGTAGCCAGGATTTCCTCCGGGAAACACCAACTTCTTTTCCAAGTCTGCAACCATTTTCCAGTCGGAGCTCCTTGAAACGAAGTTGGAAATGGTTTTGCCATTGATCCGCCGCTTTGGCTTGTCACCCTCTCTTACGAAATCAATCCGGGGAAAACGAACTGGTTGATCTCGTCTCTTGTTGTGAGCTGTCAAATGAGCTTGAATGACATTTGATAAAACACTGAGCACACGATTATGTCTCCACGTGTATCTACCTTGTCGAAGACTCGTGCCCGCCAACACATGCGTAGTCGTGCATCTTTCAGCACACAGGGAGCAGCTGTCTTCTTGGCTGAGCTTCCATCTCTTTAGATTGGCTGGAGATGCTACAGTGTCGTATGTTGTTCCAACAACAAACTGCAAAAGTTTGGGGCTCATATCCAAGAGTGTGCGCCAGGTCATGTTCCGTTGTTTTGCTGCCTCCCACGCCGTCCACGCTCCTTGTACTCCCATCTGCACAGCCCGGGTGTAGTAGATGTCGTCATGTTCTCCCGAGACCACTTTGCACACCTCAGTGCTAAACTCCCTTTTGGAGAGCTTCGTGACCGGCAGTCTCCTCTTCAAAGCTCCAACTCCCTGGCGTCCGAATTGTCCTCTGGCCATGTCGTTAAACTTCAGTCTGCATTCTGCTCTGTCGATTGCCTCCTCTGCCTTCCACTTACGTCCACAGTTGACAACCGGCTTGGATATGAGATTTTATGAGATATATGATTTTTATATTGATGTTTGACACCAGATCCATCGGTGGCTTAGATGTTTATTGACATCCCGCACACATAGAGTGGCTGGTGAAGGTAGTATGTTATCATCAACAGAAGTCCTGTCAGGGGTACTCAAGGCACAGTTCTTGCACCGTTCCTGTTTCTCATGTACATAAACGATCTACCAGGTGTGTTGGGAAATCAAATTAGGCTGTTCGCAGATGTCTGCTTGGTATACAAGGAAGTAGTAAATGAAATGCGCGCAGACTCCCTACAAGCAGATCTCTGGAGTCGTGGGGAGATAGGTGGAATATGAATTTCAGTGCCTCTAAGTGTTCTATAATGATTATCTCAAATAAGCATGATATTAAGGAAAAGAACTCTGACAAGGGCTATACTAGTACATTATGTGATCATGTCTTGCTAAAGGTAAGCTACGGGACATCCTTATCAATCCTTTAAATTACAAATGTACACATTATTTCTCATAAATCTTTCATCATTCATACTTACCACTGATCATCAAATAGATACAATGTCCGAGATACCTCAGAGACAACGGAGGAATAAAGAAAAAGACATGGTAATACACTACGAAGTGGTTTCTGTGAGCAACGTAATGTCATGGTAGTACGATATCAATAGTCATGGTCCAATATGTATGATACTGCCATGGTTATACCATGGGTACAATGGATTTACAACAGCCCTGGGGCGGTATTCCGAAAACGAACTTAGGAAAAATTTTATTGTATCTCAGGGACTTAGGAAAAATTTTATCTTTTGGTATTCCGAAAAGCCAACTTACAATAAAAGATAAAATTTTTATTCAAATGAGCTAGAGATAAAATTTTTATGTAAATGAGCCTCCGAGATAAAAATTTTATGCAAATGAGCTAAATCGGTATTCTGAAACGCACTTAGGAAAAAAAGTTAGGATAAAAGATAAAACTGCTCCCAAGCAATTTTATCTCCAGACGTACGCGCCTAGGCCCATAGCACTACGTGCAAAAATAATTCGCGCATTCAACTTTTTGCACATGTGCGCATCAAATGCAATAAGGCGCGCTGATAGGCATTGATGCGCAATGTCCCTTTCAGTTTCATGACATCACACCATCAGCTTGATGGTGTTAATGTATGCAAAAGACATGAAAGGACGTTTATTATTGGCTGCCTCTGGGATAGGAGCGCAGGGCATGCGCTCATTAATATTGGTTAAAATCTTCCTAAAATATTTTTCGGAATACCAAAGATAAAATATTTTAAGGACATTGTATCTTAGGGGAGATAAAATTTTTATCTCTGTGCATTTTCGGAATACCCCCCCCCCCCTGTTCCATAGTTGTAGCTAGTATTTCCATCCATATTGTTAAAATATTATCAATACCACGGAAGATCCAGTTGTACCATATAAAATAAAATCAACGTGGTTACCATGATTCTACCATGGTTTAACTATGGCATTAGTACCACCGGTTCAGTGGACGAACCATAGTTGTACCATGCAAAGTACAAATACTTTGGGTACATTACTGTTACTGCTATGGATTTGCATATTATGCAAAATTGATTAGGTACCTATAGGTCTAATAACATGTGTTTTATTTTTAAACTATTGTATCACAAATTGTAATTTGCATAATAATTATGAACATTTCCTAAATTTCCCATGCTTGCATTTTGGGGGACTTTTTTTTTCCTGGTGTTTAGGGGAAGTGCTAATTAATTGGAGGATACTTTTACTGAGATCGTGAAAACTGTTTTTTCTTTTTGATTTGACGCTTCGGATACCATAGTGGCCACTAGTGGTCGTGGCTGATTTGCATATTATTGGTCGCAAGAAGCTACCGTACTTAAGTAGCATGATGTGCATATGCGCGCCGCGCTGGTGGTTGTTTTCATACGGACCACGACGTAATTTCTTTTAAACATACGTACTTTACTGAACTGCTGTCATGGCTGACGAGAAGGAGAGCTTCACAGAGAAGATTCTCAGATCAGTGCTTATATCAAGTAAAGGAGGTGTACCTCTGCAGAAGTTGAATTGTAAGTAGTTGCGAATGCCTTCTCAATATTTTGTTTTTCAACCCGGTATTGTCTGCAGGTACATACAGTGTGCAGACACGGGTTCCGTGTCGGTGCAGTGTCGTAAACGGTGCAGTGCCAGTGGCGCGCTACGCCGCAGTGGTCCCGACGCGACGGTGGCCCAGCCCATGGCATGCATGGACATGGGCACTGCATTCCGCCTAAATTGCAAGCTCAGACTCAGTCGAGGTTGAACAGTCAGCTAAGAAAGAGGCGACTATTCGTTTGTTTTGGCAATCTTAAGTTTAGAGGTCAGGGCATTTATAATACTTTATCCTATTGGCCTTTGTATTTTAAGTAAAGACTTTGTGTGCATGCATATTATTATTGCGTTGAAACCTGTGTGCAGACAGTTCTGGTGCGCGATCAAAAGGGTTATTTTGCGATTTTCAGGCATGTCAGGCCACAAAATTGCTCTAACTGTCTAAACTCACTAAAAATCCGGCCCTATCCCAATCCTAACCCTATTTTTCTCTGGATCCTAATGCTGATCTGATGTTGTCAAGTTGTTAATTCATTGAAGAAATCTTCAAAATGAATCAAAATGAGGAAAATTGCTCTCCGATGAAGTATAAAACACCCAAGCAAGCGATCTACATTATTTGAGGTTGCTAACTTCAGCCTAGACCAATGTCAACGGACCATGGGTAGATAAGCCGGATTCGTGCTAGATTAGTGTGTGGTAAATACGTATGTGTGGGAGTGCTATGATTTTTTGAGGCTACAGTTTCACTAATCACACAATCACTTTTTTTTTTATTTAAGCTACGAAGAAACAAACTTGAAGAAAGAATAAAGCACATGGAGGAAGTAAATTCCCTTTTCATAAGTTTAATTTGGTGTAAATCATCACATCACACAAGATGTGGACACACCCTTGTGCATATGAAAATAAGAATGACGATGAATAAATGGAAATGGTAGAGCACGGAGATACATGACCAGTATGAACAGTTAATCAATTTATCGAGCATGACAAAAAAAATGAACAGTGGAAAATACAAAGTAAATCACAGAAAAAATTTATAAGATCTTAAAAGGCAAGAATAATTGCATTTACAAGACAAAAATAAATTTAATGATGAATGAGTCAAGAATTGCTTTTGATAAATAGTATCGAAAGTCAGATCTGAGAAGCGAGTTTGAATGACTGGCGCTAGTATGACAAAAGGGGCTCACGCTATGATGAACTGCGGGGGGCTTGAAACGCTGATACGACTTGACGTGTCTGAAGAGACTGGAAGCACGCGATGTTGCGATGGTGTGAATTAATCTGTTCTTTGCTCAGCCTACGTATTTGCATGCTGGCCTTTCTTCACTCAGATACTAGGGCGCTTGGCGCAAGTATTATCCCTTTGGTTACTACAGTTCCTTGGTAAATGTGGGCATCCTAAGTTAACTGGACCAATGTTTATGAAGCCCATAAATCTAACTGTGAGCAATGGGTTAATGGTTTATCAGATTAAAAATCCACGCTGGAAATGGAAGCAATTTAAACTCTGAAGAAGCACAACTCTTTGAATATTGACTGTTCTTGGGTATTTATTCCTCTTTTTTTCTGATGATTCAACAGTCTAAACTCAATAAAATTAATTTAGGCTTCGGTTGGGTCAGTGAGGTAAATTTTTTAGTTAAGAGCAATTTTGTGGCCCGATCATCGCATAAACTAACCTTTTTGAGCACACAATTACGCATCTGATAAAGTTTAAATCGACTAAACATTCCATTATACCGTGTTCTTTTCTAATTCAGTCCAAAATCAACGTAATTACTGTGAATTCTTTCTAGAAAATTCTGCAAAGACTATTTGTCTAGTTTAGACCACCTATCTTTGAAGATCACTCTACTAAATCTAAATCTCTTAGAATTGTTTTGAAATTCCACCTGTTGGTTGCTTAATTATAGTATGTCTCTTTTGTACTTCGGATGGCCTTTCTATATCTACAGGTTTGACTGTAGTACTGTATAAGCCTGTATATTAGCGTACAGATATTATTGCGAATGAAGGGGTCACAGACATTTTCCCAAGTTGTTGTTTTGACAACCAGTGTTTGCGCCATGATAGGCATGGACTCCTCTACTATTATATGTACACAAACAAATGGGAGAAAAAAAACTGTACTTGGACGTTATGTTAACGTTGATTGTGCAATGCTTTGCTAGCTATCGCGGGACCACATGCATCACCCGTATTATATACAGTACCCAGTACCTCACCATGAGACTTACAGCGGTACATACACGCATCAGCGTGAGGTGCATGCACTTAGTGATCAGGAATTTCAGGATAAATGTGCCAATATTTTCGTGAGTTGTTGAATTAGCAACGCTATGGCAATTCACGAAATTCGCGAAAATAAAACCCTCACAAAAATATCAGCTCATACAAAACTTCTATACCGTGTTTGTACCTCATGTAAGTGAGAACTTCTGTTTTGTGTTCCAGATGAGTTTAAAGATCTGGTAGGTCAGGACATCCCGTACAGAGATCATGGCTGCAAGACCCTGGAGGCTTATCTTTTGACGCTGCCTCGAGTCTGCCAGATCAGGAGGTGAGCATGAGAACAGTAATGACGTCCAACTCTACACCTAGACCGATGTCATGTTGCCTCTGTAATGATGGGCCTATGTGTATAGGGATATTTTTTTTCAATAAAAGCAGACACATGAAAGGAACATATTAGTGAAGGTTTGATGAAAAATCGGTGAGCGGAAAAGAAAGTTGTTTCATTTTAAAGTTTTGATTTGTGACGTCATGTGCGAGGTGCTCTCTTACATGTTTAGTACTACTTTTTCGATAAATCGCCTTTTTTATGTTCTTTGATGAAGGAATACATTATTTTTATAGCTATATGTGTGTCTAACCTTCACTAATATGTTTCTTTCATGTGCCTCCTTTGATTGGAACCAAAATAATTTCAGGGTAAACCATCCCTTTAATAGAGATAGATAGAGGTACCATTTACAGCTACCATACCAAAACATGTCAAGTTCATCTGCTTATACAGGTCATCAGTGGCGTAGAATTAGTTGAGCAATCTACATGTAACTTCTACTGTGTTACAAAGGGGGTAAACCATTAAATATTCATTTTCAGCCAAAGAAATAGCCAAATATGCTTAAATGGTATCGCTACTCATGACACTAAGACTACGGTATCTAAGTCAAATCCAATTTGAATATTATCTAAAGTACGGACAAAGTTGACATCCATTGTATGTTAATTGTAACCTGTGTGTTTACATACTGTGTAATGGGACCATACCCACAATTCTGCAGGCTATTGTGGTTCCCCCACAAACTTGTAAGTATTATTATCATGCAGTTTTTGACATAAAGTGGCAAGAAATTGACATTGAAAATTGTTGCTTTCTTTGTCTCAGAGAGGGAGGTCAGGTGCTGTGCATGGGCGTTGCCAACGAGGAAACCAAGCATGTGGACAGGCTTGTCAAGAAACAAAAAGCAACCAAGAAGAAGGTAAAAGCTTCTTCTAAGTCTCTATTCACAATTGAGGCATCTCTGCATTTAGTAGTCTTTTATTTAGTGGATTGTCCGACCATGATGTAACTACGAAATGGCTTATTGAACCTGTTTTGCCATCACTCCTTCATTCCTTACAGAGTAAACCAGCCAGGCTGCCGAGGTTTGGCAACCATCGAGGAGGTGGTCGGGGTGGGCGTGGCGGATGGGCACGCAAGCCGCCCCCGCCCCGCAACTTCCGTGCCCCTCCCCCCCAGCAGCAGCCCCCTGCCAGAAGAGGGGGCTATAACAATAATGGCCCCCCTAGAGGAGGAGGGGGGCGAGGGGCAGGAGGGCAGAGGTCGTGGGGGCAGCCACAGCCACAGGGGCAGCTGCAGGGGCGGTGGGGCCATGACCAGTATGAACCCCAGCACAAGGGGGCGATGCCCCAGCGAGGTCCCCCTCCTCCTAGTGATGTACAGAGAAACCAGAGACCAGCCAGCAACACAGCTCAGAACCAGAGGAACACAAGGACGCAGGTGAGATGCCAAAACAAAACATGCAAGAGTTAGAGAAGGAGGAGTGATAGTAAAGTGAACTAGAGAAACAGATGGGCACAGGTGAGATATGCCAAAGCAAAACATGCAATTAATTATCTAGCAGTTTTTATCAGAAAATGTTTTGATTAAAAGTTAAGTGCCATGGTTTTATATTCACGTTATATTTATTTCAATCACAATTATTTTATCTGTTTACTTTTAGCATGCTCCATAAACTATAAATTCAGTCATTAAACTGCTATTCATGAACTAGTAATTGTATAAAAGGACGTCTAATAAACTGTTATTGAATTGAATTGAAAGAGGTAGAGAAGAAGGAGGAGGAATGAGAGTAAAATGTTGCAGGGGTATAAACAGACTTCATTTCAAGCCTTGCAGGCTTGCAGTGTACCCCATGAGCAATGCCCATTTTCACAGTAGCCCTTTTGTTATTCATGCTGGCTTTAGTTTGCATTTAGGGGGGGGGATGTGAGTTCTCCTAAATCCCTTGTTGTGTTGTATTTAGTGTACCTAATCATTTCATTGTGACCAGCTTTGTAGTAAGAAAGTAATCTGAAGTATGATTAGGCCCCATTGACAAGCTCTGTCTTGAGGGTTTCTCAGATCATTACTGTTTACCATTTAGTTAGTAATGTTGTTTATAATGTTTGAATGAATTGAGGTTTGTTGACTAGATAAAAATTGGTTGAATAAAGTGTATGCTTGCTTGTTCTTGTTTGTAGCCCAGTCAATGAATGCAGAGGGGCTTAGCGCAATGTAGCCCACACAATGTATACACAAGTGCCTACTTCTTGAATGAATAGACTGCCTGTGAGAATTTCTTTTTTTATCATATAATGCAAATGATCATCAGGTTTAGAAAGAAACCCCTAGTTACTAGTATACACATGTACCTTATTATTCAACTCTTTGTAACAGGTTGACCTTTTTTCTTAATGGTGCCTTCAGTAGTACGTTCGCTATTATTTCAGTTATGTACTGTGAATTATACATTACCACATGTTTGTATTATCTTAATGATCTTATAATGTACTTTTTATTTTGTATTTATTTGTGTTGGTGTCCTGGCCCTCCTCATTGCAAGGATAATCCTATTGCCAATAGTCGCTAGGACAATAGCACGATATCACTTAACAGAGTATTAAGCCTGGCATAAATGTGTTTTGTTATTATTTTTATGTCACCTGTTGTAGCCCCAGCAGAGACCTCTGGGTCAGCAGTCTTCATACGAGATGCCCCCTCGGTTCCGACGCCAGATCCACAGCACTGGGAGCACGGGGTCTGATCACCAGGAGACTCCTCCTCCAGCCCCCAGGAGCCACTCCACGGGCGAGGAACGTAAGGCAGCTTAACCTTAATCAGGCAGGGGGGGGGGGGGGGGCGGGGGAGGTGGTAGGGGGACGTAATAGCTCCTACCCACCCCCTTCCCCCCTTCCCCCTCCACCTCAACATTTCTCGCAATTATTCTAAAACACGAAAATATATTGCTGCAAAATGTAATGGTTTTTTTTTCTTTGTACATTTATTTTGCATTTTATTTCATCCTCAGTGTATATAAGTCAGTGAGTGGAATCAATAAACTTGGCTTGTGGCACATATGTGTCCCCATGGGACTGAGAAGGTGAAATTTGTCTTTTCTCACTCACAAATGTACATACAGCAAAGTTGACATCCAAATGAAATGTAAAATCACGATATATATGTACAGAGAGAGAATATCATAGACTAAAGACAAAGTAATATAAGCGCCGGAGATGTAAAAGGATCACTTACTTGTTCAGCCATAACCCTACATTAATGTGGAACTTATTTGACACACTCTGAGAAAGGAATAGCAAGGAAGAGACACGTACAATCAAGTATGTGGGTAGAGTATGGCAAAATAAACCCCTCAAAGAAAGTTCTGCAACTCGCAATTGAGGGGTCATATATCGTAAGTTGCTTCATTATCGTACATAAATGTGGTATCATAAGACAGCTTGACTATGACGTATCCTTTGTAGTGCTTAAGCAATCATGGAATGCGCAGACCTGACTATGCAGCAAGGTCAAGAAAGAAATGTTGCAAAATTCTCCATTTGTTTTGCACATGAAACGAGTTTGAATAATGTTCATGCGGCAATGTGTTAACGTTCATTGTAACATTGACACTTTTCAAAACGTACTGCATCTTCAAAAGGAGAAAACAAAGCAATTTGCAACATTTATTCTGTGACTTTGCCCCATATGCGGGAATATTGCACATTCCATGATTGCATAATCATAGCAAATGGCACCCCAATGTAAAGAGGAATAATGAAGCTTTCTGATGATACTGCAGTCACGTACGATGATGAAGCAACAAGCTATATCACTCACTCACTCACTCACTCATCCGTCTGTTGACGAACTTCTATGATAGATCTCCAAAGTCTCCTCTCTTGCATGCAGGCTTCCATCTCTGCTGTTGCAAGGCCATTATCATCATGTAGCTGATTAATAAATGTCTTAGCGGGTCATCCAGGTAGTTGTTTGAAGCTGTATATTACCCCTCAAATTTGAGTGGCAGATCTTTTTTTGAGGGTTTAACGTGAATACTGTTTAGAGTAGTATTCCTTCTACATATTATTTAGCCTCCAAGGCGAACCTCACTAAACTAAAAATAATTGTGTATTGATTGTATCCTGCACTCAGAGCCTGTCTCACCAGGTCCTGGCAACGGATGGGACACACAACGACTACAAGAACCGCATCCCGTAACTAGGCAACAGCCTCAAGAACCTCCCGCAACCAACCAACCACCTCCAGTGAATGACAAAGTCGTGACTTGGGTCTCCAAGGTATGTGGGCTTGTTCATGCCGGGAGAAAAAATAATTCGCCATACCACATATAGCCAAAAAATCATTCCATAATGCACGAGGCTGCAACATTTTTATGCCTCCGCCACAAAGTGGCCGGAGGCTTTATGTTTTCGGGTTGTCAGTCCATCCATCTGTCCCGAATCCTTTTAGGCAATATCTTGAGAACCATTAACCAGATACGCTTCAAACTCGGTACATGTGTGTCTTGCATGAAAGTTAAGCGAAGTGTGTAAAATAGGGATCAAATCTGATTGAGGTCAAAGGTCAAAGGTCGAACAAGGACGGATTCAGACAGACTGGTTAGATTGGAGGTCAAAGAAGTAGGAGGTCAAAGGTCAATGAACATTGCCAAACTTGGCTAAACATGGAAAAACAGAATATGATATTTTCATTTCACACAGGAATTCAATGGTACATTGCCCACCAAACATTCACATTTTCTGAGAATAAATCTAACTAGAGCTAGCAAAGAGGCGGAGGCATATTTATGGACTGCGTGGTAATCGAATTGCTCTAGTTATTTTTATGCAGTCATGTCCGCTTCCAGTCTCACACACTTGTACCCTAGACCGAAAGCGTAGGAGAGTGCAACTAAAGTCTGAATGTTGCTGCATGGTGCATCATGGGTAGACTCAAGTCAGGATGAGTCACAGATTGCATATTGCTTAGACATGATAGTCGTTTATCTCATCTATTAGTCTAGCCAGAGATATTTTACTGCATTGGTTAGACCTTGCTGTTCTTCTTTAATGCGGGGATTCGTCAACCTCAACCTCAACCTTCTTTCAAAAATTGTCAAGTCAGAATTGATCAAATATCTATATAACACAATAACATTTTTTGTCAGTTTATCCCAATTTCAATTTAATTCAATCAAATTTATTCAGCAATTTCATAAAGACACAAGTATACAATACAAAGAAAAATACAATACAAATCAAACTGTAAAATACATTTAACAACAAATAAACACAATAAATCAATTAATAAAGATAAACATGCTTCCTTTTAAAACCAATCCAAGTGCCTGGGACCAATAGGAAGGCCATGGAGGCCTATTACATTGGTCTACTTGAGTAGACTATTCCATATGATGATGTTCATTTGCTGACCATATGATGTCATCAAGTAATCTTTCTCGTCACATCATTCTACATCTAGGGGCTGTTGCATAAAACTTACCGTAGATGGTAACTTTGCTACCAATATGGAATATGGAAACCTTGAATTTCATTGGCTGTCAAGCGATGTAACCATGGAAGTTACCATTGATGACAAAGTTACCATTGATGGTAAGTTTTATGTAATGGGGCCCTGATTGTCAATTCTGAGGCAAATTTTGCACTATGGGACTGTGAGACAAATCATTGGTTTTGTCAGAGAATTTTTGTTTTTATGACCTTGGTCCTGTTGTATAAAACTTACCATTGATGTTTACTTTGCTACAAATGGCAAATTCTATGGAAATTTTGAATTTGATTGGCTGCTGAGCGATGTTACCATGGTAGTTACCGTTGATGACAGAGTTACCATTAATGGTAAGTTTTATGCAATGGGGCCCTGGTATACTATATTGTAGGCCCCATCTATTCACTGTTTAGCTTTGTGATTCTGTCTATTATTGCGAAGTGAACCGTGTACAGAGGGTGACTGGATGGCATGTGAACTCAGGTAATCTAATTCCTTTTTATGCAATGGGGCACTGTTCTTGATTTAGGTGTTGTCTGAGAAGACAGGAGGACTGTGGATGAGTGGCCTCAAGAAGCTTTACAAGGAGGAGTTCCAAGACTCCTTGACAGACGATGTCATTGACAGACTCTCCAGGCTCAGTCTCTGGACCGCAGAGGAGATTGGGTAAGGATTATAAGCTGGTTAAGGGGAAGGTATAAGCCAGTTGTAGGCTGAGTCTGTGTACTGCAGAGGATATTGCGTAAGGAATAATGGGTTGATAAGCCAGTAATGGGCCAGTCATAAGCCAGAAAAAGGCCAGTGATACGTGTAAATCAAGCTGTGGATTTGGGAGGGTTAGGGGTAGGATATTCAAGGAAATGAAGGACATATTGGCCAGTTATAAGCCAGGCGCAGTCCATTGGTTGGGATTTGAAAAGGAAGGAAAGATTATCAGCTTATGAAATTATAAGTCAGGCTTAGCTTGTGGATTGCAGACGATATTTTATTTGGGGGTATAAATGTTTGTCTTCCTTTATATATCATCATCCTGGTGCATGAACATTTTGCTTAAAAAATAAGTTAAAACATTTCATTGTGGCCAATACCTGTTCTAACTGTATATTATTGTAATTCTCATGTCTTATTTTGTAACTTTGGATAAATCAATGATCGTCTTGATATTTATCACCCCTCAATTTTTATGGGAGAGGACTTACAGATTGTTTTCTTTATTTTACAGGTAGGCGATAGTAGTGATAAAAATACCAGGGGGGTGTTTCACCGAGCTGTTCTTAAGCTGAGAATGACTTAGCGTACAACTGGTTACCCTCTTGTGCTAAATGAGATACCTCAATTTGTTCCTGTTTTAATCTATTGGGAGTTAATTTCCAACAATCCTTATCAAATTTGACAAATCATAAACTTTGTGTTTAAACAATTCTTAACAACACGAATTTTAAGCTATAATTTCATCAGATTTGAACTTTAGCACATGGGAATCAAAATCATTGAGAATCTGATTTAGCACAAGAATGGGTTACCAGTCATGTGTAAAGACGTTCCTAACTTAAGAGAAGCTTGGTGCACCCCCCCCCCCCCTCACCCCCCCCCCCCTTCCAAGCACATGCTGTCATTCACAGCTCCCGTTCCTGTTTGATTTTGAGGTCACGTGAAGGAGCCATCTAAAAAATTACATTGCTTTGGAAAATCAATCAAGACTTGGACCTGTGAAAATCGCAGAATCGTTCTGACATCATATGCGTCCTGTAATTTTTACCCTTGTGCCCCGTCTTGTAAAGAGTAAAGATTGATCTGAATCAGTCATACATGTAACTCCAATCCCCTATCTCCTATGTAATGTATCCCCTATGTACAGAGTTATGATTGATATCAATTGCAAGTCGACTTGCAATAATAATAATAATGATATATAATAAATGATATATAGCGCTTAACCCAGCACTTAACACTGGGTTTCTAAGCGCTTTAGAGAGAGAAAATAACAAACATGTAGAAAATAGACATATACAGATTTACAATGATTGCCTAAAGAGATGAGTCTTGAGATGGTTTTTAAAAGATCAATCTTAAAAATCAATTGCAAATCTTTATAAGAAGGTGCCCAGGACTACTACTCTCTTACCCGTCTTTGTATAGCATGTGAATAACCATGTTAATAACCACATTCGCTTGTTTCGTTACTGCCACCCATTAAACCGGAATGCCTCATAGCACGCCAGGGTGGGTAGACAATTCATGATTCATTTTAATCAATATGTGTGAAGTGAGATACAACCCAATATAGTGTATGCTGTGTTGTAGATTATGCAAATCTGCTTAAAAAACACACCTAATAACTTTAAAGGTAGTATACTATTTATTTGTAGGCCTGATGTGTTGAGTGTTTTCAATGCCATGGTATATAGAAGATAATGATAAGTATTTCTCAAAATGTAGGAAAAGAAAGCTTATCTTTAGTGGGGTTATGGATTAACTTTTTCATATTTCAAACTCGTATTTTGCAGAGTCATCTAGAATGTGTGCCTAGTACATGTATGTGCCGATCCTTACATTGCCAGTGTTTTGTTAAACACCACTAGTATCTCTAAATGCTTCTTATCAAGTTCGTGATCAGATATCATTATATCTTGACTAACTACTCGAACCCAAATCATAGGTTGATAATTGGTTGATTGTGTAAATTTCACAGGGGGTATTATGAACAACTAATTGCAACCAATCACAAGTATCCAAACTTGCTTTGACCTTTTCTTCAGACTCTGCTTTTTGCTTTTACTGTGTCATTTTTATTTTATTTCAGTTGCTTAACTTGTGCATGCAAAACAATACCAGTACTCAAGTTTCTCCTCCCAGATGAAGTTCTTAAAAATTATTTGATGTTGCCTTTCAGTTTGTATTGCAGTTGCATTGTGGGTAAATGTAATCTATAACTTCTTATCATTAAGTGCCCAGACTGATACACCATTTGTAAGTTACACCATGGTCAGACAATCCACTGAATTATAACTACTAGAGTGCAGACTGGGATTTGGTCCTGAAGCTAAATTGGATGATGGATTTAAATGAATTTTACACTGTGCCCAGAACAAACATAGAGGCAGGTTCACATGGTGGAATGTTCTTACACTACGTTCTCAAAGCTGTAAAATTAGCCAACCTCCAATGATTTTCTAATTTATTCTGTGAGTGGCACAAACATGAGTTAATTTGAACAGTCTACTCCCCATTTTAAAGAGGACAGACACAACAGGATTCCAAGGTAACGACTTAATTCTCCTGGGCCTAGTCTCAAATATATGCACATATGTCAATGTGCCTTTATGTTCAGTATAGTGAGACTTTGTTAGGCGAACAAGGACATTTACTTGGCCCTAAGTACCTGGGTATAACAGGAGTGTACTGTACAAGCATTAGCCTGCTCATGCCCACATTGAAACTATGAACTGGCTTGTCATTCTGGAATGCTAACTGCCTGTCATAATGTATTAAACAGCATATTGACTCACAACTAACCTTCACCTCCATCTTCCATTCACTGTCTTATGCTCTGCATTCGCAGGTTCTCCAATGACTCCATTCTTTACCCTTACACGCCGAGAGAAGACTCATTTACCCTGTCCACTGCAGATCTTAGGTCTCGTGAGAATGCACCCCAAGACCCCACTAGGTGCTTGCATGGGTTACACAGGGGGCTGTTTGCACTGGCCTGTCATAATTCTTTTGTTTGTATGCTCAACTCTACTTGATAAGGCTCACAATATATAAACTATATGCCAATATTCTTGAAATGGTACTCCACACTGCTTCCTTTGGAAGGGAGGTCTTTGGAAACACAAATGTGTATTTTTTTTAAATATAGAATCAACAGTCTACTATGAAATTCTGGATCAGAGTTTGGCAATTAGTTCATTTGATTGGTGGTGTTTTCGCTAAATAAACTATCAAATGTCAAAAGACAACAAAAATACATCCTCGCTCTCTTATATAGCCTCTTGAAGTGCAAACAGCCCTCCTTTTTTTTATAGTGTTTAACCTGGGTGTTGTGGATATCGTTCACACTGTGTGCTGTGTTTTCAGCATGCACACACATATCCTCATTATTCGACATTCCAATAACTTGTGTTGTGCTGTTTGTAATGCTGTTCTGAATTTGTTTGTATGTTACATCTTAACATGGTACATAAACAATATAATAATAATGTACATTGTAGTTCTAGAAAAGTGGTGATGAAGAAGAAAGTTCGCCAGAAATTGTCTTGAGTGGTTTTGAGAAATATTCTTATATTTGTTAAGGAAGAGAACTTTTCAAAGTCTAAAAATCTTATGCAATACTTTAATTATGTATTTTCAAAGTTTGAGATAAATATTGTCAAATACCTTGATATGCAATGCATTTTTATCAAATAATTTATATTTGTTGTGTTGCCATGTTCAAATGTATCTTGATTGTATCTCCACATCTTACTCCTCCTGTTCCTTATCCCTTTCCTCCCTCCCGCTCCTTCCACTTTTTCTCATCCTCTACATTTCCTTTCTCCTCAACCGTTTGTGTGTATTTCTCTTTTCTATCCATTCTCAGTAGGAAATTTATTTGGTTCACATATCATGCCATATCTATATCTAGATTTGGTGTTTGGATCTTTCTTGGTTTCCATTCAAGATATATATTTAAATGAAAATTTAGTTCTGTTTGTAGCACTCTGCTATAAAAAAATAAAATAAAAAATAACATACATAAACATTATGACAAAATTCTCACTTTTGCTGACAATATTTTCTCTTCTTGGCTATCCGTTTTTTCTATGTATTATATCTGACAATGTTTTCTTTTTGTTGTTAATTATCATTTTCTCTTTTCCCGTCGTGGTTCTGAACAGAGTGGCAGGCAATGACAAGATCCTGTATCCTAAGCTGCAGATCCAGATCACCAACTCACTGGAATCTGGGAAGCGGAGAAGGAACGTCTCATCTCACTCAGCTGATGGACGACCAAGGTAAAACCAGGCCCCCCTTCTTATAAAAAGTTGTGATTTATCTGAATCGCATGGTCCTCTTTTTCTATGCTTATATTGGAACAGATTGATCAATCAATCGTATTACTACAGAGAGTAACAGCGATATAAAGATTGTATGATCTAAACCAATCGCAAGTCCAAACTCCTATCTTTAGAGTACAGAGTTATGATTCGCAGAAGAGGGTTAAGGTACACCATGTGTAAAGTCCTAGAAGGACTGAAGACGGACAGTCAACCTGCCTGAAACGTCTACTTCTTTACTCATCAGCCCTTCACTCCTTCTGGTTTACAGTCCTTCTAAGGACTACACTCATTTCAAAAGAATACTCTACTTTCTAATCTCCACTTTCTCGCCTTTCCAATTCACCTCCAATTCTATCCACTTTTTCTCATCTCAGTCCTCCCAGGAATTTACACATGGTGTACCGTAAACCTCTTCCGCAATTGATCATACCACCATGCAAACCTTCAATCATCAGAGTTGATTGATAGCAACCACAAGTCATGCTGCATTCAATGAATATGTACTATTGATTATGATTACCATGGAAACAAGAACAATGTTTAGAGCTCATTGGTTTCTTGTTTCTTCTCGCTGTCTTCCTACAGCTCCAACACGGTGCCTGCTCTCGTGTTACCAGACGAAGAGGAATTGTGGGACGTGTACATCTCCTACGTCATCAGCGTGGTGGATTTCTACTGTATACTGATTGGGGATGAGACCTCAGTAAGCACATGGGATTGTTGAAATCAATACTGTATGGACTTATTTTTCATGAAGGTTTTACTTTCATGACTGTCGCGAATCACTCTTTTCTTCAATAGGGCCGCAATTTTAACAGCAACATAATATTGAATGGATTTACTGCGTAACAATATTCACATTATTTTTGTAGTGCATTTAGAGCATAGTATGTTTTCTCCCAGTCTTGTTGCATGTGTGTGCTAGTGCAGTGAGTAACAGGCGTGAGCTGTGATTGAGCAGTTGGGAACCAATTTGCAGTTGCTTTTTTCATAAACCAGTTTTATTTATGTCAATATTACTTTCGTTCATATTCTGTGTTGTACGTCATCACTGTGGTGGACTTCTACTATATACTGATTGGGGATGAGATCTCAGTGGGGTTGTTGCACTGTTCAGAAACATAATTATCTATTTACAGGGATAGTTCACCCTGAAATTAAGTTGGCTTCAATAAAAGCAGACACATGAAAGAAACATATTCGTGAAGGTTTGATGAAAACCTGTCAAAGGATAAGAAAGTTATGATTTTTTTAAGTTCTGATTTTATGACGTCATGTGCAAGGTGCTCTCCTATATGTTTTCCATTTTTTTTTTTAAATGTACACTTTCTCAACAAAATATGGATCCTTTTACATGTGCATTTGAAACATGATTAGAAATATGTTTTTACACACATACCTGTATGTAAACTGATAATTCCGCTGCCAAAAACAGAAAAAGAGCAACTAATGGTTTTATACTGCACACAATATATGGGAGAGCACCTCACATGTGAAGTCACAAAATTGACATGTCAAAAGATCATAACTTTCTTATCCTTTGACCGATCTTCATCAAACCTTAACTTAATATCCTTCTTTCATGTTTCTGCTTTTATTGAAACCAACTTATCTTCAGGGTGAACTATGCATTTAACCTGAAAAGGCTTAGTACTTTGGCAATTTCATAGCTAGAGCGGAGTTTCAATTTTGCGGGGGGGGGGGGGGGGAGTTTTGTCGGTACTTCCTAATGCCTCAATATTTTGAAACGAAATTTCTTGACTTTTTTCTCTGATCCTTCCCGCACATTTCGATACCAAATTTATGGCGATCGGACCTACCGTGCGGGTGTCAGATTACGTTTACCGAACACATGTCACTGAAATTTCGCTATTTCTCTATATGACTGTGTATAACCCTATGGATAAAATCAGGAGCTTTTCCAATTTATGTAAATACTTTTCTAATAAGTGTTATCATTGTTTCAAATATTTTTGAGCAATATAAAATGAAATGTGGTTGTAATTTTGTCAAATAGCAAAAGATGCTTGACGAAAAAACAAAGAAATACATAAGAAAATTGAAAAACAATAAAATACATAAGAAATAATTACCATAACCTATCTTTTTCTTTCAAGAATTGATGAGGCAGCCATGAAAGACATTTGTACCAAAAATTGCTATTCCTGAGTCTTTATTTAGTGAGAAATACCAAAATCTATGAGTTCTCACATAAATTAGCATAAATTAATTAGTTAAAAAAAAAATAAAAGGACTTTCGTAAATTTAGCTATACAACTTTGTAGATTACATAATTCTTTACCCTTGTGCAAAATTTTGAGGCAATCGGGCGACCCATGGCTGAGATCTCAGGGGGGGGCGGGCCATAATGCTCCCCCCCCCCCCGGTAATAACAAGCCTTGAAATACCCCGGGAGTATTGGGGTTAAGCATACACCCAGTAGTAGTAAACATAGCATGCTCCATGTGGTACATGTAAATATGAATGAAAAACAAGTCAGAAAAAAAATCTTGGAACCAGAAGGGATTTGAACCTGCAATCTACTACATTGTGATACATACTGTAAACACCATATATTTCGCGAGTTTAATTTTTCGCAAATCGGGACTTCGTGACAATTTCGTGAGTGGTTAAATTTGCGATCGTGGAGTACTAGTATCATTACTTTATGTGCTTGTGCATGTCATATTCAGAGTTTCATGTTTCATATATTCATGTTGTTAACTTTGGAGAATAGCACCCGACTCGCGAAATTCGCGGAAATAAAAACCCTGCGAAATATATGGCGTGTACAGCATTCTTCTACCTCAATGCGTATCAATATTCTGTCTTGCCAGGAGAGGCTTTGTGCGCTGGAGGACGAGATGCGAGATTTCTACAAGTACGAGAACGAGGACTGGTTGTTGAGCCAAGAGCCCGCCATCGGGGGTCTGTACGCAGCCCAGCTGGGCGAAGACTGGCTGAGGGTGAAGATCATAGCAGTTAAAGACCAACAGGTACAATTCTGTGTCATGTTAACTAGGTAGGATCATCCAATGGTCACAATCAAAATGTGTGACCCTAAAAATATTTATTGAAAATACACAGCCAATCTCTATATACTCTTATGATTATTAACGTTATCAGAGCATTTGATATTTTTCTGTCATTGTCTCTTTCAGGCGGGTTGTTTTCTTGTGGATCATGGAGACATCGAGTCCATTCCGCTGGAAGATCTGAGAGAAATTGATCCCATATTCTGCGAGCTTGCTTTTCAGGTAAGCCTCAGGAGACCTTCCATGCTCCATTAACTCCCCCCCCCCCCCCCCAGATTTGTCACCTTGAAAATCTGTCATGTATCTATCGCTATGTATAATTTCTATTGATTAATGCACATGCATTTGATTTGGATCGATGTTGGTTGTCTCCTTTTTAAATTTAAAAGAACAAGAAATTTGATACTGCATTCATATATTTGAACAGGCATTCTGATATTTAGATATTAAAGACAAATATCATGGTGTGGGTAACAAATTTAAAAATGGAAATCTGGGAGACATACTTTTCACCCATGCATTGTCGATTCATGCAGAGGATGTAAGCATTACACACATATTTCTCAGATGATAGAAGATAAATTCAAATAAGGGATTGAATGGGAGGAGATGGGAGAAAATTTAAAAGAGACTGAGAAGAGATAGAAAAGCAAAGAGAGAAGAATGGGGGAAAAAAACCATATTCTGCCATATTCTCTTACAGATTGATATATTAAAATTAATATTTGTCACTGCAAAAACTAATATTCTTTTTTCACCTGCACAGCCTGGAAGTGAAAGAGTCACTATGTATATTTCTAAAGGATGTGTTTGTCTTTATTCTGCCAGGCAATATCGTGCAAGCTGCATGGACTAGAGAGGCAAGCTGCTAACAACACGGCTACCACCAGGTTCTGCAACACATCACTGGGCCAGACCAGGCTAGCTGAGGTCATAGACAGGTCAGAAAAAATGATCAGGATTACTTCTCATCTTTTTACTTTGTGCCCTTACTCCTCCTCCTGTCTGTTCTTTTCCTACTTTTCCTCTTCCCCCTCTCATTTTTCTCCCCTCTCCTCAGCCTTCCTTTCCTTTCCTCCCCTTTCTGCTTCTGCTTCTTTTCATAATTCTTTTTCTCCCTTTTTCCTCCTTCCTCGTTATTCCTTGTTTCTTTCATCCACTCTCTTCTCTTCATGTACCTCTCCCTCTTCTTCTTCCTCTTACTCTCCCTCTCTCTTTACTCCTGAAGATGTGGAGGAGATGATAAACTACTCTGTTGTATCAATAATTTGATTGTAATAATATTTTTTCCTTGTCTCAATCTCCTCCATCACAGAAACACAAAACCTCTCTCGCTAACCCTCTACAAAGAAAATCTCAACATCAACTATCTATGTGCCTTAGGAGATGTGCTATAATGCACCATTGCTTAAGGACACTGCTATCAGTGGATGGAATTCAGCGACAGTCTAATGCAATGCAACACAGCTACAGGTTCTCGCTGGTAAATGGAATACAGCACTGTTACTCATGAATGATGTCTTCGGTCAACTGAATGTATTGACAGCTGAGTGCAGTGTGTAGAGCAGAGCTCAACAAGGCCTTGCTGGTAGAAGGAATACGAAACGTGCCGTCGGAGATGTAAGAAGTTTGACTGGCATTTTATGGAAGTGAAATACCCTCGTTATGTTTGTGATGGAGTGATGTGACATACACAGACCAAAGAGAGCTGCGGTGGCTGTCTTGGTAGAATGGTTTAAGTGCAGACAGGATCAAATGATGTACACGAGGTCGTCTTGGTGGATGGAACTCAATACTGGATACATCGTCTCCAGAGTGAAAGATAAAGTTTTTTGTCGCTGTGACTTGACTGCTTGCCCTCGGCCTAGTGTGTCAGTTTTTGATATGAGATGCTATAGTGAACAATAGCCCATTAAGATACCGTTAGACCCGGACCATGTTGTATATAGATTTTCAATTATTGTAACTTACCATCAATGGCAACTACCATGGCAACAGGTGCAATAATGAGAGCTCATTGGATGTTGCCATGGTAGTTACCATTGATGGTAAATTACAATAATTGAACACCTATATGGAACATGGCCAGACATCCAGAACTGATATATATAGACATGAGGGCAAAAAGAATCCACATGGCCAAATCAATGATTCACAGCAGCTTAGACACAAATAGAGTGAAGGGTTCCAAAGCATCATACAATGAGATAAGATGCATGTGCACCTTGCTCCCAAAGGATGAGGTGCCATTGTCGTGGATGTCACTGACTCCTTGGTCTGGCAGCTTAATATTGTCTTAGAACCCTTTTATGCTGGAGACAATATTTACACTGCTTCTGCATTGGCTCAAAGAATAGCAGACACAAGTCATTTTTTAGTGCGCCTCATAAAAATAAAATAAAGTGCACTAGTGTTCCTTAAAAGGGCAGGAAAGTTGAAATTGCTTGCGCAATCAGCGTAATGCAGTCACAGCACGGAGCATGTTTGTAGGTCATGGGTAGTGTTTAAACTGAAGCCAAACCACCTTATGGCGACCTTTTACGTTGGCATAATTCTAGGCTGGTGTCACTTATGTTATAGAGTGGTGTAAGTCTGTCTATAGTAGGAGAAGCCCTGAGTCTGCAGCAGTGCACATCCCAATATAAGAGGGATAGAGGGCCCTGTCGTACAAAGAATTGCGATTGATCACAACTTGAATTGCAATTTATGTCAAATTGTTACTCTGTACATTAGACATAGGGGAATGGACTTGCGATTAGCTCAGATCAGTCGCAACTCTTTATAGCATGGGACACTGGACAGTGAGTGAGAGTGTAGCCGCAGTCCGCATTTATGGGTAATAAGTCAGTGAAGTAAAGACTGTCCTGTGAGTACAGGTAGATGGAATATATCGTGCATTGGTATGAGTGTATCAGGAGAGAGAGTCATCGGTTATTTGAGTACAGTGTATACCCTTCATTGAAAGGCATATGTGATGTGTTTCAATGTGTGGATACTGCTTTCTTGCAAGATTTCTTCTTTTTTTAGACACTCTTAACACAGTATCATTCTTTTTTTTTCTTTCTTACCACCGCATGTTCCATATGTCAAGCAGTGCTACCTTTGCCCATCCTTTTTCATTGTGCTTACAATCTTTTCTAGAAATCTTTCTGATTGATGGTAAAGTCATGTTTGGTTATATTCTTGTTAATAAACACCTTTGTCCCTGAAGTGGAGGATATTATTAGCAAGAGTAATACAGCTGCCCATGCAATGTTATATCTTCAATCATAGACACATATTTACCTTCTGTGGAATTAATGAGTGATTTTAATGGGAAAATGTGTTTTTGTTCACAGACTTTTGTCATGATGCACACATGTAGTGATATGTTTTGAATGAATGTAAGTTCCCAATGATTTTAACTACCATATCAACAGTTACAATAAAGTTCCTCTGTGGTGCAGCCCTGTTGTGGGCCTAAAGCACCAAGTTGTGAAAATACCTCTGTGAATACAAAAAAAAAATTGTTTCAGAGTAGATACTCGCTTTTATGATCTTATATTGACCTTGGCATTTTATATGGATCTTTGCCTTTGAAAAGGAAGCTAAACCTGAAAAGTAAACAGAAATGTCCAATAGCATGTTTTTCCATACTGTATATGACTTCTATGTTGCCATTAAAGACAGGGTGTCCCATTTCCAAAAATCTAAAAGCTCTGCAGGAATCAGTAGTATACCCTAACAATAACTCCTGTGAAATCTTACAGTCATAGCTTCATGAATGTTTTCAGGAAAAGTGAGAACCTATCCTCATTTAAATTTGAAAGGCACTGACCATAGTCTACATTCATAATCTTATTGTCGCTGTCAGCGTGCAATATACAGGCATTACTCCCATTGAACGCATGCACTGCGGAGTGCACTGCAGTCTTTGATACAGTATCTTTCTCCATTTTCCATGGTTTTTACCAAAAAAAATGACCTGCAAAAGAGACATGCTGTCTTCAATATTCATATTTTACAAACTGGAAACTGCTAAATGGATACAATACCTTGAAGAGAATGTAGAATTATATTTAAATACGTAGGAAAAGCACCTCATGATATACACAATGAGAGCATAATGAAAAACTTGCTGCAATTTTCTGCTTTTAATCAACCACAACAATACGCTTTTAACTTTTTATCATTTAGAAATATGTTTAAAAGATATTTGAGTTATTTTATGCAGCCTTCATGTTCTTTATCTCTTTAAGATTTGGTAATTCTAAAAGGTATGTTCTGCATGTAGATGTTTTGGTTTTGTCACATGAAATAGGTGATGAGAGAACAATAAGAAACGCTACTGTACTTCAATATAGTATCATCGTGTTGATCAAAATAATATAGTCGGTATGCTCAGGGTGTATTAGGCCCTCAAGTGTAGACAAGAAACCCCCCGTACAAAAGGCTAGACAGCAGTGAAAGAAACTACATAGGGGCAGAAGGTGATGCAGCCCCTACAGTGCAGAAATGAGCCCCAGCAAACAGGTTTGAGGGTTGGTTGTATTTATCTCCTGACATCAGGAGGGTGTTTCACCAAGATGTGCGTAAGTTACGCACAACTTTACACATGACTGGTGACCCGTCCTTGGGTTCCAAATAAGGTTCTCAATGATTTTGATTCCCATCAGCTCAAGTTGAAAGCTGATTTTCCAATTCTCGTTCTTAGTATGCGTCGGAATACAAAGTTTATAATTTGTCACATTTGATAAGGATTGAAGGAAAATTCAATCCCACTGTGTTAAAACAGGAACAATCAGGGTATGTCATTGGCATGCAGCACAAGAACAAATCACCAGTCCTGCGTAAAGTCATGCGTAAGTTATGCACATCTTGGTGGAAAAGGCCCAGCTTTGAAAAATAGCCTTTGCAAATTAATCTGTATTTGTTTGTCCTGGACAATACAGTGTAAGTCATAGCATGTGAGTGTGTTCATTTAGTGATGTAATGCTTCACAATTACATATTGGATACAAAGGGTTAAATGGAGAAATATCTGAGAAGCAAATTGCTGAATGTTTGAGGGGAATTGGACAAATAAAGGAGTTGCAACATTTGGGTGAAAAATGAATATTTACCATGGAGGCGCTGATCCACTTATCTGTCGTTTTTATTCAATCTAACTAAATATCATGTGTGCATTGCCCATCAATTTACCATGCTTCTTTATTCATCTAGCAATACTTCATTTGAGCAATAACTTCACATTGCAGTTCGTTCATAGTACATGTACTTCACCATCATTAAGAAAATGCATATTTGATATAAAGAAAAGAACCTGTTTTACTGTGAGATAATCCTATTAGGCACTGGGCTGTGTTATACTTTGAATATGATACAAGTGTTCAGCTTTATAGGTTTGGTATGTATTGTCTGTGCAAACTGCATCAATAACACACAAACTAGAAAGACAAGCCTCCTTTTACATGGGTTTCTCTCTACTCAACCATTCATTAATAAAAGTTTCTGTAGATTTACCATACTACTATCATGAGTATGCATGAGGAAATGACTTGTACTGTTCATCTAATGCTATATCTCGCAAATACTGCTTTTATATATTAAAAGGCATTTCAACCATACTGTCTCCATTGTGTCCACAATAAACGGCATGTAAGCATTATCAGAAATAATCAAGTCGTTTAGCGTGCATTTATTGTCAGTGTGTTCTGAGGTAAATCTCAGGATTTCCATACACATCTCTAAGGACTGTTTTTCATTAAAGCCCCCGTCACACTTATTCAGAATCAGCAGGAATCGAGCAGAACTAAAAGGCATTTCAACCATACTGTCTCCATTGTGTCCACAATAAATGGCATGTAAGCATTATCAGAAATAATCAAGTCGTTTAGCGTGCATTTATTGTCAGTGTGTTCTGAGGTAAATCTCAGGATTTCCATACACATCTCTAAGGACTGTTTCTCATTAAAGCCCCCGTCACACTTATTCAGAATCAGCAGGAATCGAGCAGAACTAGCCGGAATGAAATTTTTTCAGAATTTGAGCCACATTCGGGAGGGAATTTTGAATTGATCTTTCTTGGCGGCATGACCTCAATGCTCCTCAGTGACGCCTCAATGCTGGCTGAAGTTACAGCAACAGGTCGCCATGCTTTTATGCGATTCGATTCCCCTATTAATGCGATCGGAATGTTTCGAATGTTGTTGAAATGTCAGAATATTTGGAATGCAGTCAGAGTGCTGTTGGACTGCACTTTGAATGCCAGTTTTGAGCATGAGCAAAATATTTGGGCCCGACACAAAAATGGACCTGAATATTTGGAATGCACTCAGAATGCAGTCAGAATTCTTAGAATGCACTTTGAATATCCAGGAATGTGCCAAGAATTTTCATTCTGACGGCATTCCGGCTTATTCCACCTCTAGTGTGACTAGGGTATTAGAAAAAAATGATTTCAAAGGGACAGTCCAACTTGAAGCTCAGTTGCTTTCAATAAAATGCAGACACGTGAAAGAAACTTAAAAATGCAGGTTTGATGAAAATCCATCAAAGGATAACACAGTTATGATCTCCCATATGTTGTGTACAATTTTGCCTGAAAATGTTATTTTTTTCAAAAAGATATGCATCATTTTACTTGCACATTTGATACATCATTAGAAGCATATTTTTACACACAAACCTCAATGAAAATAATCATTACCTCATCAAAAACAGAAAAAAAAAACAATTTATGGAATCATACAGCACACATCATATGGGAGAGCATGACGTCACAAAATTGACATTTCAAAAGATAATTACTTTTTTATCCTTTGATGCATTTTTGTTAAACCCTTCACTTATGTTTCTTTCATATTTCTGCTTTTATTGAAACCAACTTAACTTTAGGGTGGGCTATCCCTCTAAGTTAAGGCATAGTGGTGGTTAAAGATGGCCTGTCCCTTTTAAAAACATTTGCAAACTTCATGAAAATTTGCACATATTTAGCACATATCTTTGGGATACCAGCTGAAATTTCAAGGTCAGAGGTACTATAACTACTGTAGAATAAACAAAAATCTTGATTTTATTTTTTGAAATTATGACTATTTTCGTGGTACATGTACGAAAAAAATAAAGCTTAATCAATTATCGAAGATTATTTCCTCAGAACCGAATATTGCACTCTATTGATTCCAGGGAAAGGTTATATAGCCACTCTCTCTCTCAAATGATGACAAAGTCGGGGAACTTTCAGAATTAGGTCTGCAAAAGGGACGGGCTACCTTTAACATCTTTTCATTTTGAGACGATTCCTTCCTAGTAGTATCTGGACATCAAACAAGAACGAGAGTCATGGCAGAAGAACGCTCTCTTGATTACTCGTTAACTTTCACCCGCTTACTACGGGGAGTGGGTACACCTGGTTCCCAAACAAGTATTGACCCAAGCTTGTTTTAAGTCCGCTTTCAGAATTTTTTCATTTTACATGTATTTGAATGTTGGTGATATATGCACATTGTATGTCCGTCTCTGAAGGAAGTCTTTATACTGCAGTACACATTGCATGCACTAGCAGCATGTTTTTAGTAACAATGCAAAATATCCAGTGGACACAATGGCAGTGTTCGTGAGCAACCAGTTACAATCTAAACACAACCAAAAAAGTAAGTCCCCCCCCCCCCATTAGCAAAATAACATAGCTTTTTACTGCTGAGGTTTCGAGCAACATAACTTGGCAGGATTGTACCTTTACTTATTGACCAACTTCTGTGTGAAAATCACATTAATCCACTCAGTCATAATGAGTGAACACACATTAAAGGCAAAATTGTAACTTTTCAAAAGTCACAAGGGTAATTGTTTATGCCGTTTTAACAGTACATTTTGGCATTTCTTGTGTGATGTTTAAAGTGTATTCACTCACCTATGACATGGAAATGACTTCTTATGTTCACATAACAGGTCATGGAACATCTTTGGCAAAATATCCAGTTTTATTTTTTAAAAGATTCAAACTCAAGAAGGATAAATATTTTTAAACTGTTCTCACTCAACCAGAACAATGGGTTAAGTGTTGGGATAGGTGTTAGTGTGCGGAGAGATGATTAACAATGAAAAGACAAATTATGCACCAGAAATGGAATTCATTAAAATTCATGACAGAATCCCAAAATTACCCTTGTGACTTTTGAAAAGTGACAATTTTGCCTTCAACGTGCGCTCACTCATGCATGACCGAGTGGATTAATGTTAAGTTAGTCAATAAGTGAAGGAATAATCCTGCCAAGTTATGTTGGTCAAAATCTCTTCGATAAAAAGTTATGCTATTTTGCTTAGAGGGGGGGGGGGGGGGGGGGGAACTTACATTTTTGTTGAGTTTATATTTACCTTTTGACTTATTTGTTTATCAAGTGTGCACACGCACAGTTCACAAATTATGTCATTTCTCGCTGTGAGCGCTGGTTTAAAATTTTGGGGTATACAGGTTAATTTCATTCATTTACACAGACACGCAATCTCATAGAACACGGCAAAGAGAAAGTAACACAATGATGTACGATTCTCATCAATATTCTCACATTTATTAAATATATAGAACTTTCTCTCATGACTAAATCTTCATCTACAAAATACGAAAATCTGGTGCAATTCTGATCCTGTACCTTGCACCATTTCAACCAATCGGATTCACCACGCATCAATTGCTACAGGTACACCTGACTAGGGCCAAGATACAGTCTACACAGGTACACATGTCATATTAAAAACAAATGTGGAGGGGGAAATATCAAAATAATAATCATAAGGTGTTGAACAGAGTAGGGGGGGGGGGGGGGCTACTTGAAAGAAGTTCTTATTATGATATAAGTATACCAGAGAAATTTGAGACATATTTTTATCTAAAATCTCAAAAGCTTCATGTAATGTATACAGCGATCAGGATCATTATACATGAAACATAACTAAGCCTAGTTAGATGCTTATTTGTATTCAGCTACATGCATTTTTAGCAACTAACTAGGCCAGAAACGCATTCATCAAAATGGACCCAGGGGTTACATAGATCTGTAAAGCAAATACATGTATATCAATTTTGAAGGAAACTTATTGGTTATGAAGTTACATGAAAACTACTTGATATAATATATGAAAACAGCAGTTGCTAGGATCATCATTATCACAACTTACAATCGGTTTCAAGTACAAGTACAGGTAGCACGACATCAATCAACCAATCAGAAATCAGCATTTAAGCTGATGATTGTAAGTTTTTTACTAGGAAGTTACAACCAGTTTAAAGTTACTGTCAATGTAGAGTGAAACCTGCCTCCAATAGCCAGAACCTGTATAGACAGACCGCAATTTTAGTTTCCCCAGTTTCTTTATAATGAAACATGTATCATAGTTAGCTGTACATACATTGTTAAAACCATTTGCCAGTTTGGGTTTGCCTTGAAAGGCCTTTGTATACAGGTTTCACTGTACATATTACAAATAATACAAAACAGTATTTCGTAGGAATTAATCATAGGAATTAAAGCTTTAACACTACTCTTTTACATAGAATGCCCAATGTATTTATCGATAATCTGCAAGTGCTGGAAAAAACTTGTGAGGAGCAAAAATATGTACCTGGCACATCAAGCAATCACTGGTAGAATCTCTCCAGCACATTCTATAAACATAATCCAAATACTGTCGTATACATACATACTCCCTCATGATGCGCAATGGAATAGCTTGAAATGATGTATGAAATCATGTAAAAAAAAATGGACATTCACTATATATATAGATTTCTGATGTAAAGATTCGAAGGAACATTCATTGTACAAGCTCATCTCAGAATCATCATTTCAATGTTATTTACAAGAATCAATCAATTGTTAAATACATGTATCTTCCAAACAGAATGCCATACAATTCATATGCACTTATTAGTTATTACATGTTTGTATGATAACAATCCATAATTAACCTATCATCAAATGATACACAAATAGTATACATGTATGTTAAATGATTATTGCAAAATTTGCCCATGATTATATGAAAAACAAGACAACACAGCTCGCAAATAATTATAGCGGGAGGTGTATACACTGTTCATATTTGTACACTTTCTATCATAATGCATAATACATAGATTTTCTCTTGCAAACAGTGCATTTTTTCTCAGGCAGAAGTTCTTTACCATCGTTGTGATAACCAACAATAGAGTTTTTTAAAGTGTGATGTCATATGAGCATGTTGTCAAGGTAGAGCAACCAAAGATGACCACAACACAAACTCTCTGAGTGCCCGACAGTAGCCCGCTAGACAATGTCAGACCAGTGAAACTCTCACTTGAGTAATGTCGTTTAGAACCTGCATTACAATGGATATGACGACTCCACTTTGGTGCTCTACAAACACAAGTTTCCTCTCGTTCTAGACAGCAGAACATCAATTCTGAAGATGTCCTACATGTACAATCTACATACATGCAGGTTTACTTGGTGGCCTTGTTATGAAATCAACACCCACCTCTTTCAACTGGTATTTAACTCTTTATGCGCCGTGTCTGCATGGTTTCATATATAATGCACACAATTCCTATGGAGCAACACACGTTTGGCACACAATGGGAAAAAAAATGTGACCCAAAATCAAAGCAAAAACATTCTACCGTCATCACCATTTGCGTTAATGATTGATTTCAGGACTGTAGATACCAGTAATGATTTCATCATTTTGTGGCGTTACCTTCTCGCAATCCTGACATCAAGAACAAGAACAGGGCCTGTTGCATAAAAGCTACCATTTATGGTAGCTCTATGGTTACGACCATGGTAACACACCTTGACAGCCAATCAAGTTCAAGGTTTCCATCGAATTTCTCATCAGGAGCAAAGTTACCATCAATGGTAAGTTTTATGCAAGAGGGCCCAGGACCTGTGACGATGGCTCAACAGTTCGCATTCATGGCGAGACCAATTATTTTAATCCTCTCAGTCCCATAGGCGATAAACTGTGTTGTATTTAACATTGGACTATGTTTGCTTGGTATTCAAAGGGTGTACACTCCCTTGCAAGTCTATATAGACCGAATTAGCAGTATATGTTTGAAATATCACAATAGAAATGTGTCACATAGAAGGATGATTCTCGATGCAGTGTTACTGTTAGAAGTAGGTTACATTAAGTTATCAGAATGATATTATAGCACATCCAATTTCTGCAACTTTTTTCTACAAATTGATGAGATACCCTGTAGGACATTCCTTTTGACTACCAAGCACAGATTCTACATTTATATATTAAAAAAACAAATTACAGATCAGTCAATTACATTCACTATCTAATTCTAATTTGCAGCACATTTGTACATCACCCTTACTCTTTATGAAATAAAGACTACGTTGCATGGACAATGGCAATTTAACACTGTCAGTCTCATTGGTATTCAATTGTCACGGGACTACGATTGAATGAATAATCTGTCACTAAGTTCACTAAGTGCACACTAACAATGTGAAGCCTTCCCATCCAATGTGACTGTGGTATGTCTGACAAATCAGGTATTGTACTAGATTTCCCTTTTGATTAAACACATGATATAGACCTGGGGCAATATGGACACTGGGTAATGGCACACATACACAAGGAACCTGGTGCATAAAACTTACCATTGATGGTGACTTTGCCCCCAATGACAAATTCTTTGGAATTCTATGGAATTGCTCTACAGCCAGTTTCACTGGCTGTAGAGCAATGATACTATGGTACTTCCCATTGATGGCAGCGTTACCATTAATAGTAAATTTTATGCAACAGGGCCCAGCAGATGCGATTGAAAATGAGATGAGAAACAAATTGGACTAAACCACAGCAGCCAAGGAAAAAAGAGGATCTTTCCCAAAATCTCTCAATACAAGCACGAAGAGGCGCATTCTAACCAATGGTTTTTGAGTGACCAGGGCGCTTTTTTGATACAAGCACATTTGTTGTACTTTTAACACTGTACTTTTTGCTGAGGAGTTTTTTTGAAACAGGGCTATATTCTCTATTCGAATATCTGTGAAACCCTGAGTGCATCTATAAGGCACTCTTAAAGCAGAATAGAAAATAAGGGTTGTTTGATCTACTCTTCCTTTTATCCATAATCACTCCAAAAGATTTGTATACAAAATTGCCACAAGCTGATACCTGGTTCCATGAACTTGTCGCGCCTAGTTGACACTTGCGCTGCAGATGTCGCTACATCAGGCAATCATCTGGATAATACTATTGCTGCATCACAGTGAGGATATTGGTTGAAAAGCTACATATGCTGTGAAAGTACAACCCCGTCTTTTAGTTTAGAAAATACGAAATGACCCGTTCTTCCTTTCCTAAACATCAATCGTCAGATGCAGTTAGAACTTTAAATAGTTACAAAAACAATAAAACGTTTGCTTTCTTGGTGGAAGAATAACTATTAATCAACATATAATTTTTTCTTCTCCGGCATTTCATTCAATTTGTTTGCCTTCACCTAGTAATCAGCGCCATTGCAACCAATATTCTTCTTTGATATACCAGTATATGTACATTTGGAAAAGCATGTGGTTATATAGTATCTCATAAGTGTGACCTGGATGATAAGACATTGGACATTCAAGTTCAAGCACACGATTACAATTTGAGAACCTTTAAACATACATTTATTTCAAATATGTGTATATTCTTATTACTACTACACACTATACAGGAGTTACTGATGGTCAAATTGTGTTTTTGTCTCATTCTCATGATGCATGATGACTGAACATCTTGCACAATTGAACAAATGCCATTTTTTATTTGACACAATCACTCAAGAACTACTAGTAAACCACCTGAAATTCATTTGATATGATATCAATGTTGTCAGAATAGGCAAAAGAAGGCTACCATTTGACCGATAAAATTACCCAATAACAACAACAATAGTGTATGGGTTACAGGTATGTACAGTTCACATATTCCAGCTTTAAATGCAACCATATTGCAGGTTGTCACTTATCAAAAATGCAAGAATTGGATGTATCCTTGCATAACTCCAAATCAATGCTGCTGACACACACTAGATAAATGCATCTTTGTACAAACTTTTAACTACCGGTAAATTTAGAATCTTCAACACTATCTAGAAGACAGACGGCTGATAATGAAGTCATACCTTTCCTAAAATCCGCAGAGCTACAGTTCACTGAGGTAGTAGATACATGCATGTGTATAAAATTCCTACAAGACAGACATTTTACCATTCCAGAAGTAAACTTGAAACTTAAATTGGGCTTATCAACATCTGTCTTCAACACTTTACGTGCCATGGGTGCATTTTCTCACCAGAAATGCACACAGAGCAGCGTTTCTGGCACAGGATGGGTTAAGAAGTAAACATACCTGTGCATGGCGTAGGGGGAAAATCAAGCATGAACATCAACATTTGATGATGTTTGAAGGTTTGCATGGTGGTGTGATCAATCACGAAAGAGGTTTATGGTACACCATGTGTCAAGTCCTGGAAGGACTGAGATAAGAAAAGTGGATAGAATACAGCCAGCCAGCCAGTAAACCTCTTTCGTGAACATCAACATTATTCACTCTAATGACACAATGGATGGCTAATAGAGAAAATGAAATAATAATCCAACACATGAATATCTTTCACTTTTTACCACCACATCCTCAAAATTCAATGCTGATTCGTAGCTTCTTCCCCCTCCCCTCCCCTTCCCATGCCACTCATATTCTATCAGTTTGCAATATGTGTTAATAGAAACTAAGACAGTCAATTGTTTTTATTATGTCAGAATTTTATAATTAGCATTACCGATGTCTAGCCCTAAGTTTTTTTAAATTCCATGAAACAATATTGGTCTACATTTTCTTGTTCCTGCATTGTGAAGGGAAATAATGTTTAATGGAATGTGAAAATATTGATTCAATTACATGCAATATTATATTGTATCACACCAAATACATTCCTAAGTACAGTTAGCACTACTGGGTAAGCCCAGGTATGATCATTTCCCCGTACTTCTTGTAGTATTGTATTCTAACAAACATGCATTTTCACCTTTTTTTTTTGAAAGGGAGGTATTATGCATATATGCTGTTGTCTTTAGGGCAGGGATTTATCTAAATTTAGAGACATTCACGAGTTGGTAACAAAAAAACATGGACAAACGAAACTAGTATTGTGACAATCACACGACATAATCAAAGATATATCGGTCACTGCATCGAAAGAAATTGGAATGCCTGATGAGAAGAAACTAAAACAACAACATAAGTATTGATGTTAATAATCATTGTGAAGTTTGCTACACATGACACTAAATATTACATTTTCAGTGATTAATCGTTCCATAAGTTCAAAAATCGACTATCACAGTAATGCTGAATGTATGTACATGTATTTTCACTATCTGCCACTTGATTCACATATGATGAGGTATCACAGAAGGGGAGATAGAGAGAGGGAGACAGAGATAGGGAGATGGGGAGAGGACAGAAAGGAAGGAGAAAATGAGAAAGAAAGGGATAAAAACAGATAGAAAGGAAGAAAGAAAAAGAAAGAGAGACAGAAAGACAATAACTACTTTTAGTCTCTACTCACTATCAATATTGAAGAAGAAACTATACCAATATTCACATTCTAACAAGTACATTTTACGGCCAGATTAAAAAGAGGTGAATGTGATAATTGCAGCTCAGTTTTGTCTCCAATTTAAGAAGCACTTGTGGCAGTCATTAACATTTTTTCTTGGTCCATAATATTTACACCCATTTCATTAAAAAATGTTGATTTAATTACATTCATGTTAAAAAGGAGCTCTGCATTACTGCCCTACAAAACAGATGTTTCATAAATACTAATTTTATTTTTAGAAAACAATACATAACATTAACCACAAATTTCTCCACTCTGTAGAATTAATCAGAAATTGCCACAATCAATTATAATGTTGGTATTTTGGACCACATGAGTATGATTCAGTTCTTCAGGTTTCTATCCAGGATGTCTTCCTTTGAAGACTGTTGGTTCCTAAGACCTTCTATCAGAATATATTGGGACAGACACAGCTGTTCATATTATAGTATCTTGCTTTGGAGATCATCATTTCCTATCAAAGATAACTTGCTTTGTATAGAGTTGATTCCTTAGACCTTCAATCCCAATATATTGGGACAGGCACAGTAGTTCCTAGACCAGTATCTTGCTTTGTAGACTGTTGGTTCCTCAGACCTCCTCTCAGAGTATGGTGGGAGAGATAGAGTAGTTCCTGAGGCTGTTAACATCTACTTAGACCTCTAAGAATATGTTGGGACAGATGCAGATTTTGGATACCAGTATCTTGCTCTGTCCCTCTAAAGACTTCCTCTTAGAAGATGTTGGGACAGATGAAGTAGCTTGGATACCAGTGTCTTGCTCTGTAGACTGTTGGTTCCTCTGGTCTCCTCTCAGAAGATGGTGGGACAGACAGAGTAGTTCCTGTCCCAGTACTTGCCCTTGAAGACCCAGTCCTGCTCCCCGGTGAGGCTGTTGACGTCTGCTTTGAACCACAGCGGCACCCAGGTCTCCTTGCTCTTGTTGCGTTGCTTCCGCCTCGCTCTTTGGTTCTCCTCTAGGCGGTGTTTCTCATCGGATGCGCCATCTGCAAGACAATGGTAATAACCATGACAATAATAATATTCATCTTGAGAATTCAAAACTTTGATTAGAATATAATAATAATTAGGATAAAATGACAACATAACACTATCATAATATGAAAATATCTTAATGATATCATCACAATGATAACATTAATCTTAATGAGATTTTGGATATCAATGTCATGAGATAATCAATCATCAGATGCAATCCTAAGCCCGGGTTTGTTCCTATGCATCTCCACCTTCTAATGTAAATATATGATTATAATAATATCAATGTCTAGTTGTTTTGTTTGACTGCTTTACTATCAATAAGGAAATTGCTGGTAGAGGGACACACAACCCCAAAACACAATACATCTTAACTTGGTGATAGAGGCATTGCAAAATCCCCAATCTTGCCAGCTTATAAATAGTTGTTTTTGATATCTATCGTAAAACTGTACATTAGAGATAGGAGATTAGACTTGCAAACAATTATTTTCTTTTCTCTCCACAGTTTTTTTATGAAATAGGGCCCTGCGCATCTTTATCATCATTCTCTAGGTGCCTGATTGATCGCAAATTGACTTGCGATTGCTATCAACCTAACTGTGCATTATAGATAGGGGATTGGACTTGTGATTAATCGCAACTCTTTATAAGATGGGGTCCAGCTTACCTATATCGCCGTTCTCTAGGTGCCGGATGTCTGGACGTAGCCTGCTGTCAGTGCATGGCAGGGAAGACTCCATCCCCTCCCCCAGCTCATTCAGCTTCATAGCAAAGGACGTGAAGGAATAATACTGGATGGGGAGAAGAAAGAGAAATGTCAATAAGATGAAAACATATCAAGGCCCCGCTGCATAAAACTTACTATTAACAGTCACTCTGCTATTAATGTTAAATACTATTCTAACTATCATACTCAAGATTTCCATTGAAGGTGCAATTGGGAGCAAAATTACCATCAATGGTATGTTTTATGCAACAGGGCCATAATGTTGCATTTGGGATTAGAGGGGGGGGGGGGTGAATTACAAAAAGAATATTGCAAAAATGGACTAGGAGTGAGAGAGTGGCCAGCAACTCTTCCATCTTGCCAAGTTTGAGCCACAAGTTGTGGTGAGTGTTGCAAGAGCTTTACCTTGTGTGGAAGAAACAGACATACACACAGAGAAGCAGACACAGATAGAAAAAAGAATGATGGGGTGAGACATGGACAAAGACAAAGACAAAGGAAAAGAGAAAGAGAAAGAAAAGGACAGTGAGACAGGGAGGGGAAAAGAGAGAGAAAAGGAGATGGAGTGAGACAGAGACAGAGGCAGAGACAGAGAGGGGAGAGAGAGACAGAGAGAGGGAAAGATATGGGGGGGGGGGGGGAACAGAGACAGAGAAAGTGAGAGACAGAGAGAGAGAGACAGACAGAGACAGACAGAGAAACAGAGAGATATAGAGAGAAAGATACATAAGGAGACAGAGAAAGAGATACATGGGGACAGAGATAGAGGATAGACGGATAAGAGGGAGAGAGAGAGGGGAAAGACAGACCGATAGACCGACAGACAGAGAGGGTGCACTCACTTGCATGGAGTCCTCTGGTCTGGGTAGATTCTGCCACAGTATCTGTGCGTCTGAGCCTGCTCCCTCCACGGCCGGTCCGCTGTCTGCACCGGGTGAGTTGGGTGGACTCTGTAACCAATCAGAAAGATTCATCTTAAATTCATTCATTCAAACTCTAATGCTATCAAACATTGCATACCATGCACTAAATAGGTTTAGTTTGTGACTTATAGAGCTGAATAGTGATGTCAAAATCAAATTCAGCTTAAAAGCGAACTCAAGTCCAAAAATGATCTGCTTTCAATGGACCCAGAAGAATCTGAGAGGTAGAGCAAAATATGTTTAATGAAAATCAGACAATTAATACAAAATTTATGAACATTTATATGATATGAAGAATGCCATTTTGGGGGAGGCAGATTGGCAGCTCAATCATAAGGCTGTGAGATCACAGGTGCACTTCCCAAGAACTATCATTTTTATAATAAATGAACACACAAGCTATAATCAAACTCCATAGCAAATTAGAATCAATTTCTACTGCAACTTCTTTTGACATAGATTAATGTCAATATATCGTTTGGTCTGACTGTATGTTTATCCTGCAGGTTACTAACCTTTTCTGATAGGCCTTTTGCTTTCCTTCTCTTCTCTTCCTTCCTCTCCTCCTTTCTGCTTTCACTGACATCCGTCTCCACAGCACATAAATACTCCGTCCAGTTACCATAGAGATAGCACAGTTTCTTTCCTCTGAAGAGAGAAAATATATTTTAGGGAAAATGTTTAAAACAGACTGATTTCTTGCAAATAAACGCTGATTCCAATAATCATGCCATGCTGTTGAACCTCTTTGGAATATAATACAAATGTTTATTCACTGCAAATAAATGATCATTGAAAACAAAAGACCTCTTGAAATACCAATGTTTTTACACTGATTTATATTATCTGTACATATGTAAAATAAATAAAACAATATACTGATCTAAAGGATAACAAATGTGGTTTACATATTTTTGAGGGAAAATATACCAAATATCTTTTACAAAAACACAGCTAAAACAAAAATATTTGTTTCATTGTTGAAAACTGGCTCACAGTAGACCACGATAAAAGGACAAACTAACTTCCTACTTTGAGCTTTACTGGAGCTTCTAAACATTTCAACATTGATGGCACTATACCCTATACACTCCTTTATCTTCCTTTATCTTCCTTTATCTTCTTTCATCATCCTTTATCCGTGATGTGAATTGGAAACTGGCACTGATCAAGCTCCATGAGTGTGGATTCTAACTGCTCAACACAGACGACCACGAAAAAGGGGAGACAACCTTTCTACTTTGGGCTTTGCTGGAGCTTCTCTACATTTCAATACTGATGGCGCTATACCACAATGTTTTTTTACAACTTTTTTCATTATTCTGTAGTTTGACTGTATCGCGTGTATTACAATGTACACGCTTTTTGTACAGTCACAGGATCTTGTTGAAATTACTATCCTGCCTAAATATTCAAAAATGAAATAATATGTGCGCACTCTTTTACCGTTTATCAGTGATGTGGCCTTCGATCTTATGCAGGTCTCGGCCAAACCAGCCTGCAGGCTTGAAGTTGAGCGTACTCCGATGCCCCGTCTTGTGGTTGATGATCTCTAGCGTGCCGTACTGCTCTATCCAGAGCCTGCCCACGATGAGATTATGCACACACATCAGGACGTTGTGGAACGTGTACGATTCACCATGTCTGGGGATTAAATTAGAGTGAGAACAGAGCGTAAAACGTTAATTGAAGCATTACAATTGATGCCATATTGCTCTATCCAGAGCCCTTACACAATGTGATTAAGCACACATATGAGGACGTTGTGGAATGTGTACTATTCACATTACTAAAATACATTGAAATTTAACAAAAATTTCACGAGCATATTCTTTCTCACATGTTACATGTGCCAAATTTCCTGATTTTTCTGCGCTCCGCGACTGAGATTTGAGTCTTTCCAACCTGCAAAATACCCCAGTCTTTTTAGGGTTAAGGTTGATGCCGCGCTGCTCTATCCTGAGCCCACTCACAATGAGATTATATGTACACATAAGGATTTTGTGGAACGTGTATGAATCGCCATGCCTGGGGGATTAAAGACAGCTCGTTCCTTTTTTCAGATCACCACAAAACCATCGAAACATTGGCAAAACATAAAGAGAAGTGTTGGCAAGCTGTATATTCATAATTTGAAAGTGATACGTAGTGTAAAATTCAAATAATGCACGTAAACAACGTCCGATTAATAGTCTTTACCTCAGGCTCTTAGCAGTTTGTGTTGAAATATCTGCTTTATTGATTAATCTGTTTATTAAATTATAAATAATTAAATTCAAATAATGCACGTAAACAACGTCCGATTAATAGTCTTTACCTCAGGCTCTTAGCAGTTTGTGTTGAAATATCTGCTTTATTGATTAATCTGTTTATTAAATTATAAAACGCATTATGAAAAAAATGTTCTATACAAGGAATCATCTCCAAAGTTTGGTAATTACTCATACAATTAGGATTTCACACATGCACAATAACCACAAAGATACTAATACTTTTTTTTTTCGTAGTACAAAAAAAGTCGGTTTGAAATTTAATGGCTGAAATTTTTACATATACAGAAAGCTTCAACATGCTATATTTTTAGAAATGGTCTTGAATCACACTTTCTTCAATTTAGACGATTTCAAATTTTAAGCTTGCAAAAGGGACGGACAATCTTTAAAGCAGAGTGAGAACAGAGCCTGAAACGTACATAGACGCATTATGGTTGGTGATGTCCATCGTGCCAGACTGCTCCATCCCTACATATAATTCTACTTGTCTCTAACGGGGACTGACACAATGTACCAGGCATGTGTGAATACAAGAAGAAACGCAAACTGAAACACTGCAAGGCCTGTCTGGGGGAATATTACAGAGTGGGAACAAACCATGACAAATGTAGAGGGAGAGAGAGAGTATGGGTCTAAAATATAAACATATCCTTCTTGTCAATTTTTGTGGATGGACATCATTAATTAAGTAAGAAAGGACACAATTTCTCATTTTGAATGGTTCCAAATATAGTTGGCATATGCTGGATAGAGACTAAATATGCTGACACATTGTTCGGCACAGTGCCAGACACAATGTGTGGGCAGATGAATAGTTGACATAATATGCAGACAGCCTTCAGGTCAAAGGTCAAGCTGTGAGGGAATGCGAGCAAGCCTGCACCTCAACAAATATTAGTTGCAAACTCAAGCTAGTGCTCATAAACTCACCAATAAAGATAGCTTTCTCTGTTGACCATGTCAACATAAAGAGGGCATGGGAACTAGTGTCTTTGTGTTGAAAGATTTCCATACATTTTTTTATGATACAATTAAAACAACTGATTTATACAATCAAATACAGGGAATAAATTTCCTGGTGTTGCCTGCAGTGCAATTTACTACATATTCTGGGCAGATCTATTGCTCCACAAAGTCAAAGATGTACAACAGTCATTGGTAATTGGTCCGTACACTAATTTCTCAAAAATTCAAATCCGCTGCTTAAAACTGCTCCTCAAACTAGAAAAATTCTCAATCATTCCCTGGAATATTCACTGAAATACATTTGACCTAACAGGCATTTTGTTGTGTAACATTTTATTGTGGGCCCTCCAAAGTTAGACTTCAATCCAGGCCTTTGTAAAAGAATTTAAAATACCTACCCCCTCCCCCCCCCCCCCCACTCCTCTTCCACTTGCAAACACACACACACAAACATAAAATACATACACACAAAACACACACTTATATACAGTACACAACACACACTATACATACATTCAAACAAGAACAATACTATTAAACACTACTATTGAAAAATGAATAATGAGATATGCATAAATTCCTTAGCAAAATAAAATAAACAGAAGAGGAAAAGAGCACACAGACAAGCCTGGAAGCCAGGCTAACACACTCACTCTCATAATTTCATGTAAAACAGAAGGATACAAGATACCAGCACCTTTTACCTCTCAGTGTCTAATCACTAAAATGCCGCTTCATTTTATGTGTGGGTGTACATGTATCTGACCTGAAAGACCACGCACAGATGGTCTCATGTACAGCTATCACAGTTTCAAAGTCTGTTTCCTCCATTTCAAATTACATTCAAATCAACATGTTCAAATATTGACATGTTGGGATTGGCTATAAATGCTGTGGATGTCAGGAGTGAATTTCCTACAGTCCTAATTAAATTTGACAAATTATGAACTTCGTATTCGGATGCTTGTCAACAATAGAATTTTAATCAACAAAAACCGCTATCAACTTTTTGTGACGTCACAAAACTAAATTTTAAAAATCATAACTTTCTTATCCTTCCACGGATTATCGTCAAACCTTCACCAATATGTTGCTTTCATATTTTGTTATAATTTAAACCAAGTCAAGTTCCGGGTGGACTTTCCCTTTAAGGAGCAGTTGACTTACTTTGGAAGCCTGATGGTGACCACCCCCTTGGGCTGCACCTCCATGCTCTTGCCCCAGAACTTGAGCTTGGGGTGCACCGCCCCGTGGAACTCAAAGTGGGGCGACGTGGCGTGGAAGGCACTGACTGGAGGATGATGGGATACCTGCTCCAACAGCATCCGCGTGTCAATGTCGTCTCTGGGGTCAGAGGAGACGGATAACGATGATGGTTTGACTTTATTTGAGGGGCATTATACATGTAGATAAGAACAGTAATGATATTAGAAGCAACAACAATGACATTGGTGAAGTTGAACAATATTGGATGGATGATGAAATGAATGGCGATGATTATGTTACAAGGCAGAGGAGGAGGAGGAAGAAGAGGAAGAGGATGACGATGAGGAAAGGGGGAGGCAGGAGGAAGAAAGGGAAGACAAAGGGAAGAGGAAGAGGTGGAAGAGGTGGACGTGGAGGGAGAAGAGAAAGAGGAGGAAGGAGGTAGTAACTCAAAAGGTGAAAGGAGAGTCAAAATTATGAGGATCTGAACTTCACTTGCGGAACATTTTAGATATGAGCAGTAATGATATTAGAAGCAGCAATAATGACATTGGTGAAGTTGATGAAGTTGACGCTTCAGAAGCAGGGTAACTTTAGTAAAGGGTAAGTCATTTTATACTGCCCTTTTCAACCACCTATGACGAGAGCGAGACTGGAATAGTTGCTGTAGTAACCTATTGCCCAATCAGCTGTGCTTCCCGCGAACGCGAAAATTGAATGCACGCTCGCCATGCATGGGTCACTGATCTAGTCCGCACTAAATCGAGAAACCTTTTATAGTGACGTTAGCTCGAGTCTGATGCGGACCTAATGCGGACCTGACCCTCCTCTCAGCCAGCACTAACTTTAGCTCGCGCTAAATATTTTTGACCTTTTATAGTGAGAGTTACCCCGGATCAGGTCCGGACCTGATGCGGGGTAACTCTCACTATAAAAGGGGTAAAAGAAAGAGGAAGAGGAAGAAGAAGAGGAGGGAGAAGAGGAGGGAGAAGAGAAGGAAGAAGAGAAGGAAGAAGAAGAGGAAGAAAAAGAGGAAAAGGAAAAGGACGAACAAGGAGGGCATGAAGTGGAGGTCAAACAAGAGAAAGGAGGAGGAAGGATAAGGAGTACGGAGAGGAAGACATGGAAGAGGATTGGGACGAAAAAGTGGAAGAGGAAGAAGACAAACAAGAAGAGAAGAAAGTTAGGAAAAAGAGAAAGAAGTGGAAGGAGGTGGAAGAAGAGGAAGAAGAGGAGATAAGAAGGAAGAGAAGGATGTGGATACAAATTAGGAGAAGGTATAGGGGAGAACAAACAAGAGGAAAAATAAGAAATGGAAATGGAAATTGAAAAGTAACAAAAACACTTATCATAGAAGGAAAACAATGACCATTGTACACTGGCAGTTACAATTATAATCTCTATTGAAAATAAGTTAGAAATATAAAATGCGATACTTACCTTGATAATTCATAAGTTTCTCCTAATAGTGGGTTGAAGGGCTTTCCAAATCTGTCTACATTGGATGCTGATGCTGACACCACAAATGCTGTCACAAACTGCAACAAAAAAATAAGAGAAAAAACATGATAGTATTACTTTGTAATGTATGATTCATTTTCCCTCTTAATAATAGTACTCTTTAAATCATACATTTCTTCTGTACTCTAGACAGAAGCATTTTTACAAGTGGAACTATCACAATTATCCAGATAATGAGCTCATTGTGGATACATCCACCATAATAGATGTCATAATATTGAATTGATAGTAATCACTTCATTATTCACACAAATGCTGACAGATTCCATTTATCTGTTTGAACAGGCTTATGATGTGATGAATGTGTTAAATTGCAATTAACAATTAACAAGCTAAGTAGCTAAATAATACATCAAGCATGTCTGCCAGGTAACTTTCTGGCTTTAGAATTCTAATATTATTTTGTTAGCAGAATTGTGCCTATACCACCCACATGAATATGGTATATTGTCCATGTGTGTGTGATGTGCCAAACTAGAGTACACCCTAAATGTGCCTTAGGCATCGATCATCTCAATCATGTGCGAAATTTGTACAGAAGTTACAACTGCATAAGATTGTTGTTTTTTACAATGTAGCATGTACATGTACAGTACATGTATTGTATGGGCCCTGGTACCTTACTTGATATTATGTACAGGGGTATGTACATTGTAGTTAAGTGGGGAATAGGGATAGTCTGGTCTCAAGGCTTTTCAAAAAAAAAAAAAGTTTAAATGCTTGCTCTCAGGTTCATTCAGTCAGAGAAAAAGCAAAATAAATGGTTGTATGGCTTATTGTAAGATGGGCTGAAAGGTACACGTACCCATGTATGGACACTTACATGTATCTTGTAACTTATCTTGTAAAATTTTTAATTAATTCAATACATGTATAAAGAAAGTGGGTTGTTAAAGAAAAGCCCTTGAGACTGAACACTAGGCTAGGTGGGGAGGGCCTCCACCTTCCTTTTCAATGGTCACCAGTAGACAATAAATTCTGTTGTGACAATAGGCCATTGATTATGTAAGACTGCCATTGTGTCTCCCCCACTGCCCCATACATCAACACATCTGCATACCGTCTTCAAGTGGAGCATTCACACGCAGACAAACTCCATGGGCTGGGTGGAGTTTATCAGGTCTGGGCACTGTCTTACAAAGCAATGTGATTGATCACACCCACAGCATGGGATTGATATCAAGCAGAGCTCTGTACATTCGAGATAGGGCATTGGACTTGTGATTTACTTGGATCAATCACAACTCTTTATAAGATGGGGCCCTAGTCTGAAGAAGAGAGAGTACCAGGTAGTTTTTCCACCAGACAGTTTTCCACCAGGCAGTTTTCCACATGTTGTGTTAATCATCCTTGGACTGGATTGGACTGGGAAAGGCTATCTTTTCTGCATATGGGAGCTTCTAAACAATATTATCCCAATGACTCTACAGTAATCAGATTTATTGCAAAGTCTACAGTATGGTGACTGGAGGGGGAGGGGGGAAGGGGTAATGGGGAGAAGGGAAGGGGGGGGGGGGAGAGGAAGGGGAGGTGTTAACTGTGAAATGATAATAGAAGTAATACATTATACTACATTTTCCCATTCTCAGTATGAAGACTCTTAAGCCCCGTTCATATACCATATACCGCTATTATTACCGATGCACATCGGTATGCCAGTTTCCAGCAAGCCGCAAAAGCACCCGTCATATACACCCAAAAGCCGCAATGTTGCGGTGTTTTGGACAGCTGGACTCTCTCCAGACTGATGGTGACATGTTCCGCTCAGCCATACGAGTTACCGAATTAGCGACCCACATGCCAGAGCGCGATGCAAAAGGTGCAACATTTACGCCTATTTTGCGGACACAGTATATAAGATTCACTTACCGCAATATTGCGGTATTATTAAAAGACGCAAAATAAGCGCAAAAAAGGAGGAAGCAAATACCGCATTATTTGAGCGATCCCCGTTCATATACGCAGCTATCGGTAGTGCATCGGCAATATTGCCGCAAATGTTGCACCTTTTTCACCAATAGGCGGTGTATATGAACGGGGTTTTAGAAAAATAAACCTGGGCCTTGTTGTATAAAACTTAATATTGATTACTTTCCTACCAGTGGCAACTTCTATAGAAACCTTTGATTTGATTGGCTGTTGAGTGATGTTACCATGGTAATTACCATTGATGGCAGAGGTGCCATTAATGGTAAGTCTTATGCAATGGTGCGCGGGTATACTACATGTCCATGAATATTGTAGCCTCCATCTATTCACTGGTTGGCTTTGTGATTCTATGTTTTCCAAAGTAAACTGTGTACAGGGAAAGACTGGGGGGCGTGTGAACTCCAGTAATCTAATTCCTTCTCAGTGACAACACGAACCAAGCTTAGCGCATGACTTGGCCAGGTGGTTTTCCTTCTATTATCTTGTCACTTCTTCCTGGTTCACACTTATTTAGGCCACAGGCATGTATTCTGAGCTCGCATAGCATTTCTGAATGTGATTAGTGAGATTTTTGTTCATGTGAATGCGCAAAAACACCTTCTGCAATTCAAAATGCCTGATATTATATATTTCTGTGTGACAGACATTCAAAAATTGGATATACACTCAAGAACAAACTTATATAAAATAACATACACACCTGTAGACAAACAACAGTTCTAAAATTAAAAGGTTAGAAAATTTTCTCAGCTAGATTTCAACAGTTGTACATGCAGATAGTATTCAGTACAAGTACCATTATTTGATTTTATGAGTCAAACTACATGTAGGAGTATTCATATGTATTGGGTTACAAAAACAGAAATATGGCACATTTTGTATTTATAGACTCTGTTGACACAATTGTCAAAATTGGTGCATGTATCGTGATGAAATCCTGGTAATAATAATATTCATTTCTTGTATAGCATATAACACATAGCTACACATGTCCCTATGCACTTAAATGAAATTAGAAAGTAAGTAAAGAATGTTGGGCACTGAGTTCATTACGTGTTAAACAGATACTTTTTTAAGGAAGTCTTAAACTTATCTAAATTATGTATATTTATCATATAATTAGGATGTGCATTCCATAAGACGGAAGAGGCATGTGCAAATGAGTGTTCACCACATGTTTTACCATATGGTACTGTAGTAATACAAGCTTCAACCAGTAGGGATAAGTTGCATAATGATTGCCTCCATAAAGAAAGAACTCTCAAAACAGCTGGTAATATTTCAGTCATTATATTTTTTAAAGATACATGTCTGAACAGAAATAAATATTTTTCAAAGCTACTATGAAAAGGTGTTAAAGCATCGTGTTTCATGTTGAACTGGACAACATATACCGCGGTTTACCGTAAAACTGCAGCTCCTCTTCTTTCTCCCCTTTCCCTTTGCCTAGATTTCCTTTGAGCTGTAGTGTACTGCATATAATATACATGTACGTACCATATTGCAACACATATTCCCTTGTCACAACGCATTACAAAACCGTAATGTGCGCTTTTGCCTATTGAGATTTCTGGTCTCTAGGCTATAGGTTTTGGGCGACCTGTCCAAAACCTACCCGAAACCCGGCGATCAAAGTCAGTTTCCAGGGGCCATATTCATGAAACTTAACTAATCTAGTTAGTTAAAAATGCATACAGTGCATGTAACTAAATGTACTTTAGCAACAAACTTGGCTTTAGTGAGGTTTTATGAATATTGCCCCAGCTCTATGATTGGGAGGGAAGTTCTGACATGTACATTTTTTTCTACTTTCTGTGTCTTTTACAAACTATAATTTTTTGCCTGATCTGCAAAAGGGACAGCATGGTTCATTGTGTTTGTTACATGACATACGGATTGAAAAGACGCCTCGCGGGAGAAAGCGCAGTCAAGCATGACTTGCAGATCATGCCCAGATAGAGAGAGCATGCCAATCACTATGCATGAAGTCACTCTGTCTGACCTTGGAAACCGACTGTCCAACAAAGCGTACACATACATGTACAAATACCTGTAAGCTACACATGCATGTACATATTTTACAGCTACATTACATTGGTATTTAGAGCCTCACACCTCCCTCACTTACAAGTAACTCGTGTACGTGTACCACTGATGCACATTCACACACATAACTCTACATGTCTGGCACAAAATATTATAAAAGAGAACTGGGTCCATATTCATGAAAGCTCACTACCCTAGTTAAATGTACTAAAATTTCATGCAGCTGAATGCAAATAGCAACTAACTACATGTAGGTTTATTGGTAATGTTTCATAAATATGGCTCTACCACTCATTTTCATTAAACTTTACTATGCACTTTAGCCAAATAACTACACACTGTAGGCTTCCACATACTAAGGTTTCATGAATATGACCCCAGTACTCATATTCAAGAAAGCTTACATACAGTGTACACTACAGCTCAAAGCAACTGACATAGGGAAAGGGAAAGGTAAGAAAGGGAAGGAGCCGCAGTTTTGAACCGCAGTGTATTATGTCCAGTTCAGCATGAAACACAATCCTTTAGCCTAAAAAGCATCATGTTTCATGCTGAACTGGACAAAATATACCACAGTTTAAAACTGCCGCTCCTTCCCTTTCCCTTTCCCTATGCCAATTCCTTTGAACTAGTGTACATGTAGTTAATACAGTAACTAAAAATGCATGCAGCCGAATGCACTTTTTCAGGCAAGTAACTCACTGTTTCATGAAAATGACCCCATCTTACAACGCACACACAACTTTGCTCTAATGAACTTTGGTATTGCACCTCCCTAATCAATCATCTTGAATCAAATTATACAACAAGTGCTTCCATGGCCTCACTTCCAGGCTGTTGGACATTTCTAGTCCCAAAATACAAATTATACATCTAGAGTCTAGTAAACTTAGACTGGTCACTGTATTATTCTGCTCTTTTCTCAGTCCATCCTATCGAGAATGATTAGTCTAGACTGTAGCCAGACCCCTTTATTAAATAGTTTCAGGTAGAATGAGGTAGGTTTATAAATGTCCAACAACCTGAGAGGCGCAGACTAATGTTTCCATAATGCCAGCCCAGTACAGTGCATGGATACACAGTGGGTAAAAAAAAACCCACTTCACACATCTATTCGTAGTGTGTGTATGTTTCATATGTTGTGAAATTTGTGAACCTCTGTAGGATCTATTCGACTTTGATTTGAATTTGAATTCAGAACTGTTAAAGACTAATATTCTGATCGTCCCTTGGATCATACTCCTGATCATGAGGTTAGAGTTGTTAGTACATGTAGTACACATAGTTTCATGTACATTGTACAAGATAATGTAATAACTACACAATTATACAATCCATGTTTTTCATTGATTCAGTTTCAATTGGAAGAGTGCACTTTACATGTACTTTGCATTGTTGCTAGTGGTTCAAACCTACATGTAAGACAAGCTTTGCAGTTAAATGTACCATGAACATTGCATAGACGCAAAGGCATGTGTAGTACTAGAATGTCCATGGTTTGAGACTGGACTTTTCAAACGATGCATGACCAACGCACTATGAATTTCCATAATCACGATAAAGATCACTGATTGCACAATCAGCTTCGATCTGCGAATCTTGCTTGCATTGAGACTGTTTCATCAATGACTCATACCTTGAAGGCCATTTATAAAATGTACCCAGAGAGGGTTGGTCATCTCAGTGTTTGCAGTTATTAAAGATGTGCAGGCCTGGCATGCAGTCGTGTGATGCAGGGCCTCCCTGACCGCTGGCCATAGGCCAGTGCAATACCGTTTATAACATGGACTATGGTTACTCCGAAACCGGGTGTTTCAAACGTTTACAAGTCTGTCAAGCTAGGACTGAGAGCTGTACATTATCCTTAGTATCTGCTGATCCACGCCGAGTTTCATGAGTTTGTAAAACACGTTAAAAGAAGATGGGCATTTTAAAAAGTGTCTGCTATGAAATGCTGCCCTTTTCTCTACTTATCATGCAACAGCCAAGATTAGACAGTACAATGTTCTAGTACCTACTTCATCTTATTATTATCATACATGTATGTATACTTAACCCAGAATCATCACCAAGATTAATCAAATATGTAAACACACATTATCATTTGAAATGTTTATGTTTTCTTTTCATCATAACATACATTTATTCATATCACAGTCCTGTTTGAAAAAGAATTGTGACTGATCTGAATCAATCACAAATCTCCAATGAGCAGAATTACAATTGATAAAAAGTCAATTGTAAGTCAAGTTTAGATCAATTGCAAATCTTTATAAAACAGGACCACAAGGGGCCAACAAACTTTTGTACAGTTAAGTCTGATGACCCAGCGTTCATAGATCAAAAGCACACAAAGTAAAGTGTGAATAGTTTTGTCTTGTGGTATTGACAAGTGTCTGTTCAATGAGGTGATATTGACATATGAACTAGAGAGAAAAATAAATTGATCTCAAAAAGTTTATTTCAAAGATAAAATATGGTCATGTATGTTCAGGGGATGGCATTGTACAATCTCCTATGGGTCTGTAAATGTATTTTACATTAGAGAAGAGCCATGCTGGTCTGATATTGTCCAGTTTTTGTTAAACAAGAATTGCACAAAAAACACTTTCAATTAATTTTTTCCTACAATGTATGAATATAACATAACATTTAACACCATTGTATACATGTTTCGTAGATAATATTGATTGAAGTACCAATCAAATTGAAAGGAACTAGAGACACAATCCTGGTTCACTCTGCTTTATTTTGTCCCTTTTTATATCAATAATAAAATGTTCAAGAGACTTTCCAATGTGAAATATTGGACAGCGATCATTAAGGTGCACCCAAAAGCCAGCCAGCTCATTGGGTTTAAAGCCATGGGCTACAGTGTACTTGTACTTCATTAATCAACCCACAGTTTAAGATTTCCACAACTGTGACTGTGACTGTGACTGACAGCTGCTTGTCACAAACACGATTGCATCACATCCCCCTGGAAATTCTAATAGGACATGTACATGTAGATTCCGCATCACAGCTACAATCACAGATGTGGTGATATCAAACTCTCTAGTATCAATGTCTAAGTGAGCCTTCACACAAGAATACACTATGACCTACATGTACAGTATACGCTTTCTGTCTCTAGGCATGAATAAGGTTCTACATCTGTAGCAAAATACAATGGTCGATTCTGCAACCAACCAGCTAAGGTCATGACAAAGGTATTTTGGGCCAGTGTCTGGTAAAGTAAATATGACAAATGGCTTAAATAGATGGTAGCTGCATGATGTAAGCTCATCAAAAGACAACGCTAGATAACTGTGCATTATACATTGTAGATGTGTGCTGGTGCATTAATTGCCACGTTGTAGCCTACAGTGTACATGTACATGTAGTTTCTAGGTTGTGGGGTGCATGGACACAACCAAGTCTCAACTACACTGTACATGTATGTCTGATAGCAAAGACTACGGCCTCTCTCCCCACTAGAGGGGGAAGCAAGTGGGAAGAAGGTGTACATGTAGCCTTTGATATCAGACATAGTTGTTCACAAATTCAGTTGTTTCTATGCACTCCACAGTCCAGAAACTATAATGTAGGCTTTCATCTGTGCAGAGCTAACACTCTGGTTTCACAATGAACCCCCCCCTCAATGCACAAAATAGCACCGTTCACAGTGTATACGTATTTTTGCACAAGTAATGTTTGTATATAATACACAGAGAGCAGCATTTTGTTTGGTATACAAAGGATTAAAGATCAGCCTCACACAAATAATTTCATTTTTTTTCTTGTCATGTGTTTCATTAAACCCCTAGTATTAAATGTCTTGAAATATTGCTTTGTAATGAATGCAGGGTAATGTCTAAAGTGACTAGCAACAACTCATTTGAAAGGGTCTATTTTTCCATAAAATTCAAAAATGACATTTGTGGGCATGGAGATAAAGAACACATTGGTCAACTGTCACAGGGCTCGAATTACCCACCGGCAAACGGCAATTTGCCGCAATGCCCCCTCTACTTGCCGCGTCGCCCCTCTCAAAATTATGATACTTACGGCAACTTGTTGCCGTCCCCTTTTTCAGTTTGCCGTAATGCCCTTTTCCCCTAAACGTACGGAAACAACATTCTTTCGCACCAAACTAATAACAGCTTCGATTCACAGCGCATCAGAGCAGTGTCGGTTCATTTTCAAACGTTCAGCGTGAATACAGCCGACTCGACTCGTGCATGCTCGCACCGCAGTGAATGGGATTTTTTTTTGTAAACACGTTGCCATTCTATTACCCGAACTCACTCCCTCGTACCTTCGTCCGAATAGCCTATGTACGTTACGTACCCGAGTACAACTTCAGGGGGGTAAATGCGATGGGAGAGTTTTCGTAAACAAATGCAATGGACATTCCATTTATTGAACTCAATCCCTCGTATTATTGTGCCCTTCGTGTCAACGTATGTACATCGAAGTAAAGTTTACAGCGGGGGGAAAGTTTCGATACAGGATGTTACATTACACGCAATGTGCCATTGCGGCTATTTTCCAAGTGCGATGTTTCGGCTCGTTGATCTAGATTGTGAATGAATACGAGCGAATGATTTTGTTTCGAGTTTATCGATTTACGTTTGAAGAAAAATAAATTGTCTGGCTTTATTCGAGGAAGCGAAAAAATATTTGAAACATGACAAAAAGGGCATTAGGCCATATGGTCTTTTCCCGTTTCAGCAGGTGAAATGGATATTCCGTTTCCCCATAGACTTTGTGTAGCTGTACATGAAAAAGTTTACACAGAAAGTCAACACGCATTGAGTAGCGATGTTAAAATTTGTATCAGCCACTGTACCAACAACTCATTACAATCCACTTCAATCGGATCAATCGGCGCACAAAAAATATTTTGACAAACACATTTAACATAAATACACCCTCACCTTTCACATTAATAGCATTTTGTCACGATTGAATGGAATGTTGATGGGTAATTTGGGGGGGTTTTGACATCGTTCTGATCAGTCAACGACTTTTTCCCATCCGCCATTATTCGAAAACACGATGTCTTCAACGTAGAGGGCAGCAACACACGTCTGTGTTCAAAGCCGTATATACATATGCTATGTGCATGTTTTCCATGCGGCCGACCCCGGCCCGCGCGAGGCCAGGGTGAGGGGTACAATCGAGTGCGCTGGAGTCCAGTGCAGTCTGATTATCATGATTGTAGTGTAGTGAGATCGTGTTTTGTGGCCATCTAATCTTTGAATTTCGTTGAGATTCTGGAGTAATTTCTGTTGCTGTTCCGTGTATTTTGAGGAAAAACAAGGCTTCCAATGAAAGTGTTTACATAAATGTTAAAACATTAATTACAAAATCAAGACAAAAATGACAATATATCAACAAAATGTAATTTCATATTTAGAATAAAGGCAACATTTTAATATTTAAAAATAGACAAAAAGAAACATGTTGAAAAAATTGATATTTTGGGGGCAAATCATACACACTACAGCAACGTTGGTTGATGTGCATTGTATTATATACTATTTTACATGCGGCAGCCATCTTGGGAAAACTATCAAATATCAAATAATATGGTACACCCTCCTCCTCTTTTTAAAAAAATCCGGACGATCAACATGTACTCAATTTTACCTGGCCTTACGGCCAAATGAAAAAAAAAAAATAATGTTTAAGCCGCCAATGGGGGTATGGGTTTGGGAGCCCTTTCATATTTTAGGGATTTGCCTTGGTGCCCTTTCATAATTGTCGGTTTTTGCCTTGGTGCCCCTCTGACCTAACTTGTTGCCCTTGAAAAAAGTGAAAAAAGTGCCCCCCCAAAACTAAAAGTTGCCTGCCCCTAAAACAGGTGACTTTCGAGGCCTGCTGTCAGTCAGTAGGTTGTTTTGGCTTTGGAAGTCATATTTTTTCTTTGAAAAATGCTGCAATCCTGACCTATATATTTGCATTTTAACAGGAACTTAATTACCCCCCCCCCCCCTTCCTGTCCTTTTTCTTCTCTTGTACGCATCACCTATTTATCATTAAAAGGTTTCCAACTCACATTTTTTAATTTACGTACAAAGGTGGAGCCTGGACACCACCACTTATGGTGGCTTTTGATAGGAATTTTTTTCCACCGCATCAAAGTCCATTAGAATATTATGAAATATCTATCAATTTTGACGTATCACTCGTGATGACGTACATGATAGATAATCCCTGGTCTAGGACACGCATAGACTACAGACTTCATATCCTACAAGTACATTTTATGTGGTTATCAAATTCACCTAGTTTCTTATCACAGCTGATGTTTACATGGTGCAATCCTGTGTCTGCCCTAATTATCATGCCATCACGAGCTCCGACCAAAATCAGGCCACTATATGAAATCTTATATGGGATGGCCCAATAACTGTCTATCGCATATTTTTTTTAAAAAATGATAGGGTACCATACAGAGTTTGCTGTAATAAACTACCTAGAATCACAAGTTGATATCAGTTTTGCTTGATACAGTAGCGGTGCAAACCCTCAACGTTTAACCCTTATCGAGTCATAAACGACCCCACTTCAACATGTTCTACAAAAAAATATTGGTCATAACTTTTTTTTTCAAATAAACAAACAAATAAACAAACACAGTGAACATGAGTTTTAAATGTACTCATGTTGGCAAATAATAAACAAACAAATCAACAAATGCAATAAACAATGTGTTTTTGATGTAATCATGTTGGCATACTGTAATATCAAACAAATAAACAAATCCAATGAACATGAGTTGACAATGTACATGTACTCACATTGGCAGGTAATTAGCACCCACAAAAACTCAGTTTTCAATGTACTCACATGGGCAAGAAATACACAAACCTAATAAACATGAGTTTTCAATATACTCACGTTGGCAAGTATTTAATAAACAAAAATATGAACCAAAACAAAAGCAATTAACATCACATGATGTTCTCACAGCACCAAATCATTAGCAACAAAGAAGTAAACAAATAAACCAAAAAAATACACTTGCCACTACAGTGAACGTACCTTCATTCTATCTACAGGTTCGTCTGACATGCTGGCTTTGACTAGCAGGTGGGCGTGTTCGATGTACTCGCAGCAGCGCTGAAGGAAGCTGAGTGGTTCGTTGAAGACGACAGGCATGGTGATCTTAGAGAGCTCCTTGCCGATGCACTGCTTTAGTACTGTCCATAACGTCATGTGGTCTCGTCTGTACATGGTGGCTGGTAACCGCATCCTACAGGGAAGAATGGGGGGGGGGGGGGGGGAGTGAATGCAGAATGTGATGTTACTCTCATTGGGGCAATCCTTGGTCATGTTTGATGTACATGGTTTGCCCTTAACCGTTTTTTTTAATGGATTTTCAGGCGCCCAAAATATTTTTTTGTATCCAACATTTCTTTGAGTTACAGCGACTTTTGGGTGGCCAGTCGGCCAGTCGGGCCACCAATTAAAGAGTTTCAAGTGACCTGACGCCATTTTTAGCTGACCATTAACTGACCTTAGGCCACCATAATGGTGAGCCCTGACATAGCTGGACAATACACTAAAACCTGAACATAAAGACCCCTCAAGGGAGGCAAGACATGTGATCTTTATAAGCAGGTGGTCTTTACTGTAGGTTACTTTAATACAGCTTTCAATGAGGAACATTTCTCAAGGGACACAGGAAATGTGGTCTGTTCAATGGCCAGGTGGTCTTTCTATACAGGTAATCGCTACAGCAGGTTTCATTGTGCTCTCACAGGGACATCCTTGGCCATGTTGCATAGTGCACCAAAGGGGTGTCATCATATAAGGATGTTGTCATGACAACTGGTTTTTAACTATGCGAGTAAACAGTGGTGATCATAGTGGGACGGTTGGGACCCTCATTGAGAGTGCTCAACACGGAGAGTGCTCAACACTAGCCTGCAAGACAACACCAGATCAGTGAAACTCTTTCTTGAGTGATGTTGCGTAGAACCAGAAACCTGCATAACAATAGACATGACGGCACCACTTCCATACTCTTGAGGCCATTGTTGTTATTCATCGGTACAGAAGCGCATTAAATGCACATCTTTGAAACGATAAATTATCATTGGTACTAGTAAGCCCCAGAGCTTGTTTGAGGTTTGGCCAACTAGCAACCATATTTTGCGACAGACTTGATCTTAGTGTGATGTTTTTTCCTTACATCAGATATGAAGATACATTTTTACACTTGTGTTAGAGGTGTATACTTTATACTAACTTCACATTTGAATGACTTTAGCACTAGTATTGCGCTAATGCACTCACTACAATGAACTCAAGGAATTTAAAAGCAGTGCATACTTCACTAATAAATCAATAACAGCACAAGCCACGGTCCAGATTAGGTGTGTTCATCTATCCCAAAATAACAATTCATTGATTGCCCATAGCACATCTCCACTATTAATAGGGAGCAATGTGCACCAACTCATTTGGAACAAGGCATTAGCAATATTGTGTCTCGCCCACTTGCGAAAATAACCAGAAATATCGCGATCTCCGTTGCTACGCAAAAGAATTGTATCCCTGACCTCAAATGACCTTTCACCTTATCCTGTAACCTCCAACGGTACCATAACATGAAGGTACCCCCAGTGCATCTATGACCCAAGTTAGGTTGTAATCCAAGCAACCTATGTGAAGTTATTTGTCAAAAGAGAGTCTTGCAGGTAAACTTTAACGTATGACCTCAAATGACCTTTGACCTTATCCTGTGACCTCCAACAGCACCATAACATGAAGGTACCCCTAGTGCATCTATGACCCAAGTTAGGTTGTAATCCAAGCAACCTATGTGAAGTTATTTGTCAAAAGAGAGTCTTGCAGGTAAACTTTAACGTATGACCTCAAATGACCTTTGACCTTATCCTGTGACCTCCAACGGCACCATAACATGAAGGTACCCCCAGTGCATCTATAACCCAAGTTAGGTTGTAATCCAAGCAACCCATGTGAAGTTATTTGTCAAAAGAGAGTCTTGCAGGTAAACTTTAACGTATGACCTCAAATGACCTTTGACCTTATCCTGTGACCTCCAACGGTACCATAACATGAAGGTACCCCTAGTGCATCTATAACCCAAGTTAGGTTGTAATCCAAGCAACCCATGTGAAGTTATTTGTCAAAAGAGAGTCTTGCAGGTAAACTTTAACATTTGTGACGGACGACGGACGACGGACGGACGACGGACGGACGACCGACGGACGCAATTTGGATCCCTTAGTCCTGCCTTCACCTCCGGTGGGCGAGACAAAAAGTACTTTCATGTACAATATAACACAACATGTAGATGGTGAGGTCAAAAGACTGACAGATGTACACTGTACACACTATGTATTCATCTGACAAGCACAGTGCAATGCATGAGGAAGAGTTAAAATTAAAAAGCAGACAGATGGCTCATTGAGTATGCAGTGGTAACACACCCTATAATACATGTACATGTATCTACCCTGCCCCCACAGACAGAATACAGTGCACCCACTTTACACGACCCTCTCCCAACAATCCCCCAAACTGTTATGAATACATTACCTTGTACATCCAGGAATGATAATATTTGGCACATTGCTAAATGTGAATACATCCTGCTTGCCAGTGTCTCTATTCTCTATTCCGTTATGCCGTCCATTCTTGGCTATCACTACATCGCCCTCGCTCTGTTTGCTGTTCGAGTGATTCTCAGAGTCCGACACACGCGAGGTGGCATCCTCCACGGGTGACCTTTGACCCCCGTCCATCCTGACGCTGTAGAAGCTCTCAACGTCGCTCAGCTGCTCGTCTAGGCTCCCCGCAGGGCTGCCAGAGTCTCTCACGCTGTAGAACTCGCGGTCGTTGTCGAGGTCAAAGTCACCTGCAACATCGTGGAAGTGGTTGTTGGGGCTGGTGGAGAGAGTGGAAGTGAAGAGTTCCAGGCGGTCGTGCTGCTTCGCTAGGGCGTGGAGGGCGTCCTGTAGATTGCGGATACGCTCCTGGTCCTGTCTCAGCTGCAAGGTACGGAGCTGGGGAGGAAACAACAAGAGAAGAATGGTTTCATTATAATAAGGATCAGAAGGCAAATGAAGAGGAAGAGGAGCACTGCTACATGTGCATGAAAAAAATTCACAGGGGCTCGGTTTGAATTGCATTTGAACCTCCCAGAGGGCAAATAATACCCCATGAAAAGAAATCCCCATCTACTATAGGGTATAATGTACAACAGATTTTGAAAAGTTAGCTCCTCCATTCTCCAAATATCTTATTATTTATCATGTCAGTGTGCAGTTTGAATCTTCCTTACCTTGATATCCATAAATAAAGGCCTATTGACAGACATCCATTAGTGAAAAATGAACATCGATATATCTTACTAATTTAGTGTGGGTTTAACAAAAAAATCTTTAGTCAATGAAAAATTAAAAAATATTCCAATCGAGGTAAAATGGCATTAGATTAGGGTTTTTTTTAGTGAATAGACGCGATCTTTGAGCTGAGGTATGTGCAAATGCGGGCATAAAGATCATGGCGATTTTTGCCTGTGTGTGGATAGGGGCAATAAGCAGTAATATTTTAACTCTCCAATTACACTCTTCATGTATTCATAATCAATTTAGTGATCAATAAATCAATGAACCACATGTAATTAATCTATCAGTCCATTCACCCCACCTCAATAGAAAGTGGCAGTACTAAAATAAACACATTCAGAAACTTGGCTATATCAGTACAGGTGTAGGCAAATAGAAACAGTGATTTGCCAGACTCCTACCAGTGGTTAGCAACCAATACAGGATGTTGAGCTATTTGCTGAGGAAGTAATAGAGGATATGGGTAGAAGTGTGTATGATCAGCTCAGGTGTACATTTCACACATAAACCAAAGTGATACAAGTATAGCCGCTACAGTGCATGGTAAGCTAAAATTAATTTAGTATTTGCACAAGTTACAATTATGACAAACAATTTTGATATTAGAGAGTTTTGGATTGACATGAGTGTTCTGAGATTGGCAGCTGTTGGTACCTGATTGTGTCACATCGAGCTGGATATTTACAATAGCACACACAGATTTTATGTCACAGTCATGGTCACAGTGAGTTGTAGCAATCTAAAGCTCCATATCTTTGAAGCTTCTGCACTGAGGTTTAAACACACTTTTAATCTGGCTTTCCATGGATGGGAGAACACAAAGTTTGACAACCCCACAAAAATGAAAGCACCATATAAAGCCTGGTCTGGCCTTCAGGCTGTTGGGCATTTATAATCCACACTATTTAATTTGTACTGTAGGTCTGGCTCCTGTAGACTACATGTGTAATCATTTTCAATTTCTTCTCCTGCTTGCTCAGTCATGGTATAGACAGAATGAGAAAAGAATGGAGTGATAATGTAACTAAAGTACATGTACATGCACAGATGAAGTTTACATTGTACACATAATTTTTAAATTTGGATTAGAAATATATAAAAACAGCCTGGAAGCCATGCTATCTAAAGCATACATCAGCTTTGTCAAGAAGACACAATAGATAGTAAACCCGTATTCAAGTAAACTTCACTGCATAAGCTCCCTCTCTCACAATGACTGATTCATTTCACAGTATCATAGCATTCAAAAGAAGTTTGTTTACAGAAATGCTTTTGTTAAATAGAAATTTATTGCTGATATTTGCTCATCCTTACAACTCAAACATGGTAATGTGCACACTGTTTTCACTTCATAACAGAAAGAAAAACTCTTTGTTCATGATATACCAGTACTACACGTATGTGCCATGATTGTACTGTATAGTGTACAATGAAGTTATACACCTTTTTCCTTTTTAACCCCAGGCTATGACCACACACTTACTTACATTACATGTATGCACAAACATGTATTTCAAAACATTCTCACCGCAGATTTAACCTGATTGTAATCTACTGAGCGCATTGTACATTCACACTGGATTCATGTATGTGACTATTTGTACTGTACATCATATGGATACCAATTACCCTCCCCCCCCCCCCCCCCCTCCACACACACCCTACCAACCTCTTCCATTACCGTGTATGCGTTAAGTTCAGAACAAGTCACCACTCACCATAGAATTAGTAAATAACTGTAATGGGTAATGTGGGACAGTCTGTAATCCCATATAGCCCATTACAGTTATTTACAGACATAACTGAATAGACACTGCAAACTTACGAAGACCTCTCCAACCTAATTGCTCCACACGGTGCCAAAGGATCAATATGGGCCAGCTGTCTCTCTATTCATGTACACTTTGTATTGGAAATATTAACTCCCTCAGTCCCATAGGCAATAAAATGTGTTGTAAGTGATGGGATTATAGATGACTGGTACTGTAAGGGTTAACGAGGATGTGAGATCAGCAATTGGTGGGTATCTGACAATGACCACATTCACCAAACAAAACTTCAAACTACATTTAGTATGCGAGCAGTATCGCCCCTATGGAAAACAAATGAGACTTTGTGGCTTGTGTAATAAACAAAATATATTGCTGAATGCTTATAATTTACAGTATACTTTTAAAGTGACATTGTTTCACTGCTCATTGTATGTAATTTAACGTATCACAGCCACTGTCCACAGGTAGGTCTGAAGTCTGAACACGGCTTCTCCTTCTCCTTCCTTCTCCTTCTCTCTCTCTCTCTCTCTCTCTCTCTCTCTCTCTCTCTCTCTCCCTATCTCTCTCTCTGTATCTGTCTTTGTCTCTCCCTGTCTCTGTCTCTGTCTCTGTCTCCTCTCTTCATCAGCCATTGTCAATCCACTGCTGTAGATATATGCTGCACTATAAATGATTTGTGAGCCCCATCATAGTACCTCCTGTATGAACAGCAGGGTGCACCCGCTGCGCTCAGCTTCATCGTACCTCATACCCTTTAGATTATGTTCGCTTTGATTTTTTTTTTTTTGCAAAATCCTTTTCTGCTCCACTGAATTGATGAGCAAGGACTGCCTGAATGACTGCATAATTTGGCTTTTAGAATCCATGGGTGAAATGAACTACGTACAAGTACACTACCCATAGTTGAACCTGAAACTGTAATGTGTATGCATTTTAAGACACAACTGATTAGAAGAGTAAGGCTTGTGTGAATGGCTGCATATTTTTAATGATTAAGGTAGCAAGTCTAAGCCTGTGACTAAACAAATATTATCCCTTAAGAATATTAGATCTACCCAATGGACTGATCGGCAGCTAGCAGTGTAGCACTAACTGCAGGCGGGCAGGACAGACAGTGCACCAGTGCACCGCCACACTGTGAGCCTAAGTCTAGCTCTCCTTCCTCCTTGGGGGAAAACTTAGCTAGTGGTAGGGGTTAAAAAAATCGTAAATTTTCGATTTTTTTTTTCTTTTTCCAAATGATATGGAAATGTTCTTAAAACAACATAACTACGACTATAATCCACCATAAACGATATTCTAGTGCCATACACTTACATTCCAGGTCTCAGTTTCTTCCTATCTTGCAGTGATTTGAGGCAGATTTCGCCATTTTTTCAGCTCTTCATCTTTAGCCTGGCCTAGTTCATTATTTCAAAAGGGTACTAATATCTATGCTGTGAGGGACAAGTGTGCAGAATTTGAACAGCTTGCCTCCCCAGAGTTCTGGGGGAAAATCGGCTAGCGGTACGGGTTCAAAAATCATAAATTTCGGGGTTTTTTCTTTTTCCAAATGTTATGAAAATGTTCTTAGAACAACCTGACTACGATTATAATGCACTATGAATATTATTCTGGTGATACACACATACATTCCATGTTCCAGTTTCTTCCTATCTTGCAGTAATTTGAGGTGAATTTCTCCACCTTTTTATCCAGCTTAGCCTGGAAAGGCTGGCCTAGTTCATTAGTTCCTTGGGGTACAAGTATAGTATGTTGTGAGGGACCAACTAGTGTGTGCTGAATGCATTGCCAATGGAATGAGTGACGTGATGCAGTCGGCAGTCAGGTGTTACTGAAACAGCTACGTGATTGGCTGAATTATTCTACGATGCTTAGGGGGTAGTTTATTAATGCTAACCATAACATTTTACTTTACAAAGATATATTTATAAGGTGGTCAAACCACAAGCTATTTGGCTTATGTTTGCCGCAACAGAAATAATTATTACCCCTTTCATGCTATGTTTTCGCCAGCTTAGACGCTGCTTTCGTCCTTTATTTTATTACTTTATTTTGCCGTGAATTCGTACTTTTATATAGCGCTTGCGTATTTTCGTATTCTCTTCTGATTTTCGTAACAAATACGATTTTTTGGTAACGGTTGGCAGCTCTGAAATGAGTTACATGTAGGACTGAATTACTTTTGATTTTATAGATTCAAAATATGGATTAATTCTCTAGTGTATCTGATCAAATCGAGCTACATGTAGTACAGTGATATTGCACATTTGGATGGGGAAAATGTTTTGAGAAGAAAAAAGTACTTCATATTTGTCTCTCTAGCCTCTTTCCTTTACAAAATCGAACACCTCAGGGTGACCAACAGAAAATCGTTTACACACAGTTCAAAAGGGCAAAATGTCACTCTTTGTCCAATATCTGTGCGGTATGTGCATACACTGTAAGTACAGAAAAGGTGGCTCAAAAGAAAACAGACATAATAAAAATATAAGATTAATACTTTTAAATGAGTGGAACAATAAATTAATGCATGGCTCCCAGTCACAATCACTTTCGGGACCTGAAGCATGGTGTTTGCACCACACGTTTTCTACGCTTGATAAGTTGATACCATCCTTGTTCAACAACAATGACCCAATTTAATTCAATGGACTAATAACCATTATAAAAGCATACCTCACATTGTAATTCATATAATCTTACATGTAACTGGGTTAAGGTTTGTGTTTTTTGTGTAAACACCGGACCTGACCTGATTAGAATCAGGTGGTAGACGGCAAATTCACATCTTAAGAAATACCTGGTTAAAGAGTAACAAGGATTAAATGTCATTAATAATTAACTAGAGATGGCCAGTACCGGTACTTGATCACATACTGTATACGTATGTCCATAGTTCATGCTGAAAAAAGCTGCTCTTTTGTGTGTCTAACCTATCGCTACCTGACCACAAAAATGGTATTTTAAATTTCAAGGTTCATGTACATAACCATTTGATTTCCTGTGATACTCTAGTTCTGAGGTCCATAACACTATTATACGATGTTCAGTAATTTGCAACGTGCTGGACATAACATGTATTGTGAGGACCAACGTCTTTCAAAAGACCTTTTTCCCCAAACACAGCACAGGTTCGGAATGAAGTACCCTAATCATTAATGTCACTGACAGACTCTTAACTTTCAAACAGAAACTTACGTACCTACAGTTTGACTAGAATACACCTTCCTTATCGACCTTTATCTCACCATGTTGAGTGACGCTCGTCAAATTGCTACAACTACATGGATATAAATACTGTTCTTTTCATGTCTTTCAATGTAAAGTATAATGCATACTGTCATGTATCATTGATTCTTGGTTTTAGGGGTCTAAATTATTTTTGGTTGCTGAATTATTTACTGTAGAATTAGGGGCTAAGACATCTTAACACTAGTTACCAGGATTCCCAAGTCATCTTCCATTTTATTTTCAGGATAGCACTCAGCAATCTGTAAAAGTGTTGACCATGAGATTTCAAGCAAAACAAACTGTGTAATGCACCAATTGGTCCTAATGCCAATGCTGCATGCTGTTTGTAGAGTCTAGACAAGACATACTACCGATATTTGTGAATCAATAGACACACAAGCTGTGAACAATTTTGTTGTGCCGCGGGTTTTTCCTGCTCAGAAATTAAACACTTTGCTTTGAACACCCCAAAATATAAGTTTTCTATTTTTTATCACTTACATGAAACCTCAACTCTCTATAGATTTCAAATCGATTTGGTAAGTACCAATTAATAATGGGATAATCTAACATTACAATTATCAAGACCACAGCCAGACCAACTCAAGATTGCAGAAAAACTGTAACAAAGTTCAGTTCAACAATTTGTATCACATGATTAAGTTCACCAGTAGTTGTACATTAAGTAGAACTGACACACACCTACATTATATACATCACATGCAAATTCTTTGAATTTACACGATAAAGGCATCAATTTGGATACTTCTACATTCCGTTCATACACAGGAAAGATAAGGCAAAGTGTATAGTGTCTCACTCCATTTTTTTTTCTTTTTTTGACAGATGCAGTGGTCAACAAAAAAATTAAGACTCTAGACCAATTTTGACTCTATGATGAAACCAAAACTCACCACTTACTTGATGTTGACTTGAAGTTGAGCCCCTACAATTTTGTCTAACAAATCTAGACAGCTGTAAGTTTAGATGCACTCAACCATGTCAACACAATTCTCATAGGACTGTGATTAGCTGCCTGTGATTAATGTCAAGAGACAGAATAAATCTCTTACATGTATGCCTTCTCGATCAACAAAACTCCTTTTTTTTTTTGCTGTCCTTTTCCATTTTAAAATTATTTTGAACGGCAAACACTGGCAAATCAACTGTCACAATCACATCAACTTTGGTGACGTGAGTAATCAATACTTGACCTCCATCCAGAGTCCTTTTGATAATGTACACTACTTTTTCAATAGAAATAGAAGGGTACATAGAAACAGGTAACATTATAGCCGTTTCCTGTGACGCCCCTGCGTGCTCCAATACTACGCAGAATAAGAGAGACCTTTTCGCTCCTCCCTGTCTCGGGGTCGCGCCGGGCCAGCCAGTGCTGACGCAGAACCAGCGGCAGCAGAGATGCCGGTATCAAATGCCACCTCATGCAATCGCAACCCGGCAACGTTAGGTGAATGAAGCCTATCAACATCAATGAAACCATTTTCGTATACAGTTAGGCAAACTTACATTCAAATTAAACACCCAAACTGATCGAAACAACGATAAGAACACTACCAATATATTAATTAGGATATCAATTTTCCCCAAAATACACTTACGATATGTGTCTTGAAGCACAAGGATGACAAATACTAAGAAAACGGCGCCTATAATATCCGAAAAATCTCCGTAAGTCTAAGATGGACACCCGTGCGACTCGTACTTCTCCCAAAACGTCGGATCGGATCGGCCGGATGATTGAAGATGGACTAGGATTGCCGGAAGAGGGCGCTATAGCATTTATCTTTTTTACGTAATTGCTCAAAATACTTCCTGCACAGTTGAATTTGTTTCACACAAAAATATACAAAGCGGTCTCTCAAAATAATTGATTTTCTAACTAATTTTATCGTCAGAAAAAACAATAAACCAAGTTAGCAATATATCACCGACCTATTCTTTTATGAACCATGGGCTTATCCTAGGTATGGTCATAAATAAAACAAAAAATAAACTACCAAAAATGACCATTCAACAAATGGATCAACAACATGCAAGTCATTATTATAGTAATGGAAAGAAAAATGTTTATGCAAACACACACACATACACACACACACACACACACACACACACAAACACACACACACAAAAAAAAAAACATTGATCAGAGGCTACAAACAATCATTAATCTTTCCTTATTTGTCTTGTGGGAAATATGCAAAGCTATTTTTCACCAAGCCTACGACTTACAGAGTATTTAGTCAAACATAGGGGTGACAAACTAAAATCTATCAATCATTTCTTCAGGGTCACCTATTGATGAGGAATAAGTCTTTAAACCCCATTTATACATTTTGGAACAACCCAGCAAACACAAAACATTTTCAGAACGTTTTAAAAATGCCTTTTTCCAGATCCTGTACGTCTTCATCCTAAATGAAGGTTTTGAAAATGTTTATATAACGTTAAAGTTTGGACTTTATTTTTAGGTTTTTTCAGAACGTTTAAAAAAAATGTTTTTTGGGCGTTACAAAATTAAACATTTTGCATCGGACGTTTACAGGACATTTGGTATACAATGATTACAGAACATTTGACATAGGATTTTTATAAGACGTTTTTGTTAGGTCCTGTATGTCTTTTTTCTTAGATGCTCATGAATATTCATGCTTGCATTAGGCCTATTGACTTGTGTCATGTTTTTGTAGATTTGAATAGATAAATGGCATAAAACTAGATAGAAGGAATATTTCAGCATACATTCCAATAAAAGTTTTGAAATTTAGACACTAAAACAATAAATGCCACCTAATTGAGTGCAGACAATAGTTACAAAAAAATATTCATCTTTAGTTGTACTAACCAATATTTTTGGAGCCGTAGTACTATAAATATCAAAGTGACAGTAATAATGATATGACAGGAGTAGAGAAAGGTAAGATAGAATTACAATAAGATTAGGGTTGTGCAAATATATCCATGTATAATTAATCATGTGAGGTCATGTAATAATGAAAGTTTTTTTTTTAATTGGTCATAAACATAACGTCCAACACATATTTAATAAGGTTTTCCAAACATTTTTCTAACGTCTCAAAGAGGATATTAACTTTCAAGAAACGTTTTTTAATTATTATTCTTAAAACATTTGTAGAACATTTGGACCTTTAGAAAACATTCTATAAACGTTCCAGACATGTTTTAAAAGGCTTTCTACACGTTCTTAAAACATTTTTTTGTGCATTTCAAGGTTTTCAAAATGTTTTAAAAACATTCCAAACAGTTTTTAAAGGTTTTCTGCATGTCTAACAACGTCCACAATATATTTAGAACACTTTCAAAAGGTTTTTGGATGTCTTGAGCTTTCAAAAAAAATTTAAAGTTTTTTTTCGGTTCTTTTAACGTTTAAAAAACATTTTTAGAACGACCAAAAAACCTACTTGGAACATTTTTAAAGCATTTTTAAACCATTTTTTTTGCTAGCTGTGAAATAATACACAAAAATAGCACAAAACATAATTTTTTCTGACAGTGTATAATTCAATCGCGAATTCACGGTCATTATCCTTTCAATATCAATTCAATATCAAACTTACATGTATGTTGAAGAATGAGAATTTCCCATAAATCTCCATCATTGTGTCATCATTGATATGATCCTCAAGATCTCCATAACTGTAGTATAATGGAGATTTGGAATTACTACTCAACCTGGGCATTAATCATTATGGTATACCGCCCTCTATTGACAGAATTTATATTTCAATGGGAACTGTGCCAGCATGTATTGCCAGATGCATAGTCCAGATAATGGCCGTATTTTATCGTCCGCTTATTCTCCCACACACATTACGCCACTGATTCACATAAAACGCACACCGCACCGCTCCACAAATCTGTCCGCCCGAAAAAAATGTATTTCAGGGTGAAAATTTTTGTATGTGATGCGCCACCAACGTTCGTTGTCGGCGGATTGCTAAATACAGTCCAGGGGATGGACTACCAGATGCAAGGCATTCGGAGGGAAAATACACAATATGTGGACACAACGATCATTACCATGGTCTAATTATTTGGAACAGCATTATTATCATTATAAACATCATTCAAATTAAATCCACCATCATCACAGGACATCATTATCACTTTTATTTGAATCATCATCATCACCATCATCACTATTATCACTATCATCATCAACACTACCATCACCACTGTTACCAACATCATCAAGATCCCATAACCATCACCATCACCATCAAGATTGCCATCATCAGCACCATGATCACCATCACCAATATTGCTATAATCTCTGTTATCATCATCATCATCATCATCATTATCATCATCATCACCATGAACAGAACAATAATCACCATTATCGCATCACATCAACATGACCATTACGATCAGCAACACTATCATCATCAGCATGTGAATGCCACAACGTGTTATGCAGTAAGGGGAATAGACGTGAATGCATTACAAAAATAGCAAATTGATGATACCTAGGCTTCGTTTATAAGATTTTTGCATACCCAGAATCAGTGTTTGGACACACTGATTTGAAACATTGTTTTGTAGAAGAGCATATATATTGATAACATTTAAAAGATGTTTTATTTTCACACTGTTTCAGCAAACATGCCACTGCACAGCTCCTTCTGCATACTTCAGCCACATTTAGACAGAAGAAGGTGTAGCTGCGCCGGCTCAGAGCGGTCTTGAAATGCTTCGATGACCCCTTTCAGACAGCCCAGAATTTGCGTAGCAGCTACATCTTTTCGCCGTCTTTAACCATTCACACAGTGCCCCAAAAGGTGGAGTCGTTGCCATATAGCGCCGGATATGTTCCACTGCTCCTTGCCCGGCGATATCGCATTGCATTGTTACTGGCATAATATGTAAGTAACTGCGCAAAGAGTAGCAGTGCTGGCTTAATTCATTCAGACAGGAGGTGAGCGTAGCAGCTTCTCTCTTTTTGCCAGCTCTACAACACCTCCGGAGATGGTTTAGAGCAGGCTCAGAGCCCGTGTGCTTGATACCCCTTTTCGCCGGCATTAACCATTCAGACAGAAAGTGCAGGGGTAGCAGAGCTGGCCCAGCACCGGCAAGTTTCGACTATCTGAAGGAGGTCTTTGTCTCTTTGGCAAAAGGCTAAAAAGGGCATGCATATTCTGTGTGATGCTTTGTTACATCAAATAAACAGTGTGTCAGACCACTCTTGTGTCTATAAAATTCCAGAAACACTGCTTTGAAATGCATTATTTTGTGTGTTTCAATACACTCATCAAATTTCTAGGAGCATTTATAAGATATTTTTCTGGATGTAGAAATGTTGTTTTGAAGTGTGATTCGCAAAATGGTTTGTAGCCAGAAAAAAAAACTCTTCTTAACAGAGAGAGAGTGGAAAGACTAACCTCTTCTTGCCCCGACATGACAGCCATGCAACTAGAGAGGGCGCTACATGCTTCATGCGATCGGTCCAAGATCCCCTGCAGTCTTTGGCTCAGCTCTGAAGTATAGAAGATGCATTGATAGACAAATGGAGAGATAGATAGATACATAGAGAGCGATGAAGAGATACAGAGAAATACAGATTAAAAATACATGTAGCAATATAAACAAATATAGATATAGATATATATATAGATGTATAAATGTACATACATGTACTTCATAGGTATGGTAAGAAGATAGAAAGATAGGCAAGTACAATGTTTGTACAAACAAAGACAGATCAAATTATTGATACAAATAGAGATAGATAGATAAATAGAGGGCTCACTAGATAGAGGCATGTCGATAGATGTACCGGTAGATAGATATACCTCTTAAAATTATTGAACTAGGATTGGACACAGAAAAATATAGACACATTACATACATCCATATTTACATACATACATAAGTGGAAATATAGATAGATGAAAAAATACAATGTGTAAATATATATTATGTTCAAAAGTGTTGAATGTTTTTAACACCTTATAGCAGAGGACAGGGGTCAAAGGGCAGCAGAAACCGCTATCGAGTAAACAGACTTTTACAATTGCATATGACTATACTGCCGTACTCTGACAAATGGAAGCAACTTACAAAAGAGACTTTTCTTGTAAATCAGCAAAACATGTCTGTCATTTGAATCGGTATCAATGCAACACCACACCGTGTTAGATTGAATATCTCGCAACAAGATGAATATTTCTTGTCCACATTTTGCCTGTATGTAGGGAATGCTGGGTACAATCTAAGAGTATCAATAACCCAGATTTGAGTGATTTGTCACTTGCTTCCTTTTGTCAGAGTAGGGCAGTATAGAGCCGGTACCTGATTGGTTGATACTGTTCATGGAATTCTCCTTGGTACCATCCAGCCACTGTGAGAGGCTTCGTATACTCTCCTCTAAGAGATGATGTCTGGTCTGGGCATTCTGTGATTCAAGCACAAGAAGAGAGCAGAAGAGAGAGAGAGATTAATGCCAACTTGACTTAATTGTTTTTTGTGCATGCATCACTCTAATCTACTTTCAATATAAACAGGTGAATGCATTTTCCATTCAATGTCTACTCCTACTTACAGGGAATGTGAACACACATATCAGATTAAGTTTTGACTAAAAGAAAATGGAGTTGCTCATGGATAATCTCTGCAATGACTGGAAAGCTTTTCACAAATGTGTGACCACAAATGGCCGTTCAGAAAAACTGCAGCTAAATATGCAGTAAAGACCGCCCCTGAGGAAAAAATAAAAGTGTCTGTATAGACATTATAAAACATGGTCCCATTATTAAAATTTCACCAGTACCATAAATATCATGGTATTACAACAAAAATCGGGATGTAACAACATATATCATGATACAACATCATATATCATGATATAACATCATACATCATGATATAACATCATATATCATGATATAACAACATACATCATGGTATCACACTATACATCATGATATCACAACATATATCATCTAACAACATAATGATATACACGTAACAACATATATCATGGTATAACACCATACATTATGGTATAACCACAAGTATCATGGTACTACCATTACAATTTATAACACTACCACATTTCTCAAGGTACAACCATAAACATCACTGGACTACCATGAATGTGTGGTGGTGCAACACTTTGTGGTATTCACATTCACTACATATGCAATTTTCTCTCCCTGGCCCACCTTGACACCATCTTGGATTGAGCTGATTGGGAGGAGTTTCCGGGGCTGACCGGATTCCCCCTCATCGTCCTCCCCATCAGAGTCTGAGTCAGCGATCACCTGACAGTTAGCCAACCTGTCACTGTACGATCGATGCTCCTTCAAGGCACTGATCCAGCTCTTTGAGGGCAAATTATGAATTGTTAAAAAAAAATAGCTATTACTCACTAATCTCAGTGTCTGTGCAATACACAATACATGTTTATGCACTGAATTTGAAAGTACATGTATACATACTAAGATCAGTATATGTGGCCACATGTAGAGAACAAGACAAGGAGAGTCTGATCGGAAAGATATATCATGTCTACTGCCACATTTTGTGTGAAAATGATCTGCTCTTAATGCAGTAATTGGGGCGACCCCGAATTGAGAATGAATTCTGAAGTATAAGTGGTAAGGTTCTTAGCAAATTCATGTCATTCACTGACGTTGCAATTTACATGGTCACAGTTTGGTATCGAACAGTATGCATCCTGATTGACTATAGCCCTTCTCTCACTGTCAAAAATTTTGCTTATCCCCAGTAATTGCAGTGCTAAGCCCCCCCCCCCCCCCCCCTTTGGCCCCACCAATTTCCTGGGTTAAGCTTAGCCCCGCTTCTGTTCTCACTGTGTTTTTGGAAAGTGGGCTAGCCCCACCGACAGTCCAGGACTATCTAGCACCGCAATTTGTTAGGGTTAGCACCACAATTGCAGTGCTAAGAAAGCCAGTGAGAACACAAAAAAATATAGTCCAGGGTTAAGGAAGGTGACAAAAGCAGATCGTACTGCAACCAATACAGGGCAAGGGATTCATGAATATTCAATACCCAGAAAGTCCGGAGTTGACAAAAGCAAGTGAGAACAGGGATGATTTTTCTTAGCCCCGGTTTCGTCTATAGTACAGGACTAAAATTGCCAGTGAGAAAAGGGGCTAAGGAGAGTCTGGGGTTAGGGATAGTACGGGACTAACGATATTACGGGGTTAAGAAATCATAGTGAGAAAAGGGCTTATATGGTAAGGGACAAAATACACAGAATCAACAGCGCAATGGCACAGTCTGGAAAAATCTTGTAAACAGTCTGCTATAAAACCATCTTTCAATCAAAAACAGTATTCATAAATGCTTAATGTAATTATTGCAGACTTAGTCTTCCAGACAAAATGTTTAATACTCTTACCTGTCTCGTTAAATCAGCTGAGAATTTCTCATCCAGCATCCAGAGGTGAGTGGTTCCTTCTTTATACTTGACAGCAAACATGTTGGCTTCATCCCGATTGATCTGGGTCACATCAAGAAGAAAAAATACACACATCCTTCCAGAAACGTCTCATGGTTTGGGTGGTCAGAGTATAAGACTACTCTGGCTCTTACCCTCTCCACTCTCTCCTCTTTTCCCTTTTTCTCACTTGTTGTCTTGTCAGCTCTTTTCAGAGCTTTTCCAAAGCAGTAACCTGACAGTCCTTTTAAGGTCTATGATATGGTGTACCATGAAACTCTTTTATATTGGGGCAATAATTGTTGATATCAAAGAATTAGAAAATGATTAAAAGATTCTAGAAATTAGAGAGCAAATTTTCTATTGAATCTGCTTCCTCCCTCAAGATTAATTTGTATCACAAGCAAGACAAATGCAAACATTGTTTGACCAGCACTGATAGCATCATGGTGCGGGGCATCAACTTTCACAAAATTACAAAGTGATTTCAATAAGAGATTCTCTAAATAAGAAATCTTTTGCAAACATGCGGGTTTCATCAAACTTGATCTGCATCACAATACGGCATTGTCTCTGAAACCTCTGGTGTGGTATTGGGCAAAGGATTTTAAAGGGGACCACCGGGCGTTGTTTTGTTGCAAGAATTGAATATTAATCATACTGATATGTTTCTGTAATTTGAGAACAACACAATTAATCAATATGGCGCGTGAAACATTGTTTATCCAAGCGCCACTTTGTTAGCACATCCGCGACATCAATTTATCGAACAGCAGAAACACTAGTGAGCGGCGCGCACACAAACGATTTATGCTGGCTGTGACATATCGCAATTCCGATCAATTAAAATATCGTTAGGTGGTATCATTATCGGAACTGCGCCTACAGAACTATTGAAACGTTATATCAAAAATGATTCCCGAGCAATGTAGAAAGAAACGGAGGATCTCAAACTTGTTTTGTATGTTCATTTGAGATATATCTTTGATGTAAGAGAGCTAAATCTCTGCCCGGTTGTACCCTTTACATTCCGTACAATCCATAACTGTCATTGGCCTTTTAGGGCAGTTTTCAACTGAAGCCAGTTCTTCAAATACCAACTGACTTTACAAAGCTAAAAGAGTTTTGGACCTAAGTTTCTTTCATTATATCACCTCTGATGGATATGACCTCAGCTGGTCATTACACATTGATTCATGGTACAATACAAACCAGAGCAGCTCAACAGAAAGACAAGAAAAAACACCAAGTGAATGCTGACTTACCTTAATGTCTGCTTGCTCCAAACTCTTATAGCCTTGTCGCTTCACCCTAGCATACGCATCAGCTCTGTGGGCACAGGAGAAGAAAACAAATTCTACTGATAAATTTGACACATCTATCGGGATTGATAAGCTATATAGTAACAAATACTGAGTCTTCTTGTAGATATGATACTAATATTACAACTTACTATACTGCTGTGGAATATTAATATCTGAGAACTGGATGTCAGTACAGTACCGTATAGTGGTACAAGAATTGTGCAATGGCTGTATGTAGACATAATTATACAGGGGTAAGTGATTTGTGTTATAATCAAAGACCTCCCAGTTCACTGACCCACATTGGTGGCCCCCAATTGGTGACATACCTCACCGACAGACAATTTTCACTGCCTTAGTTAAAATATGAGATAATAATAATAATAAGCTCATATAATTTCATTCTTGACTTAAATAAAAGTATATACAGTGTATGCTGTATTGTTAATTGAAGGAAATAATGTTTCATTGTTGGAAAATTAAACAACATACTGGTATTTCATGCGGGAGAGAGAGAAGATTAGAGAATGTAGATGTACCTGTTTCTATAATATGTCATAATGCCTTGGTCTAAGACTACCCAGAGGTGCTTTCGTCTCACCAGGCTGGCCTGGGGAAGGAAGAGAAGAGCATGATGGGATAGATAAATTATAATGATGTAAGGAAGAGACCCACTGCATTGGCTCCTGAGAATACAAAATTTCACAGTTTTTGGGAGAAATCCACACGAGGGAGACCCCGCAAGACATGGGAGGAAACAATCAAAGAAGACAGAAAAGCGTTGAACATTACCCACATTGACCCATATGACGGGCCAGAGGAAAAAAGAAGAATGAGAAGGGATAATGTTGGTGTGAAGAATGATGAGAAGAAAAGATGAGAAGAGACTGACTGACTGACAAGATAAGATAAGGGAATGAGGAAGGATGAAAGAAGAACAAGAAGGCGATGGAGATGAAAGATTACAAACATTATGATGGAAAATGAATGGGTGTAGAAGGAGGAGAGAAAAGGGAGATGCACACATTAGAGAAAAGGAAAGAAAAGAATAGGAACAAGAGAGAATAGATGAGGAAGATGGAGAAAAAAGGAAGATATAGACTTTGGAGAAAAGAGAAGAATTGAAGAGGAAGAGGGATAGGAAAAATGACGATCAAGAAGGAGGGAGAGATGGGAATGAGAGGATGAAGGGAAAAGGTCAAGAAGAGGCAAGAAGAAAACAGGAAAAATTAGGCTAAATGTACAAAAAACAATATCATTAAAACAAATATATTACTAATCTGAATCTCTGCATTTTGAAAACAAATCAACTTAGGATCAAGGATTATGGTATGGGATTGGGGTTCCTCCATATAGCTCATAGAAGCCTTAAATGGACTAGCAAGGTCACATGAGTCACAGGAAAATTGTAAATAGGACATTCCCTTGACATGACAATCACCCTGTAACAATGTCATGAAAGGTTGCATGACTTTTCATTGCTGTATTGATTAGTGATTGTTTAAAGCAGTAACTACCTCACAATAATGTCACACACTTGTACACACTGCCAACTTATCCTGTCTTCCTTTGCATAACTGGGACATTACACACAAACCAATGAGTATATAATTCAATGAATATACTTTGTCTAATACATGTACTACCATTGAAGCAGTCAAGAGTATGACACACTTATCTGACATTAAGAAGATGATGAAATGTTCTCTTGTTGACTCACCCGATAAAGAGGACCTTCAAACTTGTTGACATAACTTTGTACGACCTGTAGCGCAAACACATACAGAAACAGACATTCATGATACCAAAGTTATAGATGCTTAAAGACATGATAGCTGATAATGAACTTACGCCTGAAAACAATAACCCTATGGCACCGCAATTCAGGAGTGCACTTGATGTCAAAATCAAATTACACATACAAGCCACTTTTTCGATACAATAAATCCTTGTATTAATTATCCTTCCAGAGGTTTGCTTCCTGGCATGCTTATTATTGTTAGCATATTAGCTGTCCTATCTATTTTATGTTATATTCCACATACTAAGAATGTTGCTATATGATTGGTCAAGAGTTGATCACGTGATGAGGCGTAGTTTTTCCTATCAGATCACCTGAGAATAAAAGTTCGTTACACTCTAGGTGATAGTACTTTTTGGTTTCGCTGATCTCTTCACTCCTCACAGTCCTAATGCGTGATTACTATTTTGAGTACGCGCGAAATAAAAGTACGTTACACTCGGACTATCAGCTCCCACTAACGCGTCCAAACGCGCGTCATAATGCGCGTCCTAATTAAACGCGCGTCATCATACGCGTCCTAATTAACGCACATCCTAACGCGTGTTCCCCATGGCAGCGGCTCGGGGCTAGGTAGAGAAGTAAACTTTACTTACAAATTGTCAGTTTTGGTATAGATAGTTAGTTTCAGATGTGGAATATAAATCAAATAATCAAGTTTTGGTTTCAGGCAATGAGACGAACTATCACTTCCTCGGCGATCTGAATGTATACGCTATCTTTCCTCAGCTGCGCTTCGGAAAGATAGCTACATCCAGATCGCCTCAGAAGTGATAGTTCATCCCATCACCTTCACCAACGTTGATTATTTGTTTATTACCAGTATCATTGGGAAAAATGAGTGCATCCAATATTATATAATTATTGATCATCACGATGAAGACAATGTACATGTCCAATTGATATAAAAGATATTCCGATACTATGATGTATAGTGCACCATATTTGGCCATAGGTTCCATATCCCAAACAATCTATTCTTCCCTCCTGGGTACATCAGTTCTATGAGAAGTGGAAGTGTTGCATCTTTTATAAATTAATGAATATCAGCGCAAGAATTAAAAAATAATCTGATGCTGACAAAAGAAAAACTGAAATACTAAAAAAGTCACATGACCACCACCAACCTTCATCGTCCTGAGGCTAAGGAGCTGCCTGATGTGATGCGACTGTGCTAGGTCCAGCGTCGTCTGCCCCCTCGCATTCTTCAATTCCGTCTTGGCTCCACTCTGGAGTAGCAAGATGGCCGCCTCGCGCTGATCGCTGCAGCTTGCACGGTGGAGCGGGGTGTTGCCGCTGGGGTCCGTGCAATTAATGTCAGGTGGTCTTGGACCTTTGAGCTTCCATCAAAGATTCAATTCAATTTGATATTTATTCAATAAAATCAGATCAACACAAAATGTACTTGTGAGGTAAAAGGAAACAGAATATTTCTTTAACAAACCAAAAGCTTGACAGAATAAAAAATATCCTTTGGTGACAAGATGGCATAGATGATAATATCTTTGAATGAAGTACCAGTATATGACTCTCCAATACTTACTAACCTTCCTGCGCAAGAGAACATATAACTCTATGCGATATGTGTTAACAAGCAAATTATTATGGATTATGATTGTTGATTTCAACATTGATTTGATTATGATGCATTTCTATTCATATTTAAATTGGTAGACCTGTTTCATTGGGATGATCTTTGACTGCATGATTATGTGAGTATTGTAGGCTGATTCTTCCAGCCCGTGCTGCTGATCATGTATTTTGGTATGCCTCAATAAATAAATAAATGAATTTATAAATATATAACTGGTGAAAATACATGTAAATAGAAATGGTACACATGTATTAATATGTGAATCCAATTTATGCTGTCAAAACCCCCCACAGAATACATAGCATTTAATCATTATTTACTCTCAATTTAGCATGACAGGTCAAGGAAGATGCAATGGACTTTATCACTTGACAGACAAGACACTCTGTTATCATGAATGGAATATGTCAAACAGATAATTCTATCAATGGGTTATTCGTTATCAGGGATCTTGGCTGTGTTGATTTTCATGTGATACAAACACCATGTGCAAACTTTTTTGCATTGTACCATTATACCCTATGTTTCCAAATTTGCCCTATTTGCGCCAATGAGTCTCTTTGTTACCATGGTCAAATCCAATCCTGTTTGTAATCAAGTCAAAGTAAAACAAACCTTGAAACATTACTACTCTTGTGTAAATACAGATATGGGTAACTAACTTGTGAATGACCTTCAGCTGTACACAAAACCAGTTTGATTGTTTGAAAATAAATGCAGATGTAGAACATTTGAAGAATTCAATCTCATGATGAAGTGCAAGCATTTTTGTACTTTGAAGTTGTTAATTAAGACTAGTCTATTAGTTTTGGGAAGAATTATAAAGCATTAGTGGGGACATTTATAAAGAGTACTGTGGAGAAGGTCATCAAACCTGGCAAAAGAACAAATAATCATCCACCCAAGTAAACTGATATCAAGATAACTTGCTATCCTGGGTAAGGAGCGGCAAAATGACTGAGAAGCTTACCAGTTTAGTGATGGCCTCCAGGTCACCTGATGACGCAGCGTGGAGCAAAGTCTGCTGGGATTGGACCAGCTGGGACTGCTCCGCTCCTAGGATACATTAACAGCAAGATACAGAGATAATGTTCATGTACGTAAGTTTAAAGGGAAGGTATGGCCATGGTTAGCCCAAAATCTAGCTTGAGAGCAATCAAAAGTTTTTATAAAAAATATGTCTGTGTGTGTTGTGATGTTTTTGTTTTATTATTCTACAATGCAATGACATGTGCAATCTGATTTGCCAAAAAACATGGAGCTGTCTTATAACAAATAAATCAATATTGAATTGAATTGAATCTCATTCCACTTCCATTATATACAACTTCTTTAGAACTTCATGCAGTAATCTAGGCTAGAAACTTGTTATGCGCAGTACACACCTTAAAGTGATTATATTAAAGGTATATTCATGTATATAAAAGTAGCATTTTACAAGCCTACGAGGCCCATAGTCATGGAAAAGCAGTCACCGGGAACATTTGTAAATCTACCAATGGCTGGCACTAGATCAATAGTAGTCCAGCTATATACACTGTGGAATTGAATTTAACAAATCATAGACTTTGACTAAAAGATCCAAGTTGTAGTTGACATTTCACTATCAAATTAACTTTCATATTTTTCTGTTTCTTCAATGACTCATCTTACCCTCGATCAATCGTTTGACTTCAGCTCCATAGGCCAGATCTTTGGGTGACATCCCCTCTCCATTCAAAGCAAATACGTCGGCTCCATGCTCGATGAGAATCTGGACTATGTCCTGAATTAAACCAAGATAGAAACATGCATGCAGTGTAAGATAGAACCTTATCACCCCCTTCAACCACTGGCATACCGAATGAGTGAAGGAAGCTCTTGAAATCTACAAACACAACATGGTACCATAAGACAGCGGCCTGTTCATCAACAGATTTTGGCTAACCATCACCAGCAGGGCATTCATTGATTTGTAATGGTGTAGAGGGTCTGCCCTATTTCATAGGCCAGAGACTGAATTGAAGAAGAATGTTACAATTATATATACAAGAACGTATAGTGAACACAAATGTGCAACATGTCTATTCCCTAAAGTAAAAAAACAATTCATCATGAAAACATTTCACTCTCAGTATGTCAACTTTTTGCCTTATTTTGGTTGAGGACTGCATTTGGTTACGGTAGTTTAAAAAATAAAATTAATATTCATGGCGGAAGCAGTTTGCCAAAGATTTAATTGCGCTTCGATTTGGTTGTTCAGTTTTTTCCTCTCCTAAGATGTGGTGGTCCATCCTGACTTTTTCATATTGTTATAGTTATTGTTATAAATTTTTATAGTGGCAGCGGCAATATGTTTCTGTGTGAACATACTTTACAAGTGCACGATCGTCAGTATCAATGAGGAGTGGAGCTGTGTACAGGCTTTACAAAAGGCCCGTTGACATCGCTTGCGTGTTATATACTCTTCGGACTGGTAACATAACAGATCAAACTCCACAAAGTTGAAGGGAGCTACACAATTCATTGTGTGTACCTGCGTTGTAGCGTATTGCTGTTGATATCACACACGTGCAAGATTACGACTCTCAAAAAGTTTTACCTATCTTAAACGTGGGGCTGATAGGATCATCGTCAAACAATCAGCCATCTTGAAACAATATCGCGCCAAAAGAGCTCAGTTATATGGGTCTTTAAGTAAAAACTAACAAGATGAGTAATTCCTACCTCCCTTCCGATGTATGCTCCCTTGTGAAGGGGCGTGTCCCCATTGGGGTTGACAGCGTTGATGTTGGCTCCATGAGTGAGCAGTACCAGGATAGCTTTGTCATGACCAAAGTAGCAGGCCAGGTGAAGGGGTGTCCAGCCACGGTTGGACTTCTGCTGACCTGGGGAAGGAACGGACAGGGGAGAAGGTAGGTTAATTTACACAATGACGGAAGAGGTTTGAGAGAGAGAGAAAAAGACAGATTTAATGGGAAGAATGATGGAAACAAGAGAGGGAGAGAGAGGAAAGAGGATTGAGATATGGACAACTGTTAAAACACAAAATATAAAAAGGAAAGAACAATACAGAGAAGAGCACAAATTTCAATTCATAAATGATTGTTTTGTTTCTTTAATTATTAAGATTTTGTACATAACATGATGACACTGCCAGATTTGATTTGTTTCCCATTGATGTGGTTCCTGATTATGCAAAACCCCTCAAACTGTTTTAGTTACCTTTACAGTTGATGATGAAGTTGCAACAATCTCCACGATCCTCATATTTCCGAATGAGCGCATAAATGCCGGTCGCGTCTCCATGCCTTGATGCCAGGAGGAGTAGCTCCACATCATTTTGGACCGCATCACTTCCTCCCAACGCCGTGGGAGACCAGGATGATGTATGCAGCTCCTCTCCTTGTCTTGATATTGATCCTTCTCTTTTCTCCTCCTCTCTCTCCTTGCCAGTGTTCCCTTTGGTGTCACCTAGCGCTGCTCCGGTTGTTGGAAGAGCTCCCACATCTTGGCTGGATGTCTCGTCTCCCTCCTCTTCCTCCTTCTCATCTTCCTCTTCGGCCATGCTACTCCCTTGCTTCTTCCTGGTGCCCGAGGCTGTGCTTCTTCTCTCTAATGCCCCACCTGCTTCATCAGTTCCTTCTTGCCTCTTCCCACTTGGACTTGTTTCCATGCCAATGCTTCTTCCATCAAACTTTCCTCCACTTCTCACCAAAGTCCTAACCTCCTCCTCCCTATCCTCTTCCTCATCACTACCAGCACCACTACGATGACAATCCAAAAAATCCACCTCACCATCCACTTTCTCCAAGTCGGCTTTACGTAATGGTGGCCCAGATTGCCATCTTTCATCTCTAGTCATTCTATCTTTATCCTTGGTCATGCTGTCTCTTTCTTTTTTCTCTGAGTCACTCTCTGACAGACAGTCTCTGAATTCTACATTCCCTCCAGCAGCCATGTTTACCTGAGTTGTTCTAATCAATAATGTGCCAAAGAGTTGATTAACAAGATGAGACCAAAGACATCACCTGCATGAAGAACAGCAGATACAATAATTGAACATTTATTTCCAGAGGCTTTTATTCAAGCATATACACTACAGCTCAAAGGAATTGGCACCGGGTAAAGGAAGTAAGGGAAGGAGCCGCGGTTTTGAACTGCGGTATATTTTGTCCAGTTCAGAATGAAACATGATGCTTTTTAGGCTGAAGCATCGCAAATCATACTGAACTGGGCAAAATATACCACGGTTTTAAACGATGGCTCCTGCCCTTTCTTCCCTTTCCCTTTACTCGATGCCAATTCCTTTGAGGTGTAGTGTATATAACAACTGTTATAATTTCTTGTTCATCAGGAACTTCAACACAATGTATGTAAATAAATGCGAGCGATATTCTTTTCACAGGCACAAACAAAAGTGAATTGCAGAATTTTGCACAATGCAATTTCACAAATACAAATTAATTTAATACAAATTCAAAGTAGCCAAGGCATTGTATCATTCACACCAGTCGCATTTTCCTTCAAATATTACACACTTGATAACCTCAAACCGAGCATTCACAAAATGGTTTTACTGATTATGTTAATAATGATAATCTGATATTTACAGATTTTGAAAACGATTAAATTGAGAATAGATCAGTGCAGCTCCATACAGATTGATACATACAAATCATCACTTACAAAGAAGCTAGCGCCGACTTCAGCTTCGCGTACAGCGCCTGCAGCCTCGCGCCTCTCGACTCGGGGAACCAGGCCGCCACAGTTCGATCCGCACGTCACGGGACCTGTCGAGTGCGGTTCGGGGACTACCCGAGATAGCACCACTGGGATCAGCTAGCTGCCCGCACCTCGAACTCAGACGTGCCCTGCCCCTGGCCTGGCCTAGCCTTAGACTTAGTTTTCCACTTTCCATTCAGAATGCTCATTTACGTATCATAAAGAGTGGCTGTAACTCACTTAAAAACACACTTTTATTCCAGGAGCAAAACGAAGTGCAGAATTCCACGGCGATCAACAAGGGTAACAATAGGAAGTCTCACTCAGATATGCAGATTTACACTACACTACAGCTGTTCGGATGTATTGCCTATTGGATCAGATTGCTTGCGTGCATTGCTTGCATTGCGTGCATTGCATTGTACGTGCATGCAAGCAATGCTAAGTAAACGTCTTATCCTCGGGACTGAAATATCACGTGGGATACATTATTTCCTATCACGTGATATTCAGGAAGTAAAGCTTTACCGACACTCATTCTATTTTGTGATGTTTGTCAAGTTAAGTCTACATTTATTCACGTAGATAGGCTATTTAAATGTATTATTTTCGTAACCTTTCTGAATTCATAAATGTTCCTTTTCTGAGCAATCAGACACGGGAAGTAAGTTCCGTTCTGCTATATTATGTGGGCTTGTTTTATGTTTTCCATTTGTCGGAAAATATTGTTTACCTTCGAAAATGACATCCCGATAGAGATAGGACAGAGGGAGGAAGGCGGGGGGGGGGGGGGAAGAGAGAGAGAGAGAGAGAGAGAGAGAGAGAGAGAGAGAGAGAGAGAGAGAGAGAGAGAGAGAGAGAGAGAATACTTTTGTAAAGATTTATCAAGATAATTGATTATCGATTGTTATTCTAATTTCACACCTTTCAGCATTGGTTGGGATAGAGTGTTAGTTCTTTAACGGCCCCGGTAGCCCAAGTTAATATAACACGTATATTTCCAATCGTCGGTTTAAAGTTGTATAGGATAATAAACTGTCTCATGAAAATAACATAATAATAGGTAATGATAACAATCGTGAAATCGATATTTATAGTTTATAATACTTTAATCATAATGACGATGATGATGATTTGTATGTAATAATCATATAGCTCAAGTTTGCTCATATATTTAATAGCTATGATTGCAAAAAAAATCCATTTTTAATATCAATCATTACCTTATCTGTATATATAGATGGAATATAATGATCTCTTTTTATTGAACATAATTGTTCAAGTCTCAAATAATCACGCTCACCGCCTTACTCCACCCCTCCCCTTTTCTCACTCACTCTCGATCTCTTTATTTTCTTTCTATATAGGCTCTCACCCTTTTCTCTAGATCCTTCTCCTAGCTTTAATCTCGATCTCTCCCTCAGTAGGCCATATCAGGCACCCACCTTGTCTCCACCTCTCAACCTTTCTCTTTTAAAAATAAAAACAGGGCCTATATGCTTACAGTAGTTCCCGCCCCCCCCCCCCCCGCCCCCCTCTCTCTCTGTCTATCTCTCTGCCTCTCTCTGCCGGTACCCCCTCTCTCTCTTTCCCTTCTCTCTTCCCCCCCCCCCTCTCTCTCTCTCTCTCTCTCTCTCTCTCTCTCTCTCTCTCCCCCCTCCTCTCTCTCCCCCTCTCTTTCTCTTTTCCCCTCCCTATCGCTGTCTCTCCCACGCTCCTCTCTTTCTCTCGAGATTTGTACCATTTTTGTGACATCCTACTCTAATGTTGGGCTTCAGACCATTTCCAACCTTGTTTTCTTCAGGGTTGAGGCTAGCACCAATCTTTCATTTGACAGTCAAAAATAAAACAACCCAGTGTGTCAACAAATATGTTTGGTAACACAGACTATGCCCTTCTTCAGAGGAGCCATGATGTAATTAGGGCGTAATATTTGATACCAGACATAGTTGGTAACAGACTGGGAGTAGGTTGTGTCCATGCACCTATAGTACCTAGTTTTGGTGGATTGCATTCGCGGTTATAAGAATGCTATTGTTTAGCATAACAGAGCAAGAACATTAAAACAAATCTGCAGGGAAATTGTGATGTACAATGTATAACTATTTGAGTTACTGATGATCTCTTGAAATATTGACTCTACCGGTCCTGTCCACCAACGATGTAATCATCTCCCCCTCCCCCTTAAAAAATACAACAAACTTGTCCCTAATGAATGTGGAATTTTTTGTAATCATCTCCATAAATATGTATTTTTGTGCATTAATTTTTGCTTGATAAAGCCACAGCAATCTGTGGACTGTCATTGCGTATTTGAGTTGAGTTGAATAAAGTACCTTTTTTTATTCTGACTGAGATGGAAACAAAAAACCGGATGGAATTTTTGATAACCGCTATGTGGATGCGAAATGTAATGAAGTTGGCGACGTGACAATTTCCAAATTAAAAAAAAAATTACACCGCCCGCGCGCTACGCTGTACCAGTATACCGTCTGTTCATTTCGCACTACTGATCTGATGGGAGATCCGAGAAGTTCGTCATGAATATCCACGTCTTTACCGAAGCAGAGGCACTTTTCAGCAAAAATAGATTCAAAGAAGCAGAAATTAAGTACTCAGAGTTCATTGAGGCTTCTTTACCCAAAATTAATGGAGATGCGACCAATAACGACGAGATATTGTGAGTAGGTCGAGTCGAGATGCGAGAATTTGGGCGTGTCCCATGCGTGGCATTTGGTGTTTGTGTACGGACTTCTCTTTTAATCTGTTCTGTTCAAACGTCAAAGAGGACCTATAAATGTGCCATTGAAGTTATCAAATTAGTTCACGGCGTTTTAAAGAGTAGTTTTATGATATTGCATATTTGCCGAATAATACTGTTGTTCCATGAGTAGAATATATGTCAGGGCTGTATGTGGATTGAATTGGGTTGATGGGATTAGTGCAGCTGTTGTCAATGACATTTGTTGAATCAAATGAAATAATGTTTTTTAAATATTTATATATCAAATGGAATAATTAATATGACGATGTTGATCCATGATGATGAGTGATAATTGATGCCTGACGGCATGCCTTGCCTACCCAGGCTAAAATGTGAGCGACAGTTTTTTAAGTCCCAAAACCAAAGCCAAGGACCCAACCAATTTAGATAACAAAGCCAAAGGAAGATTTGTGTAAACTTCAAAATTTCATTAATTGCCCAATTCTTCCTCCATCATGATTGATAGGTCAGAGAAGCTTGCAATGGCTCTGAACAACAGAGGGCAGATCAAGTACCAGCAAGTGGATTTTGATGAGGCTATTGATGACTACACTGTAGCGCTACAACACAAACCAGACTTCGCTGTTGCCTTCTACAACCGGGGACAGATTCACTACAGATTAGGTGAGAAAAGTGAAAGAGGCATGATGTCACATTTATGTAACACATCACATCTTTGTGATGTACCATGGGAAGAAACCTGTACAGCAACATAAATAGCCGACAAATCTGAAAGAAATGAGGACATTTTGTACTTGAAACAGTGGAATGGGTGAAACACTTTAAACTGATAAAAAGTGTCTTTTTCTGTAAGACCTTGTGCTTGTTTGTGCATCTTTAGGATGTATGACGCACTTGTAGGTAAAGAAGAGGAAGAACGAAATGAAGAGAGGACTTAGTATAGAAGGAATGATTGAATGCACATTTTTAAAAAAACATTTCACTGTATTTCTTTTCTTTTCTTGTTCGATGCTGTATCCAGCCCGCTTCCAGCAAGGCATCTCAGACTTCAGACGAGCCTTGTCCATCCAACCAGATTTTCCTGACTGCTCTCTGGCCCTCCAGACAGCTCAAGCAGACATGAGGGAAGCAGAAGAAAAGAGCAGCAGTCTTCCTTCATGACAGCGATAGATATATCTTTATACTCGTATTATAATCTAAAGACTGTTTTTGACGCTTAAAGATTTTCCGTCCCTTTTGCAAGCTTAAAATTTGAAATCGTCTATCACGATTGCAAATTGAAGAAAGTGTGATTCAAGACCATTTCTAAGAATATAGCATGTTGAAGCTTTCTGTATATGTAAACAATTTCAGCCGTTAAATTTCAAACCGACTTTTTTCGTACAGGTACTACGAAAAAAGTATTAGTCTTTGTTACAGTATCTATGTGGTTATTATGCGTGTGTGAAATCCTAATTTTATGAGTAACGCCCAAACTTTGGAGATGATTCCTTCCACAGAACAATTTTTTTCATAATGCGTTTTATAATTTGATAAACAGATTAATTAATAAAGCAGATATTTCAACACAAACTGCTAAGAGCCTGAGGTAAAGACTATTAATCAGACATTGTTTACATGCATTATTTGAATTTTACACTACATATCAGTTTCAAATTGTGAATATAGAGCTTGTTAACACTTCTCTATATGTTTTGCCAATGTTTCAATGGTTTTGTGGTGATCTGAAAAAGGGACTGGCTGTCTTTAATATGTCGCAGTTACATCATTAAAAGTAGATTGCAACAAGTGTAACTACCATGGAAGCATCACTGAGCTGTCAGCCAGTTCTACAAGGGTTATCTCCATAGCAACCATCTATTTCCTCGTAGTAGATCCCTCTGTAGCTGCCGTCGCACTGATAGGTGTATTGTGCTGACCTGAAAGATCAAACAAGTTGGCGTTTTGATCAAGAAAGTGTTTATCTCCATTCATTCATATACAAAAGTCTCTTGGGGAAAGATTTTGTTCAAAATGTAAATTACCAGTTCAACACTTGTGCTAGGGGATTACTTTGCAAAAGAAGAACAAATTGTTCATATGGTTATGCTAAAATACATGTATAGAAATCAGAGGAAGTGTCTGCTGTATAATATTGAACCAAATTAGCAACTTTCATGTTATATTCCTTTTATATATATCATATAAAGATATCATTCAACATAACACTGATGAGATATATGCACATGAGTACATGAATTCGCATTTAAGTACATCTCACCTGAAAGGTTCAGTGAGACAAGCACCATTACCCAAACAGATCACATCCGATTGGTCAATTGTACAGTCATGAGTGCAAAGCCCTACTTGGTAAACTCAAGAAGGGCATTTTGGCCTTATCCTATAGGTGGTTTGATAGCTCTTTATTGCCCACAATTCTTAAAGGCCATATACTTTATAGCCCGGGCTAGCTACATTTCAGTCCAGACACTCTTCTTAGGATTAATATCAACTTAGGGGCTTAAAAAAAATGGCAAGATCAAATTTTTTCTTATGTATTTTATTGTTTTTTCATTTTTTTTAATATATTTCTTTGTTTTTTCGACTCCATGTTTTTCATTGTTTTTTTTTTATGGAAAACGTTGGCAATACAATTTCAGTCATAAATAGCATGAAATATATTGTTTTTCATCAGTAAAAACAAAAATGATACATTTATGAATTTTGATTAATAGTCTTTACCTCAGGCTCTTAGCAGTTTGTGTTGAAATATCTGCTTTATTGATTAATCTGTTTATTTAATTATAAAACGCATTATGAAAAAAAAAATGTTCTATAGAAGGAATCATCTCCAAAGTTTGGTAATTACTCATAAAAATAGGATTTCACACATGTATAATAACCACATAGATACTGTATCAAAGACTAATACTTTTTTCGTAGTACAAAAAAATGGGTTTGAAATTTAACGGCTGAAATTTTTACATATACAGAAAACTTCAACATGCTATATTCTTAGAAATGGTCTTGAATCACACTTTCTTCAATTTACGATCGTGATAGACGATTTCAAATTTTAAGCTTGCAAAAGGGACGGACGATCTTCAACTTTGAAACCGCGTACGTCTTAAAAGTTGTGGGAGACTTGGAGAAAAAAAGTCATGAAACGTCGCGTCACCATCTTTTAGCGTTACAAATTTATCGTGAAAAATGTTGAGGGAGGGGACTGTTTTTGCCCCCCCCCCTCCCCTTGTTGTGTTCGGAATTAATTATCTTCAACACACAAGTTTTCAGGTCCAAATTTGTTTAAAAGTGAACTGATTTTTAATCATTTTTCAAAAGAGCCACTTTTTGAACACGTAGTACTATAAGGGGAAGAACAATAGCAAAAAGGCACGTTCTTACTAAAAACGCATTTATGAGGGTCTTTTCACCTCTGATGAGAGTTCCATCTAAGTGAATTTCATGCACTGTTGTTGGCTGTGATGGCTGGAGTACTGTATGGCGTGGAAGGAAAAAGAAAACATGGATATAGCATTCCTATATAGATCTATTTTGTTCAACCAATGAAGATTGTTAGTACTGTATATGTGTTGTGAAATGTACTGTCTATGAAACGGTTGATACCTGTTCTTGGTCATCTTGCAAATTTGAATGTGGAGTGACAAGAAGAAAATAAATGTATAAACACATATTGTAGAATTTATATTAAAATATGTGACAGTACATGTAAACGGTTCTGATCCTACATAATTGCTTTATTTTGATCAAGTTAAGTTTTGAGGTAAGAGAAAGGAAGACATTGAGATGAGAGAGAGAGAGTCAGAGAGAGAGGGTGAGAGCGAGCGAGAAAAAGAGAGAGAGCGAGAGAGAGAGAGAGAGAGAGAGAGAGGCGGGGAAAAGAGAAATGATAGCAAAAAGAGGGAGAAAGGAAAAGGGAGGAGAGGAGAAACGGAGCTAGAATAAAAACAAAGGAAATTGAAAGATGATTAAAAAACATTTTAAAAAGGTTGAGAGTGAGATGTTACAGAAAAAAACTCTAACAAAATGGATGAATGGGAAGGGGGGGAGGTAGAATTTACAAGGAATACAGATTAATTGATAGGATTAGACAAAAAGGAAAACGAAAACTTGAGAAAAAGAGAGCAAGGGAGATTGTAGGAGTGGGGCAGGCGATGCAAAGTATAAATGTGAACAAAGCAATGACTCAGAAAGCGAACAAGTTAAGGATGGAGGGGAAGGTGAAGGAAGAGAGACAGCTAAACGTAGAAAAGAAGAAAATAGAAGAAAGGGAGAGAGAGGGGGGGTAGCAGTATCTTTTTTATCATTGAAAGTCACTGTGATGGACTAATAGAAAAAAAAACATGAAGTAATTTTGGGGTGAGAGAGAAATCAAACGATTCATGTCAGTTATTCTTCCCCAGCAATTTTGCGTGCCTGCTTGATGTTAAACAAAAGAACAAATATGGTGCCCTTACAGTACTGTGAAATCATGGATCCAGTAGGCGTATGTGTGTACGTAGGACATAGGAGCAGCGGCGTAGCTAGGATTTTTTTTTTTTCTGGTGGTGGTGGTGGGGGGGGGGGGGGGGGGGCTTGAAATTTTGTGCCAGATGAAATGCTGTTCTATGGGAATCATGTGGGGGGGGGGGGCACCGGGGGGGGGGGGAGGAATTTGTGTGTGTGTGTGTGTGTGTGTGTGTTATTAGAAAAGATCTTAATTTTCATGGAATTAAATTTGGGGATCACGAAGTTAAACAAGTAATGTATGCTGATGATATAACAATTTTTGTTAAAGATATAGAATCTATTAAGAGATTACAAAAGATTTTTGAAGATTTTGAGAAAGTTAGTGGACTTAAAGTCAATAAGGAAAAAACAAACTTTATGTGGTTGGGTAGTGGTACTGAAATACCAGGGGAGCCCACTTTTGGAAATTTAGTTTATGAAACAAAGATTTTAGGTGTGTATTATACACGTAATAAAATACGAAAAGATGATTTGAATTATAAAGAAGTATTAAGTAAGATAAAAAGATTGTTAGGGTGGTGGAAGCAAAGGGATTTAACAATGATGGGCAAAATTCAATTATTGAAAACGTATGCACTTTCTAAATTAAATTATGTTTCCTCTTTAATTTTGGTACCTAGGTGGGTTTATGAGGAAGTTAATCAACTTTCATTTGATTTTTTGTGGAATGGTAATGATCGAATTAAGAGAAAAATTTTGTATCAAAATTATGAATTTGGAGGACTTAGAATGAATAATTTTGATTTTTTTGTAAAAACTCAGCGAATAATGTAGCTTAAACGTCTTTTGTATAGGGATAAGCATTTAGGATGGAAGGTTTACTTTGATTATTGCTGTAGATCAGTAGGAGGAAGGTTTGTGTTTCTATGTGATTATGATGTTCATAAGATGGATTTCAAAGAAGAACCACCCTTTTATGTAGACATTTTGAAAATTTGGCAAGATATAGAAAATTGTAGGCACTTTGAAAATGATAAGATGAATCCTATTATTTTTAATAATAGACATGTGTGCTTAAGAAATAGAATGATCTTTGATCAAGATCTATTTCAAAGAGGTATAATTAAGGTGTCTGATATAATGTTGAATAATAGTTTGAGATCTGTTGCTCACTTTTTAGGCTTAGGAATAAAAAGTGAAGGATTATTAAAGATTCATGATATTTTTGGTGCGTTGCCATACCAATGGAAAGAAGATATAGGTATAAGTAAATACATTCAAGTAGATATTCAATCATTTGAAATTAGATTAAAAGTTTTAGGATATACAGGATTGTTAATAGACTTAAAATCTAGGCACTTATATGAATATTTTGTTAAAAATCTTCAAAAGGAATATAATTTGTGTATTGGGGATGTACATAATAATATCGATTATAGTAATGAAGAATTGAAAAATATATTTTTAAGAATAAAAAGTGCAGTTTTGGGGGGCAAATTGAGAGAATTTCAAAATAAACTATTGCACAGGGCATTATATACAAAAGAACACTTATTTCGGTTTGGATTTGCTAGTGATAATTTATGTTCTTTTTGTAAAAATGAGATTGAAACATATTCACATTTATTTTGTAAATGTTTATATGTACAAAGGTTTTGGTTAGATATAATTGAATATTTTAATTTGTTTGAAATTAGGAATATGGATTGGAAAATAATATTTGTAGGATTGGAAGGGAGATCTTATAGAGTCAAATATATTAATTGTATTATTTTGTTGTTAAAATATTATATTTATTCCTCAAAAATAAAAGGTGTACTTCCTTCTTTACGAAAAATACAGAAAATTATTTTGGATTATAAAGAAGAAGAAAAAAACATTGCTACTAAAACGGGTAAATTAGGGGATCATTTACAAAAATGGGAACATTATAAAGTAAATGTTAGGTGATTAATTGTATTTTGTTGGGATTACAGGGTTTCGTTAATTATTTCTTTGTTATTTAGTCGATTGTGACAGCTTTCTATATTTGCTATTCAATTATATATATATATATATATTTTTATAGCTTAACTCGAAATGAGCAGAGGTACAGGAACGGGTGTGTGAGGTATGTGTGTGACGGGGTGATCAGTGGGATGGGGGGGGGGGGGGGGGGGGGAGTGGGTTTGACGTCAGTAGCATGTCTTTGTTTCCTTTTTATCTTTTTGTTAACCTCCATTATTTCATGGAATCAGGGCATTGAATATACAGTTTTGTTTATGCATCTTAGTCAATGATTTTTAATTTACCTAATTTCATTTAAAAATGTAATTGATATATTTTTTGTTTATAAATACTAAGTTAACATTTGAAATATTTTTGTGTCGTATATTCAACTGTAAATGTATTTTGCATATTTGGAGGAATAAAAATCACTTAAAAAAAAGAAAAAAAAAGGTGTGTGTGTGTGTGTGTGTGTGTGTGTGTGTGTGTGTGTGTGTGTGTGTGTGTGTGTGTGTGTGTGTGTGTGTGTGTGTGTGTGTGTGCGTGTGTGAGAGGGGGGGGGGGGACTTTCCCCTGTAGCTACGCCCCTGGATATGAGGGGGCATGGTAATGACAGCTGGCATAAGTGAAAAGTGAAGTGAAGGTGGGAAAACAAAAACCTAAGTTGACTCTTTGGTTACATATACACCGTACATATTCATCAGATGACGTCATCTCTAAGGACGCCAGCAAAACCGAAGATCCGGAACGGAAAGACTTTGACGCAGTTATCTGGTAAGTTTCTTGTGACCATATTACTATTTATCCCGGGAAGTGTATCAGAGATAAGGTTTAAAGGTTAATAAAACACATAGAAGTTCTTTAAATATGTTTATATTGAATAAAAATTATAGACTCGACATCATAAGAACGCTCATATTTTAAACGATTATATCACTGTAGTCCCACTATATATAAAACGATGTAGAGCTTAAAGGTAAACCGGTACTCGCGTTCCGTTACTCGTTAGTAGGCCTAGTACAGTCATAATTCTTGACACCTGTTGTAGATCTAGACATCTATGTAAACTTTATTTATTTTGAAATCTATTTAAGCTAGCTTTTCCCATGCTAACTTTCTAAATGTTGAGTTCCACCTGATTTGGAACATGATTTGGTCTTGGGCACGGTGAGTCGTCAGTCTTGTCGAAAGACGATTATGTCATGAATATGATTGTGATTTGTTGAAATTTAAAGTGCCATTATTTTTTTTTAACCAAAGCAGTTGCTATTGATGATCAATTAAGGAGTGTATGTTCATTCTCTATTACATTACCTATGTGGAGTTAGTTGGATTTTTTTTTCTTCACTAGAAATTATAATACATGCAACAATGCACATGTACTGTACATGCATGCATGTTGTTGATCACTTTTTCTCATAAAAGAAGTATGCATCATGTGTGTCATATTGATTACTTTATTTATGAATGCTCTTCTGTTCTTTCAGATGGACTCATACCTCCATGCCAATGAGAGTTAGATACCCACACAACTTGTAACAGAAAGTTACACTTCGGACTGCTACATGTGGATGGTAGCGTTTTACCTTGGACCGCATTGTAAAGTACACATGTAGCTCATATTTAGCTGCATGATCACTTGGACAATCATGAGAGAAAGGCAACTTCCTCCTCACCATGGCAACAGGGAGGAAGCATCCTTCAAGCAATGATTCCAAGTCACCACTGTCCTCAAGATTGTGGGAACTCTTGGCTGTTTTCTGCCTGCTGCTTATAATAAACCTACCCTTTGTAGCACCGAACCAGTGCAACAGGACTGCTCAAGATGCATGGGCAGAAAACGGAGAGATCGTCAGCGTTAGTTGGTCACTGGACAATGTGTGTAACTCCCTCCAAGAGTGCTATGGGTTTGAAAACCCAGCGGGTGGGATAGACATTCACCAGCTATGCCCCGTTGAGATCCAAACCAACGACAGACTGGTGATCATTCCTCCGTCGATATCGTCACAGAGCGCTCTCCCTGTGAACGTCAGCGCGCTTCAGTTCTTGTCATGTCCAAGTGATGCTCACCCGTCCTACCAGTGGCTCGTGCCATTGGCATCTATGAATGCTTTTGAAGTTGATGCTCGATTTTTGCAGGAGGGACTGTGTTACTTTGCCCAATTCCCGACAGGAGATTTCTTTCTGACATGTGATCTGGGACTGCGGTTGAGCGTCTCTGTCAAGTCACATGACTGTACAATTGACCAATCGGATGTGATCTGTTCGGGTAATGGTGCTTGTCTCACTGAACCTTTCAGGTGAGATGTACTTAAATGTGAATACATGTATGCATGTGCATATATCTCATCAGTGTTATGTTGAATGATATTTTTATATGATATATATAAAAGGAATATAACATGAAAGTTGCTAATTTGGTTCAATATTAACAGCAGAGACTTCCTCTGATTTCTATATTTTAGCACAACCATATGAACAATTTGTTCTTATTTTGCAAAGTAATCCCCTAGCACAAGTGTTGTACCGGTAATTTACATTTTGAACAAAATCTTTTCCCAAGAGACTTTTGTATATGAATGAATGGAGATAAACACTTTCTTTATCAAAATGCCAACTTGTTTGGTCTTTCAGGTCAGCACAATACACCTGTCAGTGCGACGGCGGCTACAGAGGGACCTACTGCGAGGAAATAGATGGTTGCTATGGAGATGACCCTTGTAGAAATGGAGGCATCTGCACTGATGTGAATCAGGGACTGAGTGAAAGCGAGTTTATCTGCAATTGTACAGCAGGGTTATCAGGTGACTGCCTATGTCAACAACAAGAAACTAGTAATTTGATCTGTGACTCTCTAACTGATCCAGAAGTCATGATCTGTTTTATTTTCAAATATTTTTAACATTACAATTGTTACACATAATGAAAAAACAAAGAAAATGGTTTGCCATTATGGATTGCAGGAGAACGCAAGTATGATTGTTGTGAAAAAGCTGAGAACAGATATAACTCTCTCTTTTGGTTTTAACTCTGTTTTTACCACATTCCTGGTAAACTTCCTGTTATTCATACAAAATGATATACCATTCAGATGTTATTCTTTCATTTACCCTGATGTGTGCTACATGTAGGTGCGACCTGTGAGGAGATTGTTGGAGTTTGCAATAGCACCGTGTGCAATACAGGGAACTGTGTCCAGGTCACAGCAGAATCCTTTCAATGTCAGTGTGCAACTGGCTATGAGGGTAAGTAATTAATTTAATTGTACAATATGCATGGTGTAGTTGACTGTCAGAATGAATGCTATAATAATCTAGGAATTACCATTAGTAGTTTCACTAGCCGACCAAGCTGTTAGAGTTAGAGTTGGGTTTTTTATGCACCCACACTTCTTACATTGTAGGTCATTGACAACAGAAACAAACCTAGTTGTAATTTCATCCCCATATACTCGATAAAATTACTGGCCTTTGGGAACTTTTTAAGAAATTTGCCATCACTATATGGGTGTATTCTTTCATAATTCTTGAGTAAATTAACCCACTTGTGGGGAAAGAAGGGTAAAGGGGAAAAGAAGGGAAAGATGAGAAAGATTTGGATACATAATTTCTAAACAGGGAAACCCCGTTGTAACGAGCACGGGTATAGCGAGAACCCTGCTTTTACGAGGACATTTCTTGGGTTACCATTTTTCTTCCATAGACCTCCGTGTATTCTGTTTTCATATAATGAGATCGGCTATAGTGAAATTTCTGCTATAGCGAGGCAAATTCCCAGCCCAAGAATAAAGAAAAAGAAAGGAAATTGACTCCGTTATTACGAGCACTACCTTCAGCCACGCCCCCCAGGGAGGAAAACGCAACAACAGCACAGGCAATTTTCTTCGCGCCGTTAAACGCTGATCACACACACACACACACACATGCATTACGCGCATGCGGTATTGCCAGAGCCGTATCTCTATATGGCTATAGGTACTGCATGCCCCCAACCATCAATTCAGTCATGCACGCACATGGCAAGAGCCTCTGAACACATGTGGCACCGCGCGTGTACGACCGCGGGAATGATCATTCATTGCTTACACATGTTCATGCCAGCAGGCGTGGCCGGGTAACTGGGCCTCCCCGCTGCTTCATTTGTCGATAAACGGAGGCGTTGGAAGTGTAATTTATTTACATTTTCAACTGTGCTGTTAGATATTTTAGTGAATTTTTAGCTAATGAATTCAGTTTAGAATACTTGCAAAGCCATTACAGTCCTAGCGGTAAATATGTTATTGTTTGTTTAGTCCTATAGATGCATTTGTTTCTGTATATTTTGATCATGTACTGGTATAGCGAGCAATCGGCTATAGCGAGGAAAAAGTTTGGGTCCCGACTTCCTCGTTATAATGGGGTTTCCCTGTATAAATATTTAAATATAATCACATATGTATTGTAAACCTACAGAGAACTTCTTGTGTTTTTTCTTTGTTTCAGGTTTATTCTGTGAGAGTGAGGTGCTGGAATGTGCATCCAACCCATGTTTGAACAATGCTACGTGTCTGGACCGAATTGGATCATTCCATTGTCAGTGTGGGGATGACTATGTTGGAGCTAGATGTGAGGAGGAGAGAGACTACTGTGGGGACCAGGTAAATTATTTAATATTGAAGACTATCCTTTTCAGTGGCAACTCTTTCTTCGTACCTTCTCTAAATAGTATGTATGTATTTCCATTGTGAACACATTTTTCAAAATAATGTACCAGTTTATTCAGTGCATTATATGCACAAATTATATTTAATTTTTCAAAATCATATTAACATCATGATGTGAATACCTGACAATGCTGTACATAGTTTTCCGTTCTGTTTTATATTCTGTCAAAACTGACATTATTTTGATACCTTTCCAAAAGTGTTTTCTGTTGAACTATAGAGACCTTGTCATGAGGGCTTGTTCACATTGAATGATTAATCCACAACTTTGTTGTTTCAGCCATGTCTGAATGGGGCCACCTGCACTGGCTTCCTGGGAGGCTACAGCTGCAGCTGTGTAGCAGGCTACACAGGCAGGAACTGCAGTGTGGATATAGATGAGTGTGAAGGGGACCCCTGCAGAAATGGAGCGACATGTGTAGATGGTGTGAACAGCTTCAGGTACTCAAGTGAATTCCGATAATTTCAATCATACTAATATTAAGTGGATTTAGAGATCGACTAGACAGTTGACTACAATTCACTGCAATCACTGCTGTTCTATGACTCTGCTCTCTGTAGATATATTAATGTAAGCAGAGTTGATATTGAACATAGATGTAGATGGAGTACCGTTAATTGATTATATCAAGAAAAATATTCAAAATTGCAAAATACTGTCAGATGTAAACTCTATATCTATGCATGCTAATAGGGACTTTCTTGGGGCACTCCCAAAAGTGGTCTCCATACACTGGGGTTAAATCAATACAGGTCTTCACTAAATCAGGTTTCGGTCTCCCAGGAACATATGACAACACATCATGTGAATAAACATTTATAAATTGAATTTAATATATTCCTCACTAGCTGTGCCTGTCAGGATGGTTACACCAGCGATCAGTGTGAAACAGAGATAAACGAGTGCGCTTCCCAGCCGTGTGTGAATGGGGGCCAGTGCATCGACCTAATAGGGATCTTCTTCTGTGCCTGCCCGTCAGGCTTCATCGGGGTGAGGTGCGACGAGGAGGTGGATGAATGTGGGTCAGAACCGTGTCTGAACGGGGCACGGTGCAAAGACCAGGTGGATGGGTATGAGTGTGCCTGCATCACAGAGCTCTTTGGTGGTAAGTCTGTAGAGATGTGGAATTGAGAATATGAATTGAAAATTAAAGCTTACTCCAAAATAGCCTTAGTACATTGTATGATTCATCTTATGGTTTTCTTGTGATTTCTTGTGAAACTTTTTATGAAACCCACATTTTTGTACGAGATATGTCAATGCTTCTATTATGCTTTGTGTCCATTTAGATTTAATAAAGGTGATTATAAACTGAAATGTATGTCTATTCTAATGTCATTTTATTGACAGGATTTCAAAGACAGAAATTTGAAATTGTTAAAATCAAGGTGCCTTTAATTTTTGGTTTCTTTTAAACAGGTGTCAATTGTGAGATACCTCTGAACAACTGCTCATTCTACCCCTGTCTGCACAATGGAACATGCCAGATAGTGACTGATTCATCATATAACTGCCTCTGCACGGAGCGCTACACTGGACTGAATTGTGAAACATACGTTCCCTTTTGTGCTGCACATAACTGTACCAACAATGCAACTTGCCAAGAAGAATCAAATGGATTTGGATGCCAGTGCCCTATTGGCTACTCGGGCCAGTGGTGTGAGGTAGACATAGACTATTGCACCAATCACAGCTGCTCTAATAACTCAACATGTGTGGATAATATCACTACATACAGGTGCATGTGTGCACCAGGGTTTGAGGGACGGGACTGCGAGCTGAATATTGATGAGTGTCAGAGTGTCCCGTGTTTGAATGGCGGGAGCTGTCTGGACGGGATCAATGGCTTTAACTGTTTATGTCCAGCAGGATTTACCATGGTGGATTGCTCCCTCAATATCAATGAATGCGAGTCATCCCCTTGCAATAATAGAGGAGTCTGCGATGATGGTGTCAATGGCTATGTGTGTGACTGTGGCATAGGTATGAGATAAGATATTAAACTTTATTTTAAAAGTAATTTTCTTTGTAGATAGGGCGTCATATAATCAATTAGTATAGTGACGCTTTATCAGCTTTTGTTCAGAATATCCCATGACAACTAACTTTGTAACAGCACATCAATAACTACAGTATATTGTGTGGATAGGCTCTGATGGCTGACACGAAAATATTAAATCATATCTGTAAGCATGATATTTTGGATTTTCTACAAGCAGATATGTATTCATATTTATCAATCTTTAATCAGACATAATGATACTTGCCTCATTCATCCTGAAGAGTTTTATTTTTAAATACTTATTTTTTTGCTGTTTAATCTTCTGTGTACATCTCTTCTTTGAAAATAAAAAATGAAGCAATGAATTTGTAATAGCATTATGTTTTATTGTTTGTGCACAGGCTTCAATGGAACTCATTGCGATCAGGATCTGGACCTATGCAGCCTCGGTGTCTGTCTGAATGGTGCCCTCACCTGTTCAGAAATAGACAGTGGCCGCAACTACTCCTGCTCTTGTGCACCAGGTATGAAGATACTACGTTTTAAAGGGGAAAAAATCAATAAATGATGCACGATGATTTATTGAGGCAATTCTGCGGGTTTATTCTGACTTGTGTAACTCCAGAAGCACAAGCCACCAACACATTCTCATGTGATTGTTTGAATCAATTCCGTTATTGTTTGTGTGTGAGCATTCCACTTATCCAGAAATTTAAAACCTCTCCACGGAAGATTCTATGAATAAACCACATACCTAACCTTGAAGTCAACTTTCGTTATTCATACAAAACCAGTGGAATTACACGATGTCAATTTTCTTATCAATATCTCTTTCCAAATATCCATCTTATATCAATAAAATGAAATCAATGTCATACCTGATGCAATCATAAATTTCTGTCATGTGATATTACATTTACCCTTGTAATCTTATTCGGACTTCATCTTGTTATGTTTTAACCCTATCTAGCCCGGGGGGGGGGGGGGGGGGGGAGGCTGTTTCCCCCCAACATTTTTCGGAATAAATTTGTAACGTGAAAAGATCGCACCGCAACAGTTCATGCCTTTTTTCCTTCAAGTCTCACTCAACTGTTAAGACCAAATTTGCGACGCGGGGGTAGATTTTGTGTTATTTATGACTGAAATAGTGTTGCCTATGATTTCCATTGAAAAAACAATGAAAAAAGTCCAAAAAACACAGAAATACATAAGAAATTTAAAAAAAAATAAAATACACAAGAAAAACTTTGATACTGCCATTTTTTAAAATCCTACTTTGATAATAAACCTAAGAAGAGTGTCTGTGCTGAAATCAGCAGTTTGGGGGCTATATTAAAGATTTACAACCAAATTATGATTTTATGCATTTAATTAGCATAATTAATCAATTAAAAATAGATTTGAATAATTTTGGTGCAATTGACAATTGAATTGTGAAGATTACATCATCAGTGACGGAAGTGCCAATTTTCGTCGCGATCGCGCGATCAACGGTCAAGATCTTAGGGGGGGACTGTTTTTGCCTCCTCCCGGGCTATGCGATTTCAAAATAGCTTGGGCTGTATAGGGTTAAGAATATAATATTTGATAGTATAAATCATGAAATTTTGTGTGATCCATGTTTCACTAATAAAGATGTTCTGGTTTAACTTTTTTGACAGGTTTCGGAGGTCTGAGCTGTGAGATTGACACCAATGAATGTGACTCCGATCCATGCTTCAATGATGCCTTTTGTCTTGATGAGGTCAACTCCTACCAATGCTACTGTCTCCCTGGTCAGTTTTAGTTTGCCCCTTCAAGGATACCTTACACACAGTTATAGACTCTATGCCCCATGTCTCTAATACTGTGAATATGGTATTCAAGAGAGAAATTCTGTTTTTTTGTTTTGTTTGTAGGCCCACAGACTTAACTGGCAAATAACGCTCTAGTCTAAGCTCATAGACATACGTGTGTAGCATAGCATAATTCGATTACACATGACATAAAAAAGTAGCATAGAGCGCAGTATTAAAATGATTTAGAGTATGGGTAAATAAACATGTATTGATGAAAATATCACACAAAACAGAGGAAATCATTTTTTTTCTTTTTTTGCAGGTTATGTTGGTGACCACTGCCAGTTTGAGATTGACGAGTGCTTCAGCCAGCCCTGTTTACACAACAGCACATGTGTGGACCTCTTCAATAAATACACCTGCTTGTGCAATCAGGGCTATGAGGGCGTGCTCTGTGAGATAGACATTGATGAATGTGAACAGGACCCCTGCAGTAATGGAGCTACGTGTGAAGATGGTGTGAACGACTACAGCTGTACATGCACAACGGGTACGGTCAACTTCAGCAGCTGGTCTGATGAAGTTGTTTTGGATTTCAGCTTTTGTCAAATGTATTTGGGAAATAGATAATGACATGTTTGTCCATAAAGCAGCTTGACCCCCCCCCCCCCCCCCCCCACCCCATCTACTCACATTGATACCTGCCCAGAAAGCAAATAGAACCTGACTTGTGTAAAGGAAGAAAAAACAGAAAAGCAAAAGCAGAACAAAAAATTAGAGAAAATCTTAAAAAAAATATCAGCGAAATATGACTTATTGTTTGAGTACATAACAATTGAGAGCTGTAGCACTTGCAAATCAGCTTTGTTTGAAGTAAATCAATCATTATAGTTTTATCTTGTATTACGTTCTTTCCAATCTGTAGGCTACACAGGCAAGAATTGCACAGAAGACGTGGATGAATGCTTGCTGGAGCCCTGCATGGCAAACACAACTCTGGAGTGCGTCAATTTAGTTGCTAACTTCAGCTGCATATGTAGGTCAGGGTTCAGAGGTCAGCTGTGTGAGGTCAACGTGGATGAGTGCGAGAGCCATGTGTGTGCAAATAACGCGACCTGCCTGGATGGGATAGACTCATACAGGTGAGCATTCTCATTTCTTGAATTAAGTCAGATTTAATAGTGTAGTCCTTAAAAGAACCATTGGCAAAGACAATAGCTTTATGGCATTATGGTTAGTCTTGCAAAGAATGGATGGATGAAAAGAGTTTCTTAGAGATTGTAACTTAAGATGTCCTAGAAAGAATGGATGGCTGAATAGACCAGGAATAGACTGAGTGATGAAAGCAATTGTACAGAGAATGAAGAGATAAAAGGTAGAGGTAGAGTTTATAAAGGCAATATACAATTTATCACTCTGATGCGGAAGCAAACTAGATAATGCAAGACATTTATGAATCATTAGTCATGATTTATCCTGCCCATGGTACATAAAGCTTTGCAATGATTGTGAAATTGAATTGTTAAACTGTACATGCCTCAAGGCATGTTTTTTGTAGTTATAGGTAATATTTACAATGCTCTTTTTTCTTTTTCCAGTTGCATATGCAGAGATGGCTTCACAGGTTCGCTGTGTGAAACCGATATAGACGAGTGTGCCTCGAATCCCTGTAACATCGGAACCTGCCTGGATGGTGTCAACACCTTCTCCTGTAGTTGCCCTGGTGATTCCCGCCCCTTCGACACCCTCTGCAATCCCCTCCCTCCCTGCACCTCAAACCCCTGTCAGAATAATGGAACGTGCCAGCAGGATCTGCTTGAATACTCCTACATGTGCGATTGTGTGCCGGGGTATGAGGGTCTGAATTGCGAGATTAATATCGATGACTGCGCTCAAAATAATGTAGTGTGCACCAATGGTGGAACCTGCATTGATTTGATTGAGGACTACATGTGTGACTGCCCCGCAGGGTTCGTGGGTGAATTTTGCGAGGAAAACGTGGACAATTGCGTGGGAAATCTCTGTCAGTTTGGAAGCTCGTGCTTGGATGGTGTCAATGATTACATTTGCTTGTGTGTACCAGGGTTTACAGGAGAATTCTGTAATGTGACGATAGTCGGTTGCAGTCAGAGTCCATGTTTGAATAATGGTACCTGCCAAGATGTTAACTTGACCACCCCTCCTTCAGAAAGTGGAACAGACCCATCATCCAACTTCATGATGTTTCAATGCATATGCTCTACAGGCTGGGAAGGCATGTACTGCGAGGTGGAGATTAACGAATGTGAATCCGACCCCTGCTTCAACCAAGCCACCTGTGTTGATCTCTTTGCTGCATACTCATGCACGTGCAGCCCCGGTTTCACGGATGAACAGTGTGAGACCAACATTGATGACTGTGCTAACCACCCATGTACCAGCAGCTCGACTTGTGTGGATGGGATAGACTCCTACACTTGTTTATGTCCAGATGGGTTTGAAGGCAACCTGTGTGAGGAAGAAATAGATGAATGCCGCTCATCTCCATGTAACCCTGTGACAAGCCTCTGCGTTGATATAGTTGCGGGGTATCAGTGCTTCTGTCTGAACGGCTGGGCGGGCCCAAACTGCGACATCAACGTGGACGAGTGTTTGAGCGAGCCATGTCTGAATGAGGCAACGTGCATGGATGGGATCGCAGCAGTGACATGCCTGTGTTTGCCTGGGTACACAGGAGACTACTGCCAGGTTAGTGAATGTCTTGTCATCTTGCATTACCCATGTCACTTAAAAAAACATGACACCTGCTTTTGTGACCACATGGCTATGAAGACCTTGAAGAGTGCTTCTCATTGAAAATTGCTATAAAGAAGCCTCTACTTCAATACCACCGGCTCATTAAAAGAACACATTTCTTGTTTTACTTGAGCCATCAGTATATACTGATTTCTCTTTATTACAAATTGAATGTGTGAACCTTCTCAATGCAAATGCAGTAGGAAAAGAATGTAATATACAATATTGTAAAATGTTTTTATAACTATTTTTTAATAAATGTAACTCACAATTGGTTGTAACTTCTTGTACCAACAGATGTAAAGTCACTGCTAACAGCATATAAACTATGTTGTAAACTCTTTTTGTACTACAGAAATTGCTACTCTATAGCTAAAAGTGGTCCACTAAGGCAAACAACCTCAGTGGCACATCCAGATTACTTCAGTAATTTTCCCTTTTGCTATGTAACTTTACAGATAGAGATCAACGAATGTGATTCTATGCCGTGCCTGAATGGTGGGAGCTGTGTAGATGAAGTCAATGGCTATGACTGCCTATGTGCCCCAGGGTTTACAGGTATGCAGGCTAGCTTATCTTACAGCTTCTTCTTCATCAACCCCTTCAACTTACATGTTACCTCCTTTTTATACTTCTGGAATCATAATTTTTCTCTTGAATCTATTCTTTGTTGTTAAAATTTTTTCAACTACCTGCAATGTAAATTGAGGGGTGATTAACAATAATTGCACTGTAGGTCAATGATTGTTCCACCCAACATAAGACATGAAAACACTTTTTTGTACCAAATTTCCTAATATGTTACTTTGCAGTCCTTCAACTTACCATTTAACTAATAAATCTCAACCATAGGCAAATTCACTGTTATAGGACAGTGGTTCTTAATCATGCATGACTTGGTATTTAGAGGGTTAATGGAATTTTTCAATATTTACTGTGATCATTGACTCCTATCACGTTACTGATTATCCACTAAATGATTGAAGAAATAGTGAACTTGTGTTTTTAACAGCCTTTTGAGGTAAAAAACTGACTTAGCTATGGTTTCCCCTGTAATATGCAATGTATTACATTGTACCTGCATGACATCACACAACTATTGTCAATTTAAGGACTATTTAGGCTGTAGAAATCAAAATTTCAGAGATTTTCACTAATCAATTTACCTGATTTTATTGCGTCATTTGTTTTTTCCCCATTGAACTACCCCTATTTTCACTCCAGGCTTACAGTGTGAAGTCAACATCGATGAATGTGCATCTATCCCTTGCCAAAGAGGGGGTACTTGTTTTGATGGAGTCAATTCCTACCAGTGCCTGTGCCCGACCCCGTACAGAGGCGACGATTGTTCTCTCCTCCCCTGTGCTGTCTTCCCATGCGAGAACAATGCGGTCTGCACCAACAGGGTCGACGAACTATCTGAGTATCCTCTGGGCTTCCACTGTGCCTGCGATACTGGCTTCATGGGTGAGAAGAAGAAGAAGTACTTTCAAAATTACTTTTTTATGGGGATGAACACGTGACAGGAAAAGAACATCATATGTTGATGTGTTTGACTGTTTCTTGAAATCAAAGCATATTTTTTTTTTAATATTTGGGGAATCATATTTGTTAAAACAAGTAGAATACAAAATGAAAGTGTTGTGACACACAAAAGATTATGGTAGGTTATGCCAATTTTACCAAAGCTTTTTGATTTCATAACTTAAGAATATGAAATCTATTTAGAACAAAATTTATCATTCTTACCAAATATCGTTTTGTGTGCCTTTAATCGTACCACTTACAAAATCATTTAGACGTAACCAGAAGAAATTTACTGAAAAGATGAATTAATCCATTCTTGTGTGACAACTGTCTGATCATATTTTTACTCTCTCGTTGGGACATCACCAACATCGCTCTTATTGCATCACGCAGGCCAGCGTTGTGAGGTCAACATCAACGACTGTTCGTCTGATTCCTGTAGTGGCAACGGGCTGTGCATTGATGGCATCATATCATATTCATGTCTGTGTGAGCCTGGCTGGGCAGGCCTAGATTGCAGTTCACCCATCGATGACTGCGTGGGCAACTTATGCCAGGTGAGCACAAGCTATTAACATAAATATGTACTCTTTTTTCAAGACATTGAAATATGATTTTCATTTTATCTTAGTTTTTGCTTTATTTCCGTCACATTAAAACAAGAAACATATACTGTATGTACAATTATGAATGGATGGTACATGTATATATAGATCAACAACAAGAAAAGAATAAACAAATTGAGACCTAAATATGCAGACACAGAGATTTAGCTAGTTAACCACCCCAAAAGCATATCGCATAGTAAGAAAATAGTAATCCTGTTGTTCTTCTCAGAACAACTCTACATGCGAGGACCTGAACCAGGCATACCACTGCCTGTGTGTGGAGGGTTATGAGGGAAGGTTTTGTGAGGAGGAGACTGACGAGTGTGCCTCGGATCCCTGCAGCAATGGAGCAACGTGTAACGACCTCTTCAACCGGTTTGAGTAAGTCAACAGACTCACTTTCATCTTGGTATCCATACCACAGGTTGTGTAGGATTGGGTCAATAGTTAAGATTTTGGTGAAGGTTATGATTACAATGAGTTTGAAGTTGTAGGAGGAAAAGAGTACAGTCAAACCTGTCTATTGTGGCCACCCAAGGGAAACAAAAATTGTGGCCTTTATAGACAGGTGGCTGCTATAGCCAGGTTCTTTAACACATGATCTCTCTCCGGGGAATTATTTTAGTGGCCACTATAGACAGGTTGGCTGCTATAGACAGGTGGCCATTAAGACAGGTTTGACTGTATACTAGATAACAACTAAACCATGATGTTTTTCATGATAGAGAGTAAATTCGACATGGATCAACTAGTACAAATTTCAGCTCTAAAATTAAATCGTATTTTTAATCCAGACTCACTGCAGAATACAAGGTCATAAAAAGAGCTATTAAATTCTAGGTAATATTGATATAATCTTTGTCAACCAGTTTGTTGAATTTCTTCCTTGTAGCTAACTTGAACATTATACCAAGATTTGATTCCATAATCTTTTTGTTGTTCCTGTAGATGCTTGTGTCCATCAGGTTGGACGGGCATACTATGTGACCAAGACGTGAATGAGTGTGATTCAAACCCATGCCAGAATGGCGCTCCCTGTTTGAACGGGAGGGACAGTTTCCGCTGCGATTGTCCCCCATTCTTCACTGGACACACCTGTAATGTGACCTTTGACCCCTGTGACCTAGGGTTCAACCAGTGTCAGAATAATGCCAGCTGCATCACTCAGTCAGATGGGGGATATAGCTGCAGCTGTACGGAAGGTCAGTTAACCATAGGGATGTCATATGCCAAATTTTTATCAGATGATGGCTTGCTTAGATTAACTCCTAATAGTTATCTTTTCTCTCATGGATTAAAATAAAAAGAGGGAACTGTCATTGACACACATCAGAAATGTATTATCTTCCTCAGGAAGAACTGCTTCTTCACCGTTAAAAAAGTTACTATGCTTTAATAGCTTGCTGTTAGCACAGTCTAACTGTGAAGAATAAAAAACTTTAGAGAAAGAATTATCCTATGTGAACATTGTAGTGTCATAACTGTTAAAAGTATGCAATATCCACCCATATTACATTTATACCATCTACACTGTATAACACCAAACTATGTGTATCATTCTTGATAATTTAACTGATTTTATATTTTTCATTATTCACAGGATATGAAAGTTATAACTGTGAAGTGGACACTGACGAATGCTCGTCGTCCCCTTGCACCAATGGCGCGACCTGTGTTGACCTGGTTGCTGGGTACCGTTGTGTTTGTATCCTTGGTTTCCGTGGTGACCATTGTGAGGAGAACATCGATGACTGCTCCCCTGGTGTTTGTGCCAACGGGGGAACCTGTATTGATGGCATCAATGGGTGAGGGATCTTTTGCTGTCTTTTCCAATTTAGTTTACTTTACAGGAGATTTTCTTTTTATGCTGAAGATTTAAAGTGTTAATTATAATATATATGCATTGCACTTTTATGTCAACAGCTTCATTGCTCAGAGCTCCTTTTTGTTTTCTTGGTAGTCACAACTGTAACATGGGTGAGTGCTTTGTTTCGTAAAGTATGGTCAAAATTGTGAAGAAAGATATTTGTATAGATTTATAGTATTAATCATTATAGAGCGTCCTTCTCAAGTGAATAGTTACATTACTGAGAGCTCATTGGCTATTTCCTTAGTAGTTTCAGCTGTATCCCGTTTCAACAATTTGCAGAGCTGTTTGCAACATAACGTGAATAATGGTAGATTGTAAGCTAAATACCAGTTTACATCAGTAATATTCTTAATGCTAATTATGTTATCCATTGGGGATGAGTCGCCAGTGATAATCATTTGTCCGGCAATGTATGGTCAACAAGGGATCTGAGATCACTAAAGTTTTGCGCACTGCTGCAACACTTTGTCAGTAATATTCTTGTTCTTCTTTTCTGTGTTCACGTACAGATTCACCTGTGACTGTGCGGAGGGTTGGAATGGAGCTAGCTGCATGGACGACATAGATGAATGTCAGTCAGGGCCATGTGTGAATGCAGCCACGTGTCTGAACATGCTCAATCGATATGAGTGTGTCTGTCTCCCAGGTTACACTGGTAAGGCATGGATGTGAACATTCCTTGCATGTGTGAATGTAGCTAATAATGGGTATGATTGTGCCCGGCTGTTAGTCAACCTGTAAGACATAGCCGAGAGACCTGTAATTACACATGTGAGCACGTCTTATGTTTTTGTTTGTTTTACGCAGGAATAGGCTTGCACGCATTCAACCGATATGAAATTGAATTTACACCATACGTCAGAGTTGGGCATTTCTTTTGCAAGCCTAGAATGTAATCTTGCGGAAATACCCAACTTTATCTGTACACTGGAAGTCAAACTATCAACATGTATACTGTAAAAGCATGGCTTCCGTGCTGTTGGGCATGCCTACAATATCTCAATGATATATATCACATCAGTAACAATGCTACATAATTGTTACAAACATCTGTCTTTTGGATCAGGCATAAACTGTGAAACTGAGATCAACGAGTGTGCCTCCAACCCCTGCATTAATGGAGGTGCGTGTGAGGACGGCATCGCTAGGTTTGACTGCCTCTGCCTCCCAGGGTTTACTGGCATCCGTTGCCAAGACAACATAGACGAATGTTCACCTCCTCCGTGCAAGAATGGCAGGTACGATACATGATGTATGGTTTCCCTTCAGGCATTGGATTATTCAAGCATTATTCTTGTTTTTTAACTTACTGATTCCTCCCTACTAAATTTAAGCTCACAGACAATGGAAAGGATAACGTAATCCTCTTTCAGCTCCTCAGGACTATCTATGTAAAGAGCTAGACAAGTGTTTAGGGATAATTCCCCTGTAGCTATTATTCAAGTTTCCTAGAATAGCTGGACCTTGATCACACCTGTACAAAGTTAGTACCTTAAGAGTATAATGTATTCATAAATATTCATATTCTGTTTGTTTCACTTGTTCATTTGTCTTCACAGCTGCACTGATGGAGTGAATGGCTACACATGTGAATGTGACCCAGGCTTTGAGGGAGTGAACTGTTCAGAGGATATTGATGAGTGTGAGAGCTCCCCCTGCTTAAATGGAGGGTTCTGTGATGACCTGATCAATGGCTACACATGCACCTGTCTCTTTGGCTATACAGGTTGGTGTTGGCCGATTTGTTTGCTCCTCTTACGATTCTCTGTAATGTTTCTACTTCTGTCTGCATTTGTCCCTCCCCCTCTCTCTTTTTTGATGTAAAACTCGTTCATTAGAAAAGAGTTTTGAATGGCAATGGATATGTACAGTAAATAAATTGATCAATACACCAAAGCACATTTGAAATATTTCAAGAATACATAAAGGATATGAGTTTGAGCAAAGCAAAAGCATTTATATGAAAGGAAAAAGTGGAAAAAAAGGAAGTGTACATTAGAGCATCCAAGGACAGTCAATGCACTTACGGTAATACACATAAATAACTCAAATAATATAATGGTCCAGAAAACATGCAAGTACAGTACATTAGCGTTTATTGAGCACCCTGAGACGAAATAATGCTTCATCGACACTTCACACACTGCTCAAAACAAACCGTCATGTATTGGGAAATATAATTGATAAGAAAATCATACTAAATTTGTGAAGCTAATTCATAAAATATAAAAAGAAGTAGAAGATCAATTTCTTATTAGTTGAAACACTTGATGGTATGGATTTTTCATCTATTTTTCATTTCTCATCTCATAGGGACAAATTGTGAGCAAGATGTAGACATCTGCAGTGACTCCAGCCTGAACACCAGCCTGTGTCAGAACGGGGCGTCGTGCCTGGACGGGGAGGGGCCAGACTTCATCTGTGTGTGTGCCCCGGGGTACACTGGTCCTCTCTGTGAGACGGACATTGATGAGTGCAGCTTGGCTCCCTGCCAGAATGGAGCGACGTGCATCGATGGAATAGCTGGGTTAACATGTTCATGCGCTGAAGGTAAAAGAGGACAATCTTTTAGCTTTTAGCAGTTCATTTGTTTACAAAGTTTGAGCCAAGTGAATTGAATTTTGTCTCTCCTGTTTTAGCTAATATCGGTCTTCATGAGCTATAATTTCAAGGAAAAAGTACACTTTTTTGTTTATAGAATTTTTATATCATCATGCAACATATCCTTTTATATATTTTTTCATTATCTATATATCAATTTTCATATGTTTTAGAAAGACATTAATTTTTTTTCGACATTTTGTTTTGAAGTGTTATTGTAATGTGCTTTTCCAGTTGGTAATCCTGTTTTTTAATTGTTAATTTCTGATAGGTTGGACTGGTACCCTATGTGAGGAGGATGTTGACGAGTGTCTCTCATCAGCCTGCATGAACGGCGCCCTCTGCAGGCAGAGAGGGCCAGGCGAGGGCTATGATTGCTTCTGCGCCCAAGGCTTCCAGGGAATCCTCTGCGAGACAGATTACGATGAGTGCCTATCGATCCCCTGCCAAAACGGTGCTCAGTGCCTCGACCGTGTTAACGGCTACGACTGTGTGTGTAGTATCGGCTTCACGGGGGATCACTGCGAAATTGAAATTGAGGAGTGCGTCAGTGACCCTTGTCAAAATAATGCCACATGTGTGGAGGTTATCCCTGGAGCTTACATGTGCGGTTGTGTTGCAGGATTTTTCGGTACACATTGCGAGTTTGTAGATTTCTGTTACTCGCAGCCATGCGCGAACGGAGCATTTTGTATTACTAGTGGAACTGGGTTTCAATGTTTTTGCCCAACTGGGTTTACAGGAGTTACTTGTGAAACGAGATTGATGGTCACATCTAGCGTGATTAGCATCATGTCATCCTCAGTTTCAGCTACGGTGAGCAGTGTTGATCCACCAGTCTCGACCTTTTCACAATCTCTTACGGTGGAGGGTAGTACACTTTTCACCCAGACTGTGCTCTCTTCTCTGAATGATACACCCTCTGAAATATTGTCTTCCATGCAAGTGTCCTCTTTGACTAGTGGTTATTCAGCTGTTTCCACTATTTCACCATCTCTTACGGTGGAGGGCACTACACTTTTCACCCAAACTGTGCTCCCTTCTCCTAGTATCACGCCCTCTCAAATATCGTCTTCCATGCAAGTGTCACCTTTGACTAGTGGTTATTCACCAGTATTCACTACGGTCTCCACAAGCAGTCTCCTTGGAAGCACAACACCAGTTTCAACAAGAGACTCACTCTTGCTATCCACATCCATGACCTCGACCATAGTCCAAAGAAGTGATAGCTCTCCAGTGTTCCCCTCTGCAACCTCTTCTCCCCAAAGCAGTGACAGTATGTTCCTCTCAACAATGTTTGCTGCGTCTCAGAGTTCAGAAACTTCCTCACCAGTTGTTACGCCAATGATATCACCTTCCCCCAGCATGATAGAAAGCACTGTCCCTCTGGTAAGTGAAACCAGCACACCTGTAGTCACAATGGAACAGACCGGTACGTCACTGATGCCTCCAGTGTTGAGTACAGATCCGACATCATCACAGCACCAACTTTCCACCAGCACTTCCTTAAGCACGGAGAGTGTGACGTCCACAGACTTTTCACAAAGCACAGCTGGCTTTTCCTCCCTTCTTTCACTTCTTCCTACTCCCTCATTATCATCATTGCCATCATCATCATCATCATCATCATCACCATTTTCATCTTCATCTTCATTGCAATTAACATCGATGTCACTATCTTCAGCATCATTATCAGTAGCCTCAACACTATCATTATTATCATCATCATCACCATTACTAACATCATCACTATCATCACCCTCATCATTATCAGTTTCAACATCACCTCCACCGCTATCTTCACCATCATTATCACCACCACCATCACCATCGCCATCACCATCACCATCCCCATCCCCATCCCCATCATTGTCTTTGCCAATACCGTTATCGCCCTTATTATCATTTTCAGAATCACCACTACTGCTATCTTTACCATCATTATCAGCATCACCGTCGCAACTATCATCACCATCGTTGATGTTTTCTTCATCCCCACCATCATCATCAATTTCATCATCACCTATATTATCATCACCATCACTGACATCATCATCAACATCATTATCATCAACATCATTATCATCAACATCATTATCATCAACATCATTACCATCATCATTATCAGCATCCCCATCATCATTACCTTCATCATCATTGTCATCATCATCATCACTACCATCGTCTTCATTATTGTTATTGTCATCATCATTCTCATCATCAGTAACATCATCATTGTCATTATCATCATCATTAACATTGTCTTTAACATCGTCTTCAATATCAGGACTATCATCATTATCATTATTGTCATCATCATCATCATCTTCATCATCATTACCATTATCATCATCATCATCAGTAGTAGAATTATCGTCATCACCATTGTTTTCATCGTCATCCATCTTACCATCCATGTCTTCCTCCTCTCTCTCATCTTCATCATTGCAGCTGTCATCTGCCAGCCTGATCCTCAGAACTTCAAGTGCAATTGAAGCCACGCCCACTCTCATGATGAGCAGTCAGTCATTGGTTGAGACCTCGCATTCCTTAGCAACATCAAGCCAATCCCAAATCACATCTCTACCAGTTTCTGTAACAGGTGGCCAGTCATCTATCGTGATTACCACACTCCAATCAACACCCATGCCTGCAACAAGTTCAGTCCTCCCAAGCCAATCAGTGGCCAGCATGAGCTCATCTGAAATATTAGCCACACCCACTTTTACACTTTCTAGCCAATCACAAGTTGAGTCAACATCAGTCATTGCAACAAGTACACAGGTACACTCTACAATGACAGAAACTGTTACACCATCTTCTCTAAGCTTGAGTGAGATGTTGAGCTCGACATCTTTAAGTTCAACCAGCAGTATTCAATCAACCACAGCTGTGATGACATCCATCAGTTGGGCAAGGTCATCTGCTGCTGCTGCTGCAACTGAAACCCCTGGAATCAGTTCATTACCAGCGCTCACTTCCTCAGGTGTTAGCCAAACCGACCTTTCAACTTTGACCTCAAGCGTTGCGACCTCTGAACCAGTGATGACACCATCCATGATATCATCACAGGCACCAGTGACACCCACAGTAACATCTTCACCTACGCCTTCTACAATGTCACCAACCACCCCTGCTGTGACGATGGAACCATCCACTACACCCACTGTTCCAATGTCCTGCGAGCCTAGTCCATGTCTGAATGGAGGGGTGTGTGTTAGGGCTACATCTTTGGAGGGAGCTGTGACTATTTCATGTGACTGCTCATTCAAGTTTACAGGAAGATACTGTGGAACAGGTAGGTTCCCTATAACTGAGGAAAGAGAGAGAGAGTTAATGAGTGATCCTTTGATATATACAATAGATTCAAAATACAATTCATGAGTTATGATAATTTTTTCCATTGCTGGATATCTGATAATAGTTGTTGTGGAAAAGTATGAACCGTATGTTCATGAGCTTCACCAAATATGTGCAAACCAGTGTATGATTTTTGGTTACTTTAGTAGTCCTACATGTATGTATCACGTAATGAGTACTTGAATCTATGTTATCATGCCCTTTGCCATGATTGAAATTGCACATAAGTGATGCATTTAAGTGTTTCCTTTGAATGTATCTCACTTTTTCTCTTCAGAGCGTGCCTTGCACTTCCCATCATTCAGTGGCGACTCCTACCTGAAGTACGCTGCCCTCGACTGGTCCACCTCATCGACGAACAACCTTTTTGTTACTATAAAAACCTCAGCCATAGAGGGCACTGTTTTCTACGCTGCTGACGAGTCGGACGAGTTCATTCATCTGTTCCTCCAAGGTGGCCGACTCATTTACGAGTTGGGATGTGGTCTACGTCAAGTCCTGAGGGTGGAGTCTCCTGTTGACGTGGCAACCGACAAGTTGGTGGAAGTATTTGTCAGGTATGTTTGAAAATCTTTAAAGTTTGATTTTTAAAAGTTAATAAAACAAAGAGACAAATGTTGTTAAGTAGTGAATAATACCTTTTTTCACTATCTTTTACCATTGTGCTTTGTAGTTTTCTCCGAATTGACTACATAGTACAATGTAGGATTTTCAAAGGAGACCACACAAAACTATGACAGCTTTGACTTGTGAAGAAGAAGAAAAATAGAATGAAATATGGACAGAACCTGAACTAGCACTCATCATGCAGTGGTAATTGTATACCATCAGTTCTCGGTCTCTCTTTCTCTTGCAGTCAGACGCGTCCAGATCTGCTCTCTATGCTGTGCGCTGCAACTCTCACCGTCAACAACCAGATCTCATCCAACCAGCTCCTCTCCTTCATCTTCCCTGCCCCCCTTGGCCCCCTCTACCTGGGCGGGGTGCCCATGGATGCCGCCATGACCCCCAGCGATCTGACCGCCCCTGTGGTTGGGTTCATTGGCTGCGTGAGGCACTTGGTGGTCAATGATGTTGAGGTGGGCGTGTTCGATGACGCTGAGGAAGGGAGTGGGGTCGAGGATTGTGTGACGCTGCAGCCATGCTCCTTTCAACCCTGCAGGAATGGAGGCACGTGCAACGAGTAAGTCACATTTAGGAGACGTGAAGAAGTTGAACAGTCAATTATACCATTAGATACAAGGCCATACATCCAATATGATTTTTAGTATAATCTACATTTGAATTCATTGTTCATTGATAAATTCTACATTCTGAAGCACAATGCACCTAGTAAATGTAATACTGTACAAAGGTCTTCAATATCATTTCCATTCCACAGTGAACATACAATTTGTTTGCAGTTACATTGTAATTAAAGCTCATTCCTGCCTTAGCTGAATAAACTCAAAATGCTTAAAGTCAGAAACACAAAATATAAACAAAGTCATGTTTTGTTCTTTAAAAGAAATATGTGAGAGGATTGACATCACAGAAAGCATAATATTCTTTACTGCATGCTGCATCTGTAGGTCACCTGATGGTTCTAGCTGGTCATGTGACTGCCCGGTGCCCTACGGGGGAGTGCTCTGTGAGAGGCTGATTGACAATTGCGAGGGGGCTCCTTGCAACGCGGGGGCAACGTGCGTCTCGCTGGATGGAGAGCAGAGCTTCCTCTGTCTCTGTCCTTATGGCAGGCAGGGGGTTGTATGTGATGAAGGTAAGATTAAAGACAGGGTGTGCCTTTTGCAGGTCAAAAAAATAAAAGTTTGTAAAACCACGGAAAATGGAAGAAAGTACTGTATTAGAACTTCCCTCCTTAAAATAGAACTTGAAACTGATATTACGCTAATTTATAGCAATCAGCAGATTGTGAGGAGGTTTTGGGTGGGTCGTCCGAAACGTATAGCCTAGAGAGCGGAGACTGCTTTGCACAATGGTCTGCATATGTCTGCTTCTTGTTGTGTGCATTCATTGGGATTAACGCTTGCATCATGTGCTGAGAGGAACAATGCGATTATGAATGTAAACTATGTTTGCTGCGGTTTAAATAGAGACACGGATACTTTTTCACTTTTGAGAATGTTCATGAAGCTATAATGGTGAGATTTCATAGACGTTATTGTTAGGGTATACTGCTGATTTGTGCTGAACATTTGAAAATGGAACACTTTGTCTGTAAATTTGTTTGTAAACATTATCTTATGGAGATATATATTGAAGGGAACCCAGTGTACATAATCTCTTCTCTATGTGATAAACGTCAAACATGTGTGTACACACTGCCTATTGGAGATGTGTACCTTGTAGGTGAAAAAGGTTTTCTCTGTCGCTTTCCTTACGCTGGGCTGAGGGTTGTATGTGATGCTTGGCTTTTTTTTAGAGCTATACCAACAGAGTAACCCAATAGTCCTGTACCATGAAAACTCATTGTATACTTCCTCACTATGCAAGTACCTTCCTTTAACCCTAATACTCCCGGGGGGGGGGGGCATTATGGCCCCCCCCTGTCGAAGTTTTGTCGGTACTTCCTAACGCCTCAATATTTCAAAACGAAATTTCTTGACTTTTTTCTCTGATCCTTCCTGCACATTTTGATACCAAATTTATGGCGATTGGACCTACCGTGCGGGTGTCAGATTACGTTTACCGAACACATGTCACTGAAATTTCGCTATTTCTCTATGTGACTGTGTATAACCCTATGGATAAAATCAGCTTTTCCAATTTATGTAAATACTTTTCTAATAAGTGTTATCATTGTTTCCAATATTGTAAATAATTACCACACACACACACACACAAACACACACCCACACACACACCCACACACACACCCACACACACACCCACACACCCACACCCATGCATATGCATCTGAATCACAACGAAAAACAAAGAAATACATAAGAAAATTGAAAAACAATAAAATACATAAGAAATAATTACCACAACCTATCTTTTTTTTTCAAGAATTGATGAGGGAGTTATGAAAGACATTTGTACCAAAAATTGCTATTCCTGAGGCTTTATTAAGTGAGAAATACAAAAATCTATGATTTCTCGCATAAATTAGCATAAATTAATTATTTAAAAAAAAATAAAAGAACTTTCGTAAATTTAGCTATACAACTTTGTAGATTACATAATTCTTTACCCTTGTGCAAAATTTTGAGGCAATCGGGCGACCTATGGCCGAGATCTCAGGGGGGGGGGGGGGCCATAATGGCCCCCCCCCCCCCCCGGTAATAACAAGCTTTGAAATACCCCGGGAGTATTAGGGTTAACATTTGTTCATTTCACATTTGGGCACAAGAAATACACACAATTTCAATATAGCAACCAATTAACACAGCGATAAAGAAAAGATAACATTTCACCCACAGCTATCAGCATAACTAGACCCTCATTTGGTGGGACCATAGCAGGCTACATGCCGTACGTCAGGTACGCACGTGTACTCAACTGGGACTTCCTGCTGAGCCTGAGGTTGAAGTTCACGCTGGAAGATGATCAATCAGCAACGAGCAGCAACCTCATGCTCTTCTCTGGACAGCGAGGTGAGACAGTTATCAATCAAATCAGATCCTAAGAACAAACAAAAGATTGAAAAACCTGAATGATTTATATATAAATTTTTGCAAATTTTGCAAATGATCCTAACACCCTTAAAATGTTGCCGCTTGTTAATTTCTTGTGCTTTTCTGTGTTGACATTTGATTGGCAGGACAAGGAAGGGACGGTGATGACTACTTGGCTGTTGGCATCCAAGATGGCTACCTGTGGTTCCACTTTGATGTGGGTTCAGGTGAGGACAATTACTGATTTTACTGATTTTGCAGGAGACCTGAAATTAGATCAATATTTCTGCATTGGATTTCATCACATCACCCATTCTCCGTGATCATTGATAGATTATTGTCATTAGGTTGTAGGCATTTGATAGACATCTCCTGGATTCCTGATGAAATTTCCCCAAATTTTCCTGATTGTAGAATTTTCATGTTGGTAGCTCTACAGTATATTCTTTGAAGACTGCTTTCAATAGAGTACCAATTTGTACTGCATGAGGTGGTTCTATACTATGCAGGCAGTGCAAAGATGACCTGATTTTTGCTCTGGCGACTTTTACTCTGTGGGATATATTTTGTGAAAGATGTAGGTTCATGTTAGTTTTGTGATCTGGATTTGGGCTAGGGTGTTATATTGTGCTGGGTTCAGGGTGGAGGATAGGAGTTGGGGTAGTACAATATATTGATTTTGAAGCAATTGGTTCTGGGGAAAATGTCATAGAACGTGAATGAGCAGCAGGGATCATTGAGAGAGCCCAACATTAGCCTGTCAGATAATATCTGATCAGTAAGCCCTTCACCTGAGTGAAGATTTTTGGCTAGAAACAGCTTTATTTCCAGTAACATGAAATATAATGCTAAATATGTTACTCATTACAAATAAATCGTTAATTAAAGATTATCACTAGTAACATGAAATATGCTCAGTAGTATCTCAGAAATTATTATATAATTTTAATTTCCCAGGACATTGTAATAGTTTGGAAGGCACATTTTCATTTGACTATTGTAGACAATGAAATCATTCATTGTACATGTACTGTATGTACCTTTGCCCTGCTTAAAAATAACAAAGGATTATGGTACAGTACTCTATACAAGACATCGCAAAAGTACGAGACCAGGGGCCCGTAACATAAGGTATGCGATCATGCAATCGCAAAATGGCAATGGCCAATCAACATCATTGTTACATGCGCTTTTTGTTCAAACGACTGACCAGTAACCAATCAAAATTTGTCTTTCAAATTTGCGATTGATCGCAAACCTTTATGTTACGGGGCACAGGCGGTGAAAATGATTGATCCTAATTGCCATAAATTATAAAATAATTCATTATTTATTCAATCAATCATTTGTTCATTCATTCATTTATTCAATCAATCAATTGTTCATTCATTTATTAATTTATTCAATCAATCAATCAATCATATGTTCATTCATTTATTCATTTATTCAATCAATCTTGTGTTCATTCATTCATTTATTCAATCATTCATTTGTTCATTCATTCATTCATGTATTCAATCAATCAATCATTTGTTCATTCATTCTTTGTATCTTTGTCCTGGCAGGGGAGGGTGTGTTAAGGAGCCCTCAGCCCATAGATCTGACTGCCCCCTTCCACACCCTGCAGCTGGGCAGGCATCGCAGGGACGGATGGATGCAGGTATGCCAACCAATCAGCTGTTTGCATTTTGTATTCAAAATAAAGGCTACTGCAGACGACTCGATCCGATCAGTCGTACGACTCTGCGACCGTCTGAATCACAGGACCCGCTCGTTGATTGTGTGCGTTTTACAGTTGTAGGCCCTATAACGATGCAGAATCGTGTCGTCTGTAGTGGCCTCATGAGAAGCTATTAATTTCTTAATAGCTGATGCATTTAATACAATGTTTAAACATAAATACACTCATTCACAAGTAAGACCATCTCATTGGGGCATTCCCCAAGTCTTCTTCCAGAGTTTGAATTTCACATCTACATTTTTAATTTTCCACTTGTTTCTTCTTAAAGGGCATATACTGTACTGGGAAGGCAAAAAAGCCTTCAAAAGGTAATTGTTAGCAATCTTCTTGCCAATGGTCTTAAATTCATGTATTGCCCACTTTAGAAGCTTGCTGAAATTTATTTTCCCTCAAATGATCTACATTTTGAGTAATGAGTGATTGAATCACAAATCCTCAAAATGTTCAGCCCGAACATTTTGAGGATTTGTGATTCAATCACTCATTACTCAAAATGTAGATCATTTGAGGGAAAATAAATTTCAGCAAGCTTCTAAAATGGGCAATACATGAATTTAAGACCATTGGCAAGAAGATTGCTAACAATTACCTTTTGAAGGCTTTTTTGCCTTCCCAGCACAGTATATGCCCTTTAACGTTAGGAGGAAAGCTAGTAAAGAAATGCTACTCCTGCGACATGTACATTATGGTAATAACTTTTTGTAAATATGGCAAAACAATTACTGGTACAAAGTTCATGGACTGTTTCTAGTATTGTATGTTACAATTCAAATTTGATAAGACAATGGATGTTGCTTTATCGTCCTCTTTGCAGCTTGATAGCCAAGTCAATGTGAGCAGTACAACGGCTGGCTCTCTCATTGGACTCAACACATACCGTGACCTGTATGTAGGGGGTCATGACTCCACGGAAATTCACTTCCTACCTGATGTGGTGGACTATGCAGAGAGCTTCCGAGGTGAGGCCTATGTGGTATCTCTAACGGGAAAAATATGTATAGATTATGGTTTAAAATAATGATTTTAGATTCTGAAAGTTGTACAAACACAACATTTCTTAAATAAAGAGAGTGGCAAGTTTCTCTAATGATCCGAACTGCTGCTTTTCTGAAAAAAAAAATATTTCTTGACATTTTGTATAGTACTCTCTGTATGTCAAAATGAGGAAAAAAATACATGAAACCTTCAAAATGAAGAGAATGTGAATAAGCAAATAAAAACATTGTATTCCATGTTACAGTAAATTATTGCTTCCTTCTCTTCATCAGGCTGCATCTATGACCTCGAGGTCAAGTCAGGGCTCTTTGGATTCTATGTTGCCCCTGGCAACCCACCAGGTCATGTGGATGCTGGTCTGAACGTTGGTCAGTGCGACCAATCAGAGTGCAGTCTGAACGAGTGCCAGAACGGAGCAACCTGCATCGACCTCGGGGCCTCTTACACGTGAGAATGATCTCCTCTTTACAGTACTTAAAGGGATAGTTCACCCTGAAGTTAAGTTGGTTTCAATAAAGACAGAAACATGAAAGAAACATCTTAGTGAAGGTTTGACGAAAATTTGTCAACGGATGAGAAAGTTATGATCTGTTGAAATGTCATTATGTGACGTCACATGCGAGGTTCTCTCCCATATGTTGTGTGCAGAATAATTCCATAAATTGCTCTTTTTCTGTTTTTGACAACCAAATTATTTTTTCAAAACGTATTTCTAATGATGTATCAAATGCACGGGCAAAAGGAGGCATACATGTGTATCTTTTGAGAAAATGCACATTTTCAAAAATAATTATACACAACATATAGAAGAGCACCTCACATGTGACGTCACAAAATAAAAAATTGAAAAGATCATAACTTTCTTATCCTTTGATGGATTTTCATCAAACCATCAGCTAATATGTTTCTTTCATGCATCTCCTTTTATTGTGACATAACCGTACATGGAAATCCAGAATAAGACACAAAATGTACTTTGATTTGCGGGTTAAATCGTCTTTATTAAATGGAACTCAACGAGCTGTGTAGATCTCGGTCTTGACGTTCTATGAAGTGCACGTGTGCAAACGCGTCGTAAGATGGCGTTATCACATTCTTCCCCCTTTAGATTGGAAATACTCTGCCAAAATCAATGAGGTTTATAAATGTAGTTATTATGAGTTATATCAATAAACTTACAGTCCACTCAAGACATATGAGTGCATTGTATTGTCCTTCTGTCACAGTCTTTTACATGATGCATTCCAGTGTAATCCTTCAATGATTATGTATGTGTGAGTAGTTGAGTACATACAGTTCGGTTTGAATGCTTTATCCAGTATATGTGTTCAGTCCACTAGAAATAAGATGCAGACAATAATGAAAACTGACAACAAGTTTCTTTAAAACATTAACACTTTAACACAGACACAGGGGTAGACTACCCTGGTCTAATCATCATTTATCACAAGGGATTATTCTGCCCTTCAAAACGATGCTAACCTATCCTTTACAAACTTAACCTATCCGGTGGTTTCCTCTGTCGCTGGGAACGACGCAGCTCAGGTGGCGAGGATACAGCCGGTCTGCCAGAAAGGGTGTCTCCTCCGAGGTGGTCCCCGAACACTTCTCTGCTGGTAGCTGCAGGCGAGGTCGATGACATCGGGAACGGTGTTGGGACGTCATCTCCTGGTAGGTGTATGGCTTCAGGAGGCGGTTGCGACGTGCGAATGCGAAGATGGTCCTGATGACGTTTCATTGTACGACCATCCTCCAACTGGACCATGTAGGAGACTGGTCCAGTGCGGTCGATTAGAACACCCGGTAGCCAGATCCCTCGGACGACATCACGCAGGAACACGAGATCGTCGATCTTGAATTTGGAATCTTTTGCTCGAGTATCATGGTGTTCTTTCTGTCTACATTGTTCGGCCCGTACTTTGGCACCAAGATCAGGTCTCACAGCATCCAGGTGTGTTCGCACATGTCGATGAAACATCAGCTCTGAAGGCCGTCGACCTGTTGTAGAATGCGGAGTATTGCGGTAGTGGAACAGGAACCGGGCACACTTGACTGTCATGTCTCCACTTTTCATCTTCTTGATCCCTTCCTTCACCACTTGTACGGCTCTCTCTGCAAGACCGTTAGATGCCGGGTGATAGGGTGCAGTGCGAACATGCCTCACACTGTTCCTCTTGCAGAACTCAGCAAATTCCGCACTTGTGAAATTGCGCCCGTTGTCTGTGACTAACACTTCTGGAAGTCCGTGTGTTGCAAAGATACCTCTCAGCTTGGCAATGGTAGCTTCTGCGGTACTGGTGTCCATTGGGATAGCCTCTATCCACTTAGAGTGGGAGTCCACAACTACAAGGATCATCTTGCCCATGAAAGGTCCTGCGAAATCCACATGGATTCTTGACCAAGGTTTGTCCGGCCAGGGCCAGGGGTTCAGTGGAGCTACCGGTGGATTCTTCCGATTCTCCTGGCACCTGTGACAAGATTTCACTGTGTTCTCCAATTCACTGTCAATGTTTGGCCACCACACAAAACTTCTCGCAATCTGTTTGGTGCGAGAAATACCAGGGTGACCCTCGTGAAGCTGTTTCAGGATGGCTTCTCTCCCTTGAGGTGGGACAACTACTCTGGATCCTCACATCACAACGCCATCCTGTATACTGAGTTCATTTCTCCGTCTGTAGTATGGCAGTAGACCGTCTTCAGTGCACTCCCCTTCCCATCCATCTTGTAGGAGTTGGTACAATTTAGAAAGGATGGGGTCTTGTCTGGTCATTGTAGCAATCTGCTGATTTGTAACAGGAGATCCATCTATGTACTCCAGCATGGCAACGACCTCTCCGGGTACTGGAATGTTCCTTGGAGCCGTACCAACTGGCAATCGACTGAGTGCGTCTGTGTTCTGATGAGTCTCTCCTTTCTTGTACTTCAGTTCATAGTTGTATGCTGCAAGTGTCAACGCCCATCGTTGAACTCTAGGAGAGGCCATCTGAGGAATCCCCTTAGATTCTCCAAAGATTCCAAGCAGGGGCTTGTGGTCCGTCAGGATAGTGAAATGGCGGCCATACAGGAATTTGTGGAACTTCTTGACCCCATATACTATCGCCAGCCCCTCCTTGTCCAGTTGCGCGTAACGTTGTTCCTTTTGACAATGATCTGGAAGCAAATGCAATGGGCCTTTCCTGTCCATCATCCATCTTGTGAGACAGCACGACCCCTACGCCGTAGGGTGAAGCATCACATGACAATATCAAGGCCTTTGATGGATCATAGTGTGCTAGAACTTGTGAAGTAAGCAGGAGTTGCTTGGATTCTTTGAAGGCTTCCTCCTGCTTTTCTGTCCATTTCTACCTCACATTTTTCCTCATTAGCTCATGGAGGGGGCTCAGGACCGTGCTCAGTGAGGGCAGGAACCGCCCATAGTAGTTCAGTAGTCCAAGATAGGCCTTGAGCTCTGTCAGGTTAGTAGGACTAGGTGCTTCCTGAATGGCCTGCACCTTGTTTTCCATTGGATGAAGTCCTTGTGCATCGATCTTGTACCCTAGGTAGACCACCTCTGTAGCGCCGAACACACACTTCTCCTTCCTCAACCGCACTCCAGCTGCCTGGAATCGCTGCAGCACACCATCGAGGTTCTTGTCGTGTTCCTCTTGGTTCCTTCCAGACACCAATACATCATCAAGATACGTCACTACACCAGGGAGGCCTTGTGTCAGAGTGTCCATCGTTCGTTGAAAAATTCCTGGGGCCGAAGAAATCCCAAAAGGGAGCCGGTTATACCGGAAAAGTCCCATATGGGTGTTGATCGTAGTGTAGGCGCGAGACTGTTCCTCCAGTACTACTTGTTGGTAAGCATGTGACAGGTCCAGAGTTGTGAAGATCTTTCCTCCTCCCACCTGGGCGAACAAATCATCTATAACCGGTAGAGGGTACCGGTCAACCTGAGCTTCTTGGTTGACAGTGATTTTGTAGTCTCCACATATTCGAATGGTACCATCCATCTTGACAACAGGTACAATAGGGGCCGCCAAGTCTGCGAAATCAACAGGTGAAATGATGTCCTCCTTTTGTAGTCTATGGAGTTCTGATTCCACCTTTTCTGTCAGGCTGTAGGGAACTGGGCGTGGTTTGAAAAACTTTGGTGTAGCGCCCTCCTTGAGATAAATCTTGGCTTCGTGTCCTTTGATTTCCCCAAGTCCCTCCTGGAAGACGTCCTGGTACTTGCTTGACATTGGATTGTATATTGGTCTCATTTCCTTGATCGTACCCCAATCCAGCCGGATATGTTTCAACCAGTTGCGTCCAATGAGGCTGGTTCCTTTTCCTGGCACGATCAAAAGCGGCAGCACTGCCTCTGTCCCTTGGCTTTGGACATGGACCTGGACTTTTCCAAGTACCTGGATCTTTTCTCCTGTATATGTGGTCAAACAAGCTGAAGATTTTTCAATGTTCAGTGTACCTTCCGGCCAGTTTCTCCGAAAATCGTGATCGCTCATGACTGAAACTGCCGCACCTGTGTCAATCTCCATAGACACCATCCGCCCCTCTAATGTCAAGTCAGCAAGATAGGGGGCGTCTTGTCTTCCACCAAGAGAAAACAGGTTGTAAGTCTCGACATCACCACCATCCTCATCATGTTGCAGTTCATGTGTTTTGTGGGTGGCTGAATCTCTGCCTTTCTTCCCCTGGTATGACTTGCCCTGTTGCTGCCTTGATTTCAGGCACACAGACTGCAAATGTCCTTTAGTCCCGCATTTGTGACAGGTTGCTTCTCGGTGCTCGCATTTGTCTGCACGGTGTTGGGCGCTTCCACACCTGAAGCATTTCCCTTTGAGTTGCGTAACAAGGTTTGAATATCCTTTGTACGAAGATGGATCATGTTGTCCCATCTTATGCACCTGTGCCGACTGTGATTGACCCTGAAGGTCCTGGGCATGCTTTACTGCCGTCTCCATCCCTTGGGCAATATCATAGGCCTGCTTGAACTTCAAGTCTTTCTCACTGAGCAGTCTACGTTGCATTCTGATATCGGCTACGCCGCACACAATGCGGTCTCGCAGCATCTCTTCCAGGCTTGCCCCATAATTGCAGTGTTCAGCAATATGACGTAGATCAGCAACAAATTTAGCAATGGATTCATCCGGTTGTTGAACGCGGCTGTTGAATTTGTACCGCTGAACAATGGGACTGGGAGTAGGGCATTCATGCTCCTGAACCAACGTCACAAGTTCCTGAAAAGTTTTGTCACTGGGTTTTTGAGGAGACAACAATGTTTTGATTAGTTTGTACGTTTTAGCCCCCACTGAAGATAGCAAAACTGACTTCTTCTTCTGCTCACCAATATCATTAACTACGAAGAAATATTCCATGCGTTCAATGTACTCTGTCCAGGATTCAGTGGCACCGTCAAACGGTTCTAAACTTCCAATCGTACCAGCCATTTTTCGAAAGAGAGCAAGTGTAATAATTAATAATAATGCTGTGACAACAAATGTACTTGTAGTTCGTAGGCTTGAAGATAGTCTACAGCAGAATGGCTTTATTGAAGTAAGATGTATAACTATAAAGCTTGGATCAATCAAACATCCAGAACGAAGCCGACGTATACTGCCGAAAGTTCAACTGCAAAAACATGTCCCCGAACTCTGCTATGATGCGTTTCCAAATTCGGACACGAATGTTCAACCTTGCCTCAGTAACAGCAAAATCTCAAGTCAAGAAAGGCGCCTCTAAGGCCAACTGTAAGCTGGTCCGCACTTCCTCTCTATAACTCAAAATAATCTGCACCTCGACAATTAAACAGTTCTTTTACAGGGCGTAATGTTCATTGTAAAGTCCGAAAATGGCATCAGTAGCTCCGAGAACATAATCACGCACTGGCACTCCATAACCGTGCATAAGCGTAGAAATGTTCGTACTCACAATGCACGCGATCAGTGTCATGCGAAGAAACATGAAGAAACCGTGAAGAAACAAACAAATTTTTAGAAGTTAATCAGTCTGTAAAAGTACATTCCATCCCATCCTCGTCGCCAGTTGACATAACCGTACATGGAAATCCAGAATAAGACACAAAATGTACTTTGATTTGCGGGTTAAATCGTCTTTATTAAATGGAACTCAACGAGCCGTGTAGATCTCGGTCTTGACGTTCTATGAAGTGCGCGTGTGCAAACGCGTCGTAAGATGGCGTTATCACATATTGAAACCAACTTAATTTCAGGGTGAACTATCCCTTCAAGCCTTTGTGTTCCAGCTTTAGGACTGCTTTCTTTCCATTGACATTTAACCTTTGAAGTTGGGAATCTGAAGTTAGTGGTAAAATGATGGGACCCATCGTCACAGCGGCAAAAGTGTTTTGAATATTATTTCAAGATGATTTGGAGGAATGAGTAGCTCACAATATAACCCCAATATCTTTAAGAAACAACTTAAAACCCATCTATTCAAAGAGGCATACATGTATGTGTGATTATGAATTGTGTCAAGCTTGCAGCTGCATTTTTCATAATCTTCTTTTCTTTTCTGTATCTTGATTAGTCAATCATCCAAATGTTAATTAGTCCGTTATTTCTGTAATTTAAGATGCAAATGTTAATTAGTCACTTATTTCTGTACCTTGATCTCTGTTCAATTAAATTGTATTGTATGATGTACATGGTATGAAGATAACCAAGTAGATGTAAAATGTAAATCTATAAGTCCCTCCATGTAAAGCACATTGAGAATTCCATCGGTTTTGAAATGCGCTATATAAGAAACATTTATTATTATTATTATTATAATTATTATTACTACCTAAAATCCACAAATTAAAAATGAGAACAAGACCAGATCACTGGACACCACTTCTCCCATGAATCCATATCTTATGACTACTTCTGATTCCCTTTAAGTCATTGATCATAACACTCTGGGGGTGTATGCCTAAACTGATTAAAATTGCCCCAAAACCTTAAATTTGCTATTAAAGTAAAGGTATATAATCAACCATACTTCAGTTTCCTAACGTTTGTGAGGACTTGGGTTTCTCATAAACATATATATTCCTTTGCTTCCATCTAATGCTCAGCTGCACCTGTCCTGACGGTTGGAAAGGGGCGCTCTGCGGAGACTCGATTACCGTGTGTGACGCTGAGCACCCCACCCCCCATGACTGTGGGGCGGGGGCAGTGTGCTCCCCCCTCCCCCTGGGCTATGAGTGTCACTGCCCCCTTGGCAAGACAGGCACACTCTGTGAGGAAGGTATGTTGCTGTTTCCTCTAACCCATGCAATGTCAGACATAGTGCTGGGGTGGTATTCTGAGACCGTTTTATCTCTGTTTTAAGTCCGTTGTAACTAATCGGTATTCTGAACACCGTTTTATCTCTGTTGTAACTATTGTTTTAACTCTGTTTTAACGTTTTTTTTATCTCTCTCCCTTTGTCCGCGCATGCCATTGTCATAGTTTGTGCGCACGCGCGTAACTTTTGGCGCAAACAGTACAACCATATCTGTAACACGGTATTCTGACGACTGTTTTATCTTCTGTTGTAACTCTGCCCATGTGCAAATATATGCCTGTGAGATAAAACAGGGTGGATGGTGTTTTAACTTTGTATAGTTATGTCATGACGGAAATCTTTATCGCTACAACTTCAACAACTAATCGCTCAACCTCTTCTGCGAGAAAATCCACACCTCTTCGAACCTTTGCATGACTATCTTCAGCAAAATTAAGTGTTTTTTTTAATCCTCTCGCATAACATGCACACAACATTAACACAAGCAAAAAAAACCAACGCATTATATTAAGCGCAAAATAAAGCGCTAAAATGCGCATATTAAAGCAAGGCGCGTTTCGCGCGCTTTTGCCCAAGGGAGCAATCGGATTGGTTAAAACTTATATGCTACATGTACCTCTAACAACGTTTCCTATCGGTTATAGTTGTGGCGGTGGGCGTGGTTTTCCTGACTTACAACACCGTTAAAACGGTGTTCAGAATACCGTTTAACAACTGTTTTAGCGCTGTTGTAACTCACTGACTTACAACAGAGATAAAACAGAAAGTTAAAACAGAGATAAAACAATGCTCAGAATACCACCCCTGTTCTAAGTGTGTATCATTGTTACTGATCAAGATAATCATAATGCTTGCAACCCTTTTACTTTGCATCGTGAGAATCATTGTTTAATTAAAACCTATTGAAAATATGAATAGAGTTTTGGAAGGTAATCATGATACCTCCACTTGAAGAGTACAGGGCGTTGATCTGATCTCATGAAAAGCAAAGAAAAAATTATTCATATTCGTTGTTTGTTTACATTTTTTTAAAGCACACATGATGAAATGCGATTTCCATAATGCTTATGCATGGTTCTAGCTCCTTATCCCCATCTATGTCTCTCATTTTTTTCTTTCTCCCCTCATTTTTATCTCTTACTTTCATCTCCCTTCAAAGCATGTAGAGACTTACTTTTTCATATATGCATAATACACAAATCAAATTTTATTATCATAGCTATTAAAACATAACCCTATGTTAAAACTCATCACAGGAGGCCAAGATCATTTTACCTAGAAATGTTTATGTATATATGCCTCTTAAATGAAAACAATGTTTATTCTGTGGTTTCTCCCGTTGCTAGATATCTCGATCAGCGACCCTCTCTTTGAAGGTTCCCGTAGCTTCATGGCTTTCCCAAGAACCTTCAACATTCGCTTTCAGTCAGACATTCTGATGGAATTTAAGCCGCTTTCAGATTCTGGACTGCTGTTTTACGTCGCCAGTCAACTCTCTCCCTACGCTGGGGATTTTCTGTCCCTCTCACTCACTGAGGGCTTTCTGGAGCTGCGCTTCTCGCTAGGTAGGTTAAATTCATTGTGTTAATGTGCACATTTTTGTTTCTCAATGGAGAAAACTTGTTTCTCTTTTCTTAGTCTTCGCTTTCTTCTTCTTTTGTATTCTCTTTCTTTATTCTTGTTATGATGTCTTGTTTGTTCCTCAATATTGCTATTGCTCATTTTTGTCTCGCCCACCGGAGGTGAAGGCGAGACTAAGGGATCCAAATGGCGTCCGTCCGTCGTCCGTCCGTCGTCCGTCGTCCGTCGTCCGTCGTCCGTCACAAATGTTAAAGTTTACCTTCAAGACTCTCTTTTGACAAATAACTTCACATGGGTTGCTTGGATTACAACCTAACTTGGGTCATAGATGCACTGGGGGTACCTTCATGTTATGGTACCGTTGGAGGTCACAGGATAAGGTCAAAGGTTATTTGAGGTCATACGTTAAAGTTTACCTGCAAGACTCTCTTTTGACAAATAACTTCACATAGGTTGCTTGGATTACAACCTAACTTGGGTCATAGATGCACTGGGGGTACCTTCATGTTATGGTACCCTTGGAGGTCACAGGATAGGGTCAAAGGTCATTTGAGGTCATACGTTAAAGTTTACCTGCAAGACTCTCTTTTGACAAATAACTTCACATGGGTTGCTTGGATTACAACCTAACTTGGGTCATAGATGCACTGGGGGTACCTTCATGTTATGGTACCGTTGGAGGTCACAGGATAAGGTCAAAGGTCATTTGAGGTCATACGTTAAAGTTTACCTGCAAGACTCTCTTTTGACAAATAACTTCACATAGGTTGCTTGGATTACAACCTAACTTGGGTCATAGATGCACTGGGGGTACCTTCATGTTATGGTACCGTTGGAGGTCACAGGATAAGGTCAAAGGTCATTTGAGGTCATACGTTAAACGTTAAAGTTTACCTGCAAGACTCTCTTTTGACAAATAACTTCACATAGGTTGCTTGGATTACAACCTAACTTGGGTCATAGATGCACTGGGGGTACCTTCATGTTATGGTACCGTTGGAGGTCACAGGATAAGGTCAAAGGTCATTTGAGGTCAGGGATACAATTCTTTTGCGTAGCAACGGAGATCGCGATATTTCTGGTTATTTTCGCAAGTGGGCGAGACACAATATTGCTAATGCCTTGTTTATTCTTCTTCCTCTTTTTTCTTGTTTTCCATGTTCTCCTTTTTCTTTGTCTTCTCCTGGTTTTAATTTTTTGTCTTCTCCTACCCTCTATTTATTTTCATGTCTCATTCCGTACCGTGTTTTTGCAATTAGACCTCTGCTCACTCTATCAGTCATCTGATATAACTTTCATAAAAGCAAGAACTAGCCATTGTATAACCTATAGTATGTTTAAATGTTCAGAAAAATGTATAAGTGCTTGTAATAGCTCCCCTGCTTTCTGATATTTCATCATTTCCCTTTGATGAAGATGGGCAAGGGGACCCGGCAGTAATCAGAACATCCGGTCGAGTAGATGTCACTGCTGATACCTGGTACACCCTGGAAGTGAGCCGCTTCAACCAGAACGGCATCCTTCGTTTCGAGAGCGAGCAGCTGTTTCGTCGCGCCCCAGGCAACCTGATCTCATTGGACATCAACACGGATGTCTTTCTTGGCGGGGCTCCCTCGCTTGACGCTGTTCATCCATTGGCTGTTGACGGTGTTGTCACAAGTTTCCAGGTACAGTTTCAGAAAGGAGTGTTTACCAACCTTCTTTTAGAATTAGGTATATATTGCCAGTTAAAATACTTGACAAACAGTAACAAAAAAAAATAGTATTTAACAAAATAGTGCAACTTTCATAAACACCATGTGGTCATATTCTTTAAGGATATTTGACCCATGATGAGAAAGAAAAAAAAGGAAAAAGTGAAAGATGATTATTTGTTTTCTAGCACTTACAGAAGACGGTTTTGAACATTTGAACTTTTTTGTGTTAAAACTGAAAATAGAGGGAAAGTCTGATGATTGGAGCTGTAAATGAGTTGGGACTCATTAGTTTAATCATTACAGGTGCAGTTCATATTTACTTGAACATGGGTTGAAAAAATGTGTTCTGATTCCTTGACCTGAAAATCTTATGAATCATACTTTCTAGGGATGTATGCGTAGAGTTTTGGTGAATGGTCAGGAGTTGGATCTGACCGTCACTGGAGCGACAGACGGCTTAAACATCAAGGACTGCGATGGGACAGGGTGCGGCTACAACGTCTGCAAGAATGGCGGCACATGTCTCCCAATAGAGGGCAGCACAGCGGACGCAACCTGCCAGTGTCTTGAGGTACAACTTCTTCTGATGTCTTTTTTTGATGAGAATAAGAAGTCCTTCATAGGATTGAAAATATGAGACTAATGAAAAAATCTACTTTTTGGAAACATGGAAGGGGAAAACATTTGTAACTGTTTCTCCAAATCATAAGCAGGTATCTTGTGAGTTCTTTAATATAAAAATGTAAATTTATCAACTTCTACAAACTGATTTTTTTTACAGTCTTCATTGTGATAATTATTATGGTTGTCATTGATATGTATTTTCATGATGAGTTTTTTTAATGTTATCAAACTTATTGATGTTATTAATATCCTATTTTACAATATTGATACTATTAGCATGTATAATGGAAGGAATATATTTTCCAAATATAAACATGTGCCTGTTACGAGTTTTTCCCTTATCCTTCTTGTTCCACTCCCAGCCATTTAGCGGACTATCCTGTGAGGACTCCATCTACTGTCTCAACCATCCATGTGAAAATGGCGCCCTCTGTTTGCCTGATAATGCCAACCAAGCCTTCAGCTGTGGCTGTGGTCTGGGGTGGCAGGGAGAGTTCTGTCAAGAAGGTAGGATTCCTCCCCCCCCTCACCCTCATCTTTCTCCCTTCGTGAACCCCCATCACTTCTCTCCTGACCCCACCCCTCCCCTCATGAATCATTCCTAATTGTCTGGAGAGCCACTTTTGTTTTACTTTTTGATGTTACAAATTGACTCACCATAAAAGTATTGGAAACAGCCAAGAAGCTATGAGCATCAAGGTTGTTTTCTCAATCAATTGAATGGACTTGTCAAAATCGGACATTGCGTATCAGAATGAGTTGCTCTTTTTGCTGGCAGTGGCGTATGATATTGAGGGGCCTTGTGCCAGTGGCATCTCTAAGCAAAGAGAGGAAGGTTAGTCTCTGTTGTCCTCTTGAACTAAGTCTCTGTTGTTGTCTAAGTAGTTAGAACAAATGGTGTACTATAATGATTTCTATGTGACATGGTCTCATGTGTGCAAAATGATGTTCCTCAAATGAGGAAAGAAAAGAAAACAGGGCATACTTATGACAAGTACATAGTCATCCATTTCTATGATAATCATATTTGATTGGTATCTGTTGAAGCAGAAAAACTGCATTACATTGTATGTTTATACAATTGTCTTTCTCACAGCGGTCAACATCTCAAGCGCACAGTTTGATGAATCCAGTTACCTCTACTATCGAGATTTGAACTTTGACCTTTCAAATAAGACGGTGACCTTGCTGTCGTTCAACTTCAGCACCGTGCTGAGGGATGGGTTGATCCTCTGGAACGGAGAGCCGATTGCAACAGGCGTGACCGACTATCTGGGGGTGGGGCTGGAAGATGGAGCACTGAAACTGAGGTACCGTGTTAAATATTGTCAGAAAAAACAAATATTTGAATGAAAAGTAGAAAAAGCAAAATTTTGATGAATATATGTACAAGATGAATACTAATCCAGATTAGTACATATTTGAAGATGTTTTTTTTTTCCCTGGTAGTCTCAGTATTAGTATTGTTTAGATAATCAATCCTTTTCATACATACTGTGCCAGTGCAACAGAACAACACAAATCTTCTAGGTATTCATAGGAAAATGCAGTTGACACAGAGAGATGCATGCATTTTGAGTGGTCCACACATATATGTGTTATATTTTGGATTGAATGTAGTTTGTCATCTGTGAATTAATAACAAATATTACCCCTTTTTGATTCTGACAGCATCAACCTTGGGCATGACTCTCACGGCGTAGTACAGCATCCTGCTTTTGTAGCTGATGGAGATTGGCACGCTGTCATCATCGCAAGGTGAGTTCCAGACTTGGTGATTTCCTGATCGACAGCCCAAAGAAGTTGTCACAATTCTTTTCTATCAGTGCCTGAAACCACACTTTTCCTGTGACATCAAGGACACTAGTATACTGGGTATGTCTCTGCCAGAAAATAGCTTGAGGTATCTTTTTTGGTGATCTGTCCATCCATCCCTGACCTTTTATCCAGCATGATATTATAAACGATTGGAAAGATTTACTTCAAGCTAGATACATACATAGGAGATGGCATGGAAGATACAAGCAGATGGGATTTGAGATCAAAGGCAAAATAAATCTTGTCTATATTAGTCTGTCTTACAAATCATTGGACAGATTAAGGTGAGCTTGATTTACAGAATTCATTGCAAGAAGTCAGTGAACCAAAGATATCTGCGGTTAAATTTATCTGAGGTCAAATTAGCCCAGGTACTAGGCTGCGAGGTGCATGTTAACAACTATGTCTAACACAGATTACGCCCTAATTAAGTCATGGCTCCTCTGACTCCTGTGAGGATGTAATTAGGGCATAGTCTGTGTTACCAGACGTAGTTGTTAACAGACTGGGTTGTGTCCATACACCTCACATCCTAGTACCTAGGCTGAGGTCAAAAGTCAAGGAACTATTTTAAGATGTTTTCATGTGGTACAATGTCTTCTCCCTTCCTCCCAGGACCAGCACCCTGCTCAGGCTGTATGTGGATGGAGGAGAGCCACTGATGGCGGACATTGGAGGATCCTTCTCTGGGCTAGATACAGCAGGACACTACTATCTAGGTCAGTAGGTCTTCTCTACAGAATCCCTCTTTCACTCACCACTCTTGACCCATTCTTTATTGAGCCCGCGTATACTACCCTAATCTGACAAAAGGAAGCAACTAACAAAAGAGACTTTTCTTGTAAATGAGCAAAATGTGTCTTTCACGTGCGTTGACATCAGTGCTATACCACATCATGTTAGTTTGAATATCTTGCAGCAAGATTAATATTTCTTGTCCAGATTTTGACCGTGTGTAGGGAATGCTGGGTACAATCTAAGAATACCAATAACCCAGATTTGAGTGATTTGTCACTTGCTTCCTTTTGTCAGAGTAGGGCAGTGTATGTTAATCTTGAATTTTTCCATTTTGATAATTGTAATGCTTTAAATTCAATGCATTTCATTAATATACACTTTAAGACAATGTACTTACTTACAATGTACAAACTGCATTTTGATAAATGGTTGCAATAAATGAACAAACATTTATATCCTGTACAGGTGGGTTTGGTTATGCAGCAGACACGGTGCAAGCAACCGGCAGTTTCTTCCAGTCTGGGTTCGTCGGTTGTCTCCAACACCTTGTCATCTCGCAGGCCGAAGCGCCGATTGACTTCACGAATGCGGAGCACGCCCTCAATGTTCAGTCTTGCGGCTGAGTGGTGCAGAGATGCCAATGACTGCAGAATTTGTTCTGGCCGTGCTTTGAGAAATATGTGGTCGGTACGAGGGTCTAACGTTAATGAAGACTTGTTGTGCATCTCATCAGTGCAGACTGTCTGGATCTCTTGCGGAAATGCTCTTGGCTGCTGAGCTCAGTGCAGGTTCTTCATCATTCATTGTGTAATTGTTGCTAGAAAATGAAAGCATTCTTGGATTTAAATATTCAATTTTATATCACTCTGTTAAAAATAGTCTGAATGGCGAAATTGGTGAATTGGATGAAGATTCAAATTGATACATTGTTGATGTACAGTGTATTTGTGTTTTTGAGAATTATTGAGTAGCCTTTAATTGTAAGACGACTTACAATTTAAAATGAGCATTGATTAGTCCTGTTAAAAGTGTGATATTGTGGAATGACTAGAATCTCTTCTTTTTAATGCTGAAGTCGGAAGATAGCGCCTGAATCATTGCAAGTATGTGCATTACAGGCAACAAAGTGGTTAGGAACTGTTATGTTAGTTTGCATGCAAACAAAAAAGGCACATTTAGCAAAGATATAGCTTGTCTTCCACTCTCATCTGCCACATTAATTGCCGTGCTTCATCGTCTTTCCTTCGCTTACGTTTATCCTTGGAACCTACATGAGCTATAAGGCTGGTGCTTCTAAAGGAAAACTCAGCACACATTGCATGGTTGATCTGGCAGTGTGAAGATACAAGAACAAAAACTTTGTGCCGTGGAGTCACTCGATGATTCATCCAAGCTACTGCTTCTTTTTTTGTCCAGCACCATCTGTGCAGGGCAATGCCTGTTGTAGTAAAATAGGCTTTTGGAATGGTAATGGATGAAACACATTATTGAGAGAGAATTGTTGATTTTGGCATAATTCATACAATGTTGTCTTGGTGTCTCTATCTAAAGATATGAGATGAGGGCCCAGTCCTATTAAGAGTTCTGGGGGGCATTTCATCAAAGGACTTGTCGGATATTTTATCCAACAAGTTTGCTCTCGGCCAATAAGATGCAAGCATTTCAGTAGCTTATAACAGTTTGTCGGATAAAACGTCCGACAAGTCCTTTGATGAAATGCCCCCCAGATTGATTGCAACTTACCTTGTGAGTGATATCAATCGTAACTCTGTACATTAGAGGTAGAGGATTGAGCTTGCGATCAATTCAGATCAATCGTAACTCTTTATAAGAGGGGACCCTGGTGTCCTATTTGATCATTCTTTTGGCAAGCTATACATTAATGACATTTTGTTATTGACATTCTGGGTGAAACGTGTGATATGCTATGATTATTTATTTAAGTGTAATTGAAATGATTATTACGAGTTACTTGATTTGCCGTCTCATGAAATCTTGTTGACACTTTGTTTATATTTTGCTGTTTATCCTATTAGTATTGCAATTTAGTCTACACCTTGATACTACTATGTTTCCTTGAATGTACTTTTCTCATTATATAAAAACAATTTGAGTGATGATTGTGCACTAGCTGGTCTAGTCAGTAAGTCAAAAGTTAATCAACGATTTGTTATTATGTTGACATTTGCTATGCAGATCAACAGTTTGTCTTGCACATGTTTTATACTGAATGTCTTCTGGCTAACTTTTTTTTTTTATAGAAGTGAAGATTTGTAATCAATCTGTTGAAAATGGCTGAAGTTTAATTTCATGGTTTTTTTTTACCATTGCTGAAGGAATAAGTCCACAGGCACAATGTATGTGATAAGTGATTTATTGGACAGACTATGGTGTTGATGCTCCACAAACTTGAAAAGGTCTATAAATTTCATAACTATCACAGGGTAATATTTTGATGTTGTTATGCAGTGATATGTTCCAATATTCTTACAGTATTACTAGTTTCTATTCCGTGATTTACTGTACTGTAGGAGCCATTACATATAGATGCCATGTGAATGAAATTGTATCACCTTGATAGAGTACTAGTACTAGAACCATGTCTTTCATCTTGTAGGAATGTGCTTCTTATTAGTAATATTGTCTCCGTCCGTGTGAAATATTCTAGATTTTCTATTTTATATATTATATGTGAACTGTTTGCAGATGAAACCTTTCTTTACTGGTGTGTACAATTTACAAAATCTCCCATGTTATTCTTTATACATTATTGTGCATGGTTACAAATCAATCTCTTCTATTTTTCTACGCTTGTGTGAATTGTTTACGAACTTATTTTAGCACTACATTGAAATGTTTATTGTTCGTAAACGTGTATATTTTTCAGCCTTCATCTTATAGTATGCTTGTGATTAATGTTCACAATTTCCTGTCTGTGTGAAAACAATCTAGAGTTTCTATTTTATATAGACTTTGTGTGCATTGTTAACAACATATTCTCGTACTTGTGGGCACTACCGGTATCTAAAAGTATCTCTGTATTCCTTATATCAGAACTATTTAGCACTTATACAAATCATATCTTTCTCTATTTTTCTACTAACATGTGCAGTATGTAGGACAAAATGATAGTGCTACATTTTAGTGTTTTGTTTATGATATGTGTTTTCTACTTGATACACTATTTGGCATTGTTAAAGAAACCCTTTGGTGTCAAGTTTCATGCAGTGGGCCATATGATAATATGACTACTTGTCTTCATGATCTAAAGGATATTCTAGTGTGCATGGACTACACTTATCTGAAATTGATATACATGGATTAAATTTCATTCATCATGTGTATGTCTTGCTGTAATATCGTTTTGATGTTTTGTCTCTGCGAGAGAGAATGTGTATTCCCCATCAACCTACACACAGGAATCCTGTACTTCTCTCAATTCGATTGTCTTTGAAGTAGATATCCCCCTCTTCTTTCATAATTCCAGTTTTCCTTTCCTCTCTTTTATCTTCTCACAGTGTTGATCTCCCACTTACTACCTCCCTGACAATCTATGTCAACTTCCTGTTGTAGTTATTCATCTCTCTTTATCTCTTGATTTGCATTTCTCACTGCATGTCTCCTACAATCTACCTCTTTCTCTGAAAGTCAGCCCTGCCCCCGTTTCTCTCGCTTCCCGTCTATCATTCTCTCACTCCTCCCCATTCTCTCCCTTTCTATTTCTCCCCACCACTCTGGATCTCATCCTCCCTGTTTATTTTCCTTTGACTTCCTACACTGCCAAACTGTGAAAATGCTTAAAACTCTCGTCAAGCTGCATCACAAAATCAAAAGAAAATACAATCTTCTGTTTTCTTAGTCTATATTTACCACAATAAAATGGCTCACGACCAAAATATGCTTTTGAAGCAGATAAATTGTCCTCTTCTCTCTCGAAACTTTCATTAATATGCAGTGTATATTCTTGCTAAATATTGAATTGCTATTGCTGCCTTTTTGCCACACCCACACATAATATTTATATCAAAATGTTTCAGTCTTCTTCAGAGGTCAATTCTTTTTCATTTGTTGCTACCATAGCAACATGCAAAATGTTACATTGTAAAAATTGCTTGAAGGCATCAAAGACAAAAATTAAACAGAACGGGAACATCATTGCTTAATTCTGCCAAGTGTTTCTCTGTTTCATATTAGGACTCGGGGTGCAGTAATGTTACTGTAGCGTACTAAGTCTCCAGTGTTATGGATATGTCAAATAATGTTAAATTTACCTACATTTAGCAATGGGTATCATCAAGTTTCACTGCTTCAACTTTTGTTTAAAAAATAACAAGCTGTGGATGTGATCGTCAAATGAATCAGGTACAATGTGAAAAGAGCAAATCATGTATCTTATGGACCAATAGCTAAGAGCAATCAGGTAAAAAGAAACAACGAAAGGCATTTTTTGGATACATAAATATATCACAAGCGAATAATATTTTGAAGTTTTTTAAATGAAATATAAGAGAAACAGAGAGGATAGACAGATAGAGCAAAACACATGGTAAGAGAGAGAGAGATGAAGAGAGGAAGAGAGAGAGAGAAAGAGAGAGAGAGAGAGAGAGAGAGAGAGATGGAGAGAGAGAGAGAGTGAGAGAGAGAGAAGTCTCCCATATATTAGCAATTTATCTTTTGAACATACAGTCTTGCCCTGGGGGTCATATTCCTCTGGTACCTTGGAGAATACTGTATTTACTTAAATTCAACTTTACACAACATATCTTGACTGGATGCATTGCACTATGCAGGCAATGCTCATACCCTCAGCCTAGCTCACACCAAGGCCAAAGGTCAGAGTTCATAGGTCAAAGTTCACAGGGTCACACGCTCAGCTCCTGGTGGTGTACATGTCCTTATCCTCTGGTTTTGACTGGCCGTGGTCCTCGTTGCTTGAATCCCTGGCCTTTTCTTCCTGTTCTGAGGTCATGTCACTCCCTTCTTCCTTTGATTCTTCTTCCGTCTTCTTCACAGCTTCAACTTTCTCCACCTGAGACCAGATTATAAGAAAGGAAAATATGAAGTACAAGAAAAAAGTATCACTTTGAAGTAATCTCAATGCTAAGAAAGAACATGACAATATGGCATTTAGTCAAGCACAAGTTTAAAGAAATAAATATAAAAAGAGAAACAACTTAAAAGAAAGTTTACAATTCATGGAAAATGAAAGCATTGTTCTGATCTCGAACCCTAAAACCCTAGGCTAAAGTTTGCAACCTAAAATGATTTATCGCCCTCATGCCCAGAACTGTCCCATACTTGCCAACCTTGGCATGCAGAATGTTTTAAAGTCAAGTTCAGAATACTAATGTATGTTGGAGTCAGACTTCTGCATTGCATTTCATAGAAACAAGGAGTAATCTATGATCATCAGTGAGGTTAGAAGACTGAATAAGTAGAATAATTCCTCCAAATTCAGAAAGGTTTGCATGTATATTGCCCTGACTTACAGCAGGTGCTATTGATGTGTTGTAGAGGTCCGCAGCCTTGGTCTTAACCCACTCCATCTCAGCCCTCGTGATCCTGACTGCCTGGTAGGGGTAGCAGAGCGAGGCAGTGGCCGTCATCAACCCACCGGAATACACCACCTTCCTGATGAAGCCACCTATTTAGCAGAGAGGACATGGTTAGGCCGGGTTACGTCAAGTCCTAGTATTCATCCCTTTTTACTCTATGTGTTTTTTTTACTATGAACATATTCTCTTTACTCAACAGGAGATTTGCCTGTTTTGTATAAGTTTTCACTAACTGGATCTGTTACCTTCCACAGATCATATGAAGTTTTGGGTGAAATTTACTTGAACTTATCTTATCAAGTTGACAAGAAATATGTTTGAACAACATTCATATGATATATGAATTGTGATGTTCAAAGTTGACTTTATACAAGTATCTGCAGGTAAAGGAAAATTTGGGTTCAGGTTGGATTTACTTTAACATCTTATGACAAATTTGACGAGACATCTGTGTCACTTTGATTGTGATGATCTCAAATTTAGTTGGCTGTATATAGAGTTGGCAAAGTAAATGAAGCTTTCAAGTTTGTGATTGCAATGAAAACATTAATCCGAACATCACAAGCTGAGAGGCTCAATATCGATGATGTTACAAAGTACAAAGTTAGTGTTGTGAAAAAAAGCAAGATGAAGCCGATTTTATTTTATTACAACATAAAATAGATAACTTTACTTTGCATTTGAAGAGGAAGCTTAGCCTTATAGACATACTCTTAAGTAGTATTTTTTTCATGTCGTGTATGAATACTACAAACTCTAAAATGTCATAAGGCACAAACTTAACCGTCATGATGTACTTGTCGTCCATGGGATATTTAAAAAGAAAAAACTTGGTCACCGAAATGATGATTACCTTTCCTTGCAAGCACCAATCCAGCAAGACCAGCAATTGAAATGACGCCAGCACGTGGGTAGAAACCTTCCTCTGTCTTGATAAACTGTATAGTACCTGTGGGCATAGGGAAGGCAAGGATATGATGATGTGAAAACAGACTTAAACATGTTATGTGATAAATATAATCCAAGGAATTTGACTTGGAGCAAACTGATAATGCATGGTCATTGTATATGACATAATGACTCTGATTCAAGGGAGAAAGTAACATTTAAACCAAAACCAAACGAACATTGTCCATTGCATCCCATGAGGGAAAGTTATTTTTCATGGGGTCATAATTGCTTTTGTGAGGGGCTCTCGTATATTAAATGGGTGCCCCAATGTCATTTTTTTCACTGTTCTGATTAGAAATGAAAATTATATCAAGTCATGACTAACAAAGTTTCTAAACATTTAAATATCAGCAATCATCTCTATGAAGGCCTGCATGACTGATGTTCTCATCAGAGCAAATTTCGTGAATCTGGGAGTTACTTACTCCTTGTAGTCTCCTCTGTAGTGTTGTATGCTCTCCTTGTGAAGTCAATGACACTCTGTAGAGAAGAAATATGACATGAGGTTACCACCATCTCTCCTTTGCTGTTGTTGGTCGGGAACTCCTCATATATTTTTACCTTCTTTCCCCTTTCCTAGTCCTGTAAAACTATACATTACATGTTTTTTTTTTTTAATTTGATAACGGCAACAGACAAACTTGGGTGGTTCAGGGAATGACTTTTACTTAGAACCTTTATAGCCTGACACCTTTGGGTGGAAATGATGAGTTACACATGAAGGCTCAAGAAGCTTGTAACAGCAGTTTGTCAGAATTTGTTTAAAGTTTCACTGATCTCCTTTTTCATTTGAAGTGAAATCAAGTGCTTGCCCGTGCATTACTGTAATTGAAAGATTAAGAGGATTTAAAGATTAAAGGATTGAAGGATTAAGTAGGACACATCTACAGCAGCTGTTAATGATCTAAGAAATTTGAGCCAATCGGCCAACAAAGTCCACCACAATATGATTGTAAAAATGTTGCTAACAAAACACAAGGATAGACATGTTAAAACCGTTTTACTCACTTGGAAAGAATCTGAAAACTTCCAGACCTGCACCCTGACCGCAGACACCATATCCCTTAGAGCTCCGGGCGTCTCTGGCTGAAGCCGAAACTCTGGCTGCTTGGGCTCGCTGTAGATGGGGAGATCTCTGGCCTTGACTAGCTGGATGCTTGCAGGTGCCATCTCTGCGTCATCTGGGACTGGGCCGGTCTCGGCTCGGACCTGTACGAAGCCTACCCCCAGCAGAGCAGGAAGGGCCCCGAACCTCGCTGCCACAAGCACCTGGATCATGCAGGAATTTTTGAAAACAGTGCAGATGTTCAATGTGTGTAGATATTTTATTTCAATTTTTCATGAAAATAAACTTCATTCAAAATCCAATCAGGGTGGAGTTTTTATTTCATGCCATTGCACAATCTTCAGTTCAGCACCAATCTACATTCCACGTTATATAAAACACATGACCTGGGCTGTGAGGTACCTGCAAAGTGCAAAGACAAAGTGCAAATTGCTGTTTTCAAATTTCATTTGAGACTAAAATTTTTGAGGCCCAAATATTGTGCAACAATAAAAAAAAAAAACCCACTATACTAAAATAACCTACAGAAAAAGTCCTGACTAAGTGCATCTTAGTCAAGCCTAACTTTAAGTTAGAGAAAATAAAAACATGCCAACTAAAGCTTAGCTGGATCTCGGACTCAAAAGCGAATGCATGACCTGTCCCAAGCCCGGCCCGGCCATCAGTGTGCGGAGACACAAGGCTAACCAGAGTTGGCCCGACTGACACGGGGGAAAGGAAGGCCGAGCTAAGCATTGGCTCGGTGGGGCAGCTGCAGCACCACACGAATGCACAACCACACACCACTCACTGACTCAGTTTGATGTCTTGCTCTCAATAAGATCAAACCCACATAGTATCAACACGATCTTAAAAGAATGAGTGTTGCTATACCTGCCGCGCCATTCAGTTTAAGATGATGAATAACACACAATTCCCCAAATTTTTCATGGGATATTCACTATGTTTCCCTCATTCCAATCACGATCTGCTCAGACTAACCGCGTCTAACCACGAGCTGGCGCTATACTAAATTGAATTGTGGTACAAAATTATTTTCTTTCAAGATGGCAGCGCCCGGTGCACTCGTCAACAAAAAGCGTCGAGAATTCATGAACATGCCCGCTCCCTTGGGCTATGTTCCTGGATTAGGTAGAGGGTGAGTTGACATTGTATGTTTCCAGTGTATTTAAATTACATGTTTTGTGTAAATGTAATGAATAACAGAAACTGCTCGCGCTTCTGTCCTGAACACTCCATAAGACTTCCTCGAACGCGAACGATCGCCCAGCCGGCCGGCCCGGCAAGAAGCAAGTGCAAGCAAGCCAGGCCAGGGACTATCCGCTGAGATTGCATCTGGCTCCTCTGAACGCCCTATTTATTCCCTATCTATTCGGGGGTATGCCCAAAAATGAAATTTCGATTAAAGAATGCCCCGAATGAGACGGTTATTCCTGTCTAGCCAGGGACAGGGCACCAGCTACAAACTCCATAGGCCGGCGTGTGTACGAAGTATGGCGAAACAGCCAAAAAAATCAATTTACGTGCAATAAACTCATTTACAAAAATTAAATAAAATCAATCACAGGTCGTCTTCCTTACATCAATCTAGATCTAATATGCTAGATAATACGAGAAAAAATAATCGTTTACTCACAATTTGAAGTAGTTTTGACTTTTGGGAATCCAAGCTCCAAGGCCAAGGGTCTCTAAGCTCTGAAATCTTTCGCTGAAGTGGTTCTAAATCTTCGTTGCTCGCTCACTTCCGGGTTTGAGATATGTACGGTGCTTCATCAATAGAGTCAGCGAAAGCAGTGCCAAAAGCGTGTGTTGGTTACACATAGCTTTGCACACAATGATCCCTCGCGATGTATTCTTGCTAAAATGCTCTAACAATTTAATTTCGCTATTTTAAATCATGAAGAGAAATTAGATAATCACTATCTATAAATTATTTTCAACAATAAAGATGAACTACACACATGTCCTGTTAAATATGCTATCAACTCAGAAAAAACAATGAGCACTAACACATCTTACATGAGTAATAACTCAACGAGATTTGGATAAAGGCTATGCCCACTGCCAATTTCTTTTTGTATGCTAATATCATTTTACATACCAGCACAGCGAAGAGTGAAGGAGCAGGAGCAGCAGTTTTAAACCACGATATATTTTGTCCAGTTCAGCATGAAACACGATGCTTAAAGCTAAAGCATCATATTCCATGCTGAACTGGACAAAATTTACTGCGGTTTTAAACTGCTGCTTCTTCCCTTTCTTCCCTTTCCCTTTCCCTATGCCAATTCCTTTGAGCTGCAGTGTAGGTTTCTGACTGAAATGTTTCCCATTCTTCTGATTTTCTGCTTAGTCTCATCTCCTGTTCTTCAGGTTCAATATTCACTTGCCTCTCCATCTCAAAGTGTTATGAACTCCCATCATGTAAATGTTAATATCCTCCTGCTCTGCCATTTGTATAAACTCTTTGGATTTTTCTTTTACTTTTGTAAACTAGAAGAAAACCTCCACTTGATTTTTCTCCCATTTGCTGTGCGCATACCGGTAGTGTATTTATTGTCGTTGTTGTTCTATTTGTGAAACGAGAATCTGTGATTCATGACATTTTCTTGATTGCTTTTATGCAGAGCTACTGGTTTTACGACCCGGTCAGATATTGGACCAGCGAGAGAAGCAAATGACATCAGGTAAGTTGGAAGTAAATCATGCTTTCTGTGCTAGATAAGTTGCTTCATGAGATTTTTGTGTAGAAGTAGTACTAACAGTGTAGTAGTAGTAGTAGTAGTAGTAGTAGTAGTAGTAGTAGTACCTGTAGTAGTGATAGTAGTAGTAGTAGTAGTAGTAGTAGTAGTAGTAGTAGTAGTAGTAGTAGTAGTAGTAGTAGTAGTAGTAGTAGTAGTAGTAGTAGTAGTAGTAGTACTACTACTACTACTAGTAGTAGTAATAGTACAGTAAAATAAGCATTACTTGTAGTTGTAGAAGCAATAGTTGTTCTCTTAGTAGTGGTAGTAAACGTAGGACTGAAAGTGGTATTTTTGGTATAAATATTAATTATAGTGAAAGCAATACCGGTAGTACTACTACTACATGTTGAGAAAACATTGACACTCTTTTAAAATAAGAAGGAAATTTCAACTTTAGAGCATTCATTCTACTGTGTTTTTCAAGATGATGTTGTTTCTTTCCCAAAGCGATGACCGACATCCAGCCCCCAAGAAGAAGAAGAAGAAGGATGATGACGATGATGGGAGCGGAGATGAAGACCTGAACGACAACAACTATGATGAGGTAGGTCCTGGGAGAAAGCCACAAATCTTGAATTTAATGTCCCATGTGCACAAAGGAGTTTTAGATATAGACCACGGTTTAAGCCAATTTGTGGCTTATAAGTAAAAAAAAAAGTGTGCTTGATTTAGCTGTATGTCTTAAATCAAGCACATTTTTTCGCTGATACGCCACAAATTTACGTTAACCATTTGCTTCAAAAAGGTCTAATAATGAATGCTGGAATTTGCTTGAACCATGGTCTAAATCTAACACTCCTTTGTGAATTTTGGCCAATGTAAATATCTCAAAGACTAGGATAATGTAAACTCTTTTGCATTAAGTGCTAAACAAAATGTTTTGACACTTTTGAAAGTTCATTTAAAAAAAGGTTGCAACATGAATCAACCTGATATATCCACGTCATAAAGTCAGAGGATGTCAAGTTCTTTAAAAGCAGTTTTTCTGACATTTCTCAGCAATTATTCTTGTAATAGTCATCAGAATATTTAATGAGTTTTTTCTAGGGCTCCCAGGGGCTACCAAGGGTAAATAGTACTAATAAATAAATATATAAGGTCAATTTATCTATTGTGGTCTGGCTGTGTGTAGTTTACTGGCTATGGTGGAAGCTTATTCAACTCTGGTCCCTACGAGAAGGATGATGAGGAAGCGGACGCGGTCTACGATGCCATCGATAAGCGCATGGATGAGAAGCGTAAAGAGCGGAGGTGAGTGGAGAGAGCTCAGCCAAGAGGCAGGTTTGAGAAAACATAAAAAAGAAAAAGAGAAACAAAAATCGGATATATCATATCAGTTCAGTTCAGTTCAGTTCATTTATTAATTCCAAATCATAAAAACAACAATAAAATACGTGTCATGTATCAATCATATGAATACAGATAATGGAATAGGAGGTTACAAAAATGTAACATACTTGTGAGCAGTAGCCTCCTTCTAAATACAAAATTATATGATTTTTCAAAATCTATATATTTGTTTCTGCTGTCACACAGCACAGAACTTGTAAAGCTTTAAAAATGAGTGCAAATCTAAAGATTTAAAAAATGAATGTGGCCTTTCGTTACACAAAGAGAATCTAATAGGGACCCTTTGAAATTTTGTATGCGTAACAAAAGCCCATGTTCAAAGTGTGAGTGTTGCATTATTGGACAACTTGACGCGATATGCGATATTGAGAATTGAATGTTATTTCTTTTCCGTTTGCTCCAGGGAGAAGCGTCTGAGAGAAGAGATTGAGAGGTATCGTCAGGAGAGGCCAAAGATTCAGCAACAGTTCTCTGATCTCAAGGTACCATTCATTACGCACCTGGAATTTTAGTTTGTAAATACAATACAATGCAGTACTTCTAAAATCTTTTCACTTCAGTAGTGTGGAAAAAAAAATCATCTCCACCATCACTTTTATCAACATCACCAACATCATACTCAATAAGATCACTATCATCAATTGTCATCATCATTATTACCAGTACTATAATGATCATCTTCACTTTTACCTTCATCCTTTGATTAAGCACCCAATATATTATAATTGATTGCAAGTCCAATCCCCTACCTGTATCTCTAATGTACAGAGTTACCATTGATATCAATTGCAAGTCAAGTTACAATCAATCACAATTCTTGTAGGCATTTTTTGAAATCATTATGGGTGCACATCTCTAGCATATTGTTTTGTGATATTTCCTTCATTGATATGTTTTCAACTGTTTTATTGCTCACTGCATAAACAGAAAACATTTTAATTTTGTAAACAAAATCCCCCCCACATATTTATATATATACTTGGTTATAAGTTGAGGAGGAATGATGCACGTGCTTTCCAGTATTCCAAGTGTTCCTACTTTGAAAACTTTTTCAACTGTTATTGTCCACAGATGAAATGCAAATTCCAAAATGGTGTTTATTTCTTACTGAACTATACATGTTGTAAACCATGTTGTGTTATATTTCAAAGCACAGCCCCCTTGTGGAACAGTGTTCAACTACTGAAGGGCCTTCCCTGGGTAAATAATACCAAGTTCTATCTATAATGACAAAGAAGATATCTATTTTTGGCTGTGGTGATTTTCATGTAGTTCCTGTAGTATGGCCCAGGATGAATAAAACATGGCCCACTGAAAAACTTTTCTTGTGTGTGTTTGAATCTGACAGAGGAAGCTGGCTGAAGTAACAGAAGATGATTGGAACAGCATCCCCACCGTAGGAGATGCCCGTAACAAGCACCAGAGAAATGCCAGGCCAGACAAGTGAGTCATTTCTCTTGATCAATCTGATAGAAGTGAGTCACTTCTCTTTTCAAGCTTGTCTATGAATGAAGATCAAACAAAAATACCCCTTTTGTACTGCTCTATATGATTTGTGGGAGTCACTTAATGTGCAAAATTGCACCGTGGCAAGAGCAGATTTAATATTTGCTGTTTCTTTTGCTATACTCTTCGTACTAATAAGATTGCTTAATCAATCTGATCAAAGAGAAAAAGAATGCCATGCAGAGACTTGAGCCTGCATGTACAGCTTGGCGGGGACCAACACTCTCCACTAGGCAGCGATTGGCTTATGATAATGACACAATACTTAGAACCTAATACCCAAGGCTTCCATTCTATATAAAGCTCAGATGCGCCAACTTGTCACAGGAAAATTATCAAGAACTAATGGTAACATCATGGTTCAAAAAAATGGTAACATGCCAGAATCTATTGGAATGTTAACAACAGATAATGCTACATGTTATGTAGTTCACTGTACAGCTCAATATTTTGCTTCAAACTCCTATTTAAACATCACATATTTAAGTCTGTCAACTCTGTCAAAACTATAATTTATAGTCTACTGTTTTGGCACACATGCTCTCGTATACATCTCAGAGATATTAACGGGCACATTTGAGCAATTTTCTTACTTTTTTTGTCCCAGAATCACACCAGTGCCAGACAGTTTTCTGGCCAAGCATGCCATGGGGCAGGGGACCTCCACCACCATGGATGCAGGGGTGCAGAGGGGCATGACGTCCCCCTACCCTGGGGCCATGACTCCAGGTATGCTCACCCCCTCGGGGGAGTATGACCTGAGGAAGGTTGGCGAGGCTAGGAACACACTCATGGGCGTCAAGCTTAACCAGGTATGGACACCGGACATACGGGGATTTAGCCCCAACCATGAAAGAGAAGCAAATACAAACAATTCATGTAAGGCTTATTTATTAATTTACAAAATGTAACTAAAAAAAAAAAGGTGGCACTATTGCAGCTACATGCACTGCATGGCCATTCAGACGTGTGAAGCATGAATGAGTCTTGTGCAAAAAATTAACGAGCCTGATTTTTTTTTTTTGTGTGTGTATGGCTATTGACACTGGTAAAAAAAAAATGATTTTTTTTTTTTTAAAAGAAAAAAAAAATTGCTTACCAGGGGAAGATGTTGCCGAGATCTTTGGGCAGTCGATGCCAAGTAATCAAGTTTTTTGGTTGTCACTGTAAATGGCTGCATGGACTACAGTATTTAGTCCATCTGTATTGTAATACTACTGTTGGTAAAAAGAGTGCGCTATATGTGACCTTTTTTTTGACGTGTGCTAACTCTAAATCCACTTGCGTTTTAAATTTATCATGATATATATTAAATATAGAGTTGTTTAGCCTGATAATAATTTACCCCTAAGTCTTTGCCTTGTCCCTTTTATTTTTCTTGTGTCTTCCTATGGTCAGGTTTCTGACTCTGTGGATGGTCAGACTGTGGTTGACCCCAAGGGCTACCTAACTGACCTCCAGAGTATGCTGCCCTCGTATGCAGGCGACATTTCTGACGTGAAGAAGGCCCGGCAGTGGCTGAAGGCTGTGAGGGAGACTAACCCCAACCATCCACCTGGTAAGATCAGATGCGATATCAGCAGTGATCTTATATACACTACGATGCATGTACACACAATGAGTGGTTTATGCTCCTATTCCGACGAGCACATAATGCGTGTGAGTGTGGAAGGGAGAGAGGGAGAGAGGGAAGGAGGAAGTGAAGGAGGGAGGGAAGGAGGGAGGGAAGGAGGGAGGGAGTGAAGGATGGAGGGAAGGAAGGAAGGAGGGAGGGAGGGAAGGAGGGAGGGAGAGAATGAGGGAGGGAGAGAGGGAGGGAGGGAAAGAGAGAGAGGAGGAGAGATAGAGGTAAAGAGAGGTATAGAGTGGGAGAGATAGAGGGAGAGGTAGAGGGTGAAAGAGAGAGAGAGAAACAATGAATATCCTGCTTTGAAATCTATGATCAATGCTTTTGTTGAAGACGACTAAGCCATCCTTTACCTTCTCCTGCTCCCCAGCTTGGATCGCATCAGCCCGTCTTGAGGAGGTGACAGGCAAGCTGCAGGCTGCCAGGAACACCATCATGAAGGGCACTGAGATGTGCCCCCGCAGTGAGGAGCTCTGGCTAGAAGCCTCCAGGCTGCAGGTATGTTGCCATGGTAATCCTCATGATTATGCCACCCCATCAAAAAGGAAAATGTTAATATACAAATGATGCACAGGTTTGAGTGGGTCAGTAGGAATTGTGTACACAAGGTAGCTCTGAATTGCCTGAACCCACGAGGCGAAGCCGAGTGGGTTTCGGGCAAAATTCAGAGCTACCGCGTGTACACAATCCTACTGACCCACGAAAGAAACATGTGCATCATCTGTTTTATAGAATGGGCCCCAAAATCTAATAAAAAAGGGAAAAATCTCTGTCAACCTCATTTACCGGATGCATGGAAAAATCATGCGTCTGGTAATTACCGGATGCATGGTTATGACAAAATCATGCATCCGGTAATTACCGGATGCATGGTTATTGACCAATCAGATTGCAGAGATCCATCTTCATCATCAATGATCATCAATGATTGGAATCATCAAAAGTAAAAATTATTGACTTTTCACATAGAGAAGTGTCCAAATAACACAGCTCAATTATGAGATGATTTTCTCCATAGACCATGTCAGGTGGAGAAATAGAGTCTGCATGTATAGAACTACCAAGTTCATCACGCTTTTATTTGATAACAATCATTTAAACGACGTAGTCATATCAGAAAAGACAGATTTGCTCCGAATGTCCAGGGTGGCATTGAGTGCCCAAATGATCGTATTCGCAATGCACGTTAGTGGGCGAATCACCGCAGCAACGTCTCACACAGTACTGCGACAGCGTAGAATTCAGTCATGAGTTTGTCCATTTCTCCGTTCGAAATATCGTCCAAATTTACGTGTTTCACCTCTGCAAAGCGTTTAAATGTAGATAATGATTATTCGATGATTTTATTTAAATGTGTACTTACTGAAAGCGTCTGAATCGTCCAAAATTTGTTTCAATTCTTCATCTCACTGTATCGGAGTTTCTCGTGATTCGTGGGTGCCGCCATTAGAGTGTAAGCAGTAATGGTATCGATCATGTTAATTCTCGGTATCGCGATATCGTTTTGATATCGTGTTGATATCGCGTGCTGCCAGTAAAAAAAAATTACACGTTAATTACGGGTAATTAACCAATCAGATTGCAGAGATTCTGACACCCATTCTATAAAAGACAACTAAGAGCCTCTGAAATATGAGCTTTTCTCAAACGGTATAGTGGACAGCAGTCACTTTCTTTCATGATAGCACACTCAAAAATAGCCCCCTCCCCTCTGTTTATTTTTTTCAATGTTGTATCGCTCATACTAAATCAATCATGCAATGGGTAAATCAGTGTTGTTGCCATTGACTCTTGGTCAGTTGTAATTTTTTTTTCTCATTTTGAATTAACACTTAGATAGTAAAGATGCATGGATTTCTAATTAGGAGAGCAAGGGGCTATTTACCGTGATGTGAAGCTGATGCAGAGAGCTAAGGACAGAGAGTTGGGGCATTCCATGATCTCGTATGTCACAGGATATCGCACTTATTATCATCATTATCATCATCCAGCATTGTTCAAACACTGTTGGATGAAGCTCCTCAATCAGTTTTCATTTGCTGCTATTCTGTTCCATGTTGCTGTATTTGTGTATGATGATATTTAGTCTCTCCACCTTCTCTTTTGTTGACCCCTTTTTTGCACTTAGATAGAAGGATAACACTGTTGGTTTTGCATGTAATTCTCTCCTCCCTTAGCCTGGAGACACCGCCAAGGCCGTGATTGCCCAGGCGGTGCGCAACCTCCCTGACTCTGTGCGGATCTGGATCCGAGCAGCCGCCCTAGAGACAGAGCCACGCGCCACACGCAAGGTCTACAGGAAAGGTATGCAGCTAAGCCTGGACTAGGCCTGGCACCGTAATTGTAATAAGCCCTTTTCGAAATTTATTCATAATTGTCCTTAATTGTGTAGTATTACATTCACCCATATTTCATGATTCAGTTTCAATGGGTGGAATGCATTTTGAATCTATTAGTGTTTCTACTAGGACAAAGCTTGGAAGAGCTTTGGGGTCACGGTTAGTAACGTATTGTTTGAACGACAGGCATAACATTTACATAACAAAAACGGTCAATTCTTCACTTATCAGCTGTATGTACGCTTAGCACCAATAGTCATTGTTCTCATCAAGAAATATAATGATGCACTGATGCTCTGACTTCAAGTATTGTTGTCATAATAGACGAGTCTCTTTTGTAAAGTTAGTTGATAGGTCTAACTTTTATTCTTTACTTTGTGATGTAGTATCAAGCAACCAACTGGGGTTGAAAAGTGTTCTGAGTAAAAGGCTTTTACCAACCTGTGTAGAAGACTGATGATGATAATCTTATTGAGATTTTTATTGCCATTAACGCTAATGCAATCATTTACATTGTTACTTTCATTGTCATTGTCATTGACATTGTCATTCAGGTTATTCTTGACCTTGTATTTGACCTTGACTTTTCCCCCAGCCCTGGAGCACATACCAAATTCTGTGCGTCTTTGGAAGGCTGCAGTAGAGCTGGAGGCACCAGAGGAGGCCAAGATTCTGCTGAGCCGAGCCGTGGAGTGCTGCCCTACCAGCGTTGAGGTCGGGACAGGTTCAAATTATTGAGATCCAAAGTTGATGTATACTGTATAAGCTGCTATATTTTAGGGTGATGGGTTTGCAAACATTTTGCAAGTTGCACTTCATTAACTACTTTTTATGTTTAGCTTTGTAATCTTACAATGATTTTGCAAAATGATTATTAATGGAGAGCTTTATGACAGACATATGATATAATTTTTGACTGGTCATTGTTCTTCTGCCAAGGCAGAAACCATTCAAACCATTTTTGTGTTTCGTTCATGTTCTCAACATAGAACTGTCTTATAGTAAATCCTAACTGTTTCTCTGACTGTGTCTCTCCTTGTGAATATCACATGACCATTAAAGTCGTCACATCCTTCAACCTTGCCCTGTCCAACAGCTGTGGCTGGCACTCGCCAAGTTAGAGTCTTACGAGAACGCTCGGAGAGTCTTGAACAAGGCTAGGGAGAATATTCCCACGGACAGAAAGATCTGGATCTCTGCTGCCAAGCTGGAGGAGGCCAACAGCAACCTGGTCAATGTGAAGAAGATCATTGATAGGGGTAGGTGAAGTGATTATGCCTTTCGGGAACAGATATTTTTACAAATGACAAGGTTGCAGACCTTTTTGACACCAGCATTTGGGCTACATAGAGCATAGCGCAAGGTACATGCCCTGAGCCTATGCATGATACCAAGAGGTAAATGCATTCAAGATTATGTGCAATTTTACTTTGTCATAAAACATGGAAATGTCTTTGATCGTATTATTTCAATATTGAATAGAATTGAATTTAATGGAAGCGTAAGCCAGTGTCCATTTTTAGGCCATAGGTTTCCAATTATTGCAACTTACCATCAATGGTAACTACTCTGGCAACGGGTGCAGGAATGAGAGCTCATTGGCTGTTGCCATGGTAGTTACCATTGATGGCAAGTTACAATAATTAAAAAACATGGCCCTAGTGTCTTCATTGTTTTGATTGTGTGTACAGCCCTGACATCCCTGCGGGCCAACATGGTAGAGATCAACCGGGAGCAGTGGATTGAGGATGCGGAGGAATGCGAGAAGGCCGGCAGCGTCGCCACCTGTCAATCAATCATGTAAGTAAATGTAATGTCATTGTTTTAAATACCTAGAATTACATTTGTAATCATAACTTTCCACACTGTATCTAGCTTTGTATATTTCTGCACTTTCCTTATTAACCTACCCTTTTTATAATTTTGCAATATCATTTGTTTCTAAAATATCCATTTATTTTTTTGATACTTTGTCATTGGGCTACAATTCTCATTGCATGATATGTAGTTGTTGCTTGTACTGTGTTACATCCACTGAATTTCTTTAAAATGTTGATCTGTTTTGTATTGTTTTACTTTTTCTTTTATGTATTGTTGTGTATTTTTTATCTGTCAGGGCCCTCAGTGACAGCAGTTTTATCAACTTCTTAGATAGAATAGAAAGTCAATGAATATAAATATGAATAAACTAAGAAGTCTCAGGAAGGGTAGGGTAGCCTTTATGCTGCGGTCCAGATCTCCAGGCTACAGGAATGATCCATTCAAAACCCAAATTTTAATTGAGCAATCAGTATTTAACCACTTGAAGTCAGTTTCCTGTATTAATATTCTGAGGGAATTCATTGCACAGTATTCATTAATTGTTTTAGTTGTTTCATTGGGTATCGTTGGAAAGCTTATTTCCAGTCCATCAGATTTATGGTAATTCCCCCATCTAAAAAAAGAAGAAAATACACATAATAAGAGTTTTAAGTTACAAGAGACCCATGAAGCACTTGTGCAAGCAAACAAAACATCAAGTACACATCGGTAATGGCTATTGTTTGTTTTCATGAGTTACTCCACTGATCCTTCCTGCTTCTTGATTATCTTCTGGCCTTTTTCTCCCTCCTCCTTCACCTCCCCCCACAACGCAGCCAAGCAGTCATCGGTGTAGGCATAGAGGACGAGGACAGAGAAACCACTTGGATGGATGATGCAGACAGCGTAAGTATCCATGACAACCTGTGTCTTTCTTGTAGCCATTCTGATTCTGATTTTGGAGGAATGATTCATAATCTTAAGGTCTTCCAATCTCATCTATAAAAGTATATCCCTTCTTTCCCCCATAAAATACAATGCAAAAGTATGCAAGTTATAACACTGTTGTGAATTTTGTGCATGAAAAAGCCATTGGATGGTGTTGGCAGTAATGCAATAGGCACCTGCGTCTTTCTTGGTACAATGAGCAACTTGTACCTTGAAAACTACACATGAACTGATCCATATCAGTTCAATACCACAGGTTCTTATTATGGTCAAATTGAATCATAGCCAGTACCCTAGCATTACAGTGTGTATGATGCCCAAATCATTTGGAGGAGGAAAACAAACATGCATGTACACTCATCATTTAGCAAAACAGAATTGGCAAGTTATCGCTTGTATTTTGGGCAACATATTTCAGGGGTAAAGGAATGGACTGTTGCTTAGCACAGAGGTCAAAGCACAGCATTCTTTGTTACTCAAGACAAATATATTTCCCTGAAATTGCAATACATTTTGACTTTCTATATGATCAGCTCTCTAGTATGCTTTTTTGTGTTGAGCTCATGATTATTTATCTTTTTTGAATTTATTTTGCCAGTTTGCTTCACATGGGGCCCATGAGTGTGCGAGAGCTATCTATGGACATGCCCTTACAGTGTTCCCCAGCAGGAAAAAAATCTGGATGGAGGCAGCGTACTTTGAGAAGAATCATGGAACGAGGTAAGAGTGGAGAGGGTTGGGAAGAGAGAGAGAGAGAGTGAGTGAAGGATGGGAGAAAGGGAGAAGGATAGTCAAAAGCATTGGAAACTTAAATGAAGGTAAACGTTAATAATGCAAATGTGTAAGGGCTAATGCTTTCGATTGTAAAAAAACACACAAAAAACTTTAATTTCTTTTTCTAAATAACTTATTTGGTTGATATTCCCCAAACTTTAACAATTCTATTTGTCAACTTTTCTCTGTATTTTATTCAATAAGTTTCTTTTACTGCCCCATCATGAATTGCTCAAAACAATTTTATTTCTCTTTCCCTTTCTATTTCTCTCTTTTCCACCTTCTCCTTGCTCCCCATTCCCACCTTTCCTCCCTCTCTCTACCCCCTTTCTCCTCCATCTCCCCTTCCCTCCCTGTCCTCTACTTTGTACCCCTCTCTCATCTGACCCTCCTCCCCCTCCCTCTTTCAATCCCGTCCTCCCCCCCCCCTCGCCCGCCCCCTCCACCCTCTCCATGACCCCCTCCCCTGTACCCTCTCCCCCTGCACAGGGAATCCCTGGAGAGCCTGCTTCAGAAGGCTGTAGCTCACTGCCCCAAGGCTGAGGTGCTGTGGCTGATGGGAGCCAAGTCCAAATGGATGGCTGTAAGTAATCCTCCCTCAGATCAACTATGATTTATGAATAATAGTCTACTTTCTATGCCATTCTTCTCAAAATATATATTTTTGCTAATTCAGACTTGATAGAATGCTTTTCCACAAATCAGGACATGATTGTATTGATGATATGTTCCATCTAGGTTTCCATGGTGGGAAGATATTTATAAGATATGAAACACTGCATAGAATTGACATTTTTGTATGATATTTTATCTACTTATGGAGTGAGAAGTTGACAGGAAAGAAAAGGAAGCACTAAAGGAATGAAGTTTACAGATAAACTAATAATTTGAATTTGTCTTCCATGAATGGGGCAGTTTTCACAAAAGAGCACAACTATATGGAGCTACGTCAACGGATTAGACCTTTTTATAAAATTCATGCTTAAAAAAGTGCATATATTTTGTTTGGCTACTAGCGGGATGTTTAGCAGGTATTCCTATATAGCTTTCTGTGCATGATGTTCATAAAGCTGTGTATATTTTATTGGTCATCAGGGAGATGTTCCGGCAGCACGGCGTATCCTAGCCTTGGCCTTCCAGGCCAACCCAAACAGTGAGGAGATCTGGCTTGCTGCCGTCAAGCTGGAGAGCGAGAACAACGAGGATGAGAGAGCTCGGAGGCTGCTGGCTCGGGCCAGGGACAGTGCCCCCACTGCCAGGGTGAGGCCAGGCAGAGAATTTGTATTAAAGTTTTCTCATGTTGTATTGGTCTGTTTTGCCTGTGACATGAATTGACTGATGGTTTATGTCTCCATAACGCAGACAAAATTTGAAAAGGACCCTCAGAAATTTTGTTCACGTAACAAAAGACCATGTTCATTGGGCCAAATTAATTCGCCGTCCGTCTGCCCAAATTATCTTTCTTATGTGATTTGTATTCCAAATTACATTGTGGTACCTGAACTGCTTTGAAAATTGTTCTAACAATAGTAAAAATGCTATATTGCAGAACTATTAGATATGATTTGGATCACATAGGACACATCCTTAAATTTCCCTGGGTATGCCCTAATCAATTTCCTTTTTGCAGAATGGGGATAGCAAATTCTACTATGAAGGATTGTGACAATACTTCAGCGTTTGTGTAGGAGGGCAGAGGTATAAGAGTGGCTTTCATGGATACAAATGTCTATATACTGTTGAGTACAATGTTGCCTTGAAGTTTATCTCCATGATATGTTTCTGTTTCACTTTATAATGGAGGACTATAGCAATGCTACAGTATTTGTGTAGGAGAGCAGAGGCATGTGAGTTGATTGTGCATGCAAACGTCTGTGCTCCAAACTATTATAATACCTTTAAAAAAGTTTGCAACGCCTTTGCTTTGTGTGTGTTTGTTGCAGGTGATGATGAAGTCTGCTAAGCTGGAGTGGCAGCTTGGATGCCAGACCAAGGCTCTAGGGCTCTTAGCTGAAGGAGTCAAGGAGTATGGAGACTTTGCCAAGGTAGCTCTTCTTCCCCCCTTCTTCCCTTCTGGGAGGGTAAAGGTCAAATGTTGATGAACATTGTCAAGATTTGCCAACATGTTATATATTTCCCAAAATTACCTGCATTTATTTTTGTAATAACTAGGAACCAAACTAGGTATCAAGCGTACAAGTTCTGTGAGCATAGAAGAATATCATATAAAACCAGGGCCATGTTGCATATAGGTTTTCAATTATTGTAACTTACCATCAATGGTAACTACCATGGCAATAGTCAATGAGCTCTCATTATTGCACCTGTTGCTGCGGTAGTTACCATTGGTCATATAGTTACAATAAGTGAAAAACTAAATGCGACATGGCCCACATGAAGCCTCCACAGAGGCCAAGGCGTATCTGTCAATTGGTCTAGTTGAGTATAATTTCATGTGATTTCTTTGTGTGTTAATCCAATTGGTCTACTTGAGTGTGATTTTCTGTGTTTTCTTTGTGTGTTTTGCAGCTGTGGATGATGAAAGGGCAGATTGAGGAGGAGCTGGGAAGCAAGGAGGAGAGCAGGAAGACATACAACCAGGGGGTAAGTTCACATCACATTCTCTCTGTTACTGTTTATAAAATGAACATGTTTGATCAGAGCAAGTAAGATAAAAATAATAAAATAATAAAATAAAATCTGAACCCATCAACCTAAGTTCCTTGGACACTGTCTCCTGGAAGATGGGAGTGAAACCTTGGTGGGAGGGATAGAGGGGCTATAAGCTAGAGGAAGGCAAAGAATGACGTTTCTCAGAGAGTATGGCAGAGTGACGTGGGAAATCAACCTTGGAACTCATCAAATACGCACAGAACAGAGGTGGTTGGCACAGAATGTTATATATGGATAAAGGGAGAAGAAGAAAATGATAATGGTAATTTATTCATTTGTAGAGCACAAGAACTACATGTATAATGATTTCCATGAACAAATGAGTTTTCAGTCTTGCATTGAAGTTTTCTCATGATGGAGCTTTACCTATTTCTAGTGGAAATTTATTCCATAATGTAGGGGCTGCGCATTCATGTAGGGTAATATGGGATTGCATAATTTGGGCTTCTAGTTTGATTAGATCTGAAATAGTGAATGAAACGCTGGATTTCCTTTCATCCCACAGTTGAAGAAATGTCCCCGCTCCATCCCTCTGTGGCTCCTGGCGTCCCGACTAGAGGAGCGGTGCTCTAATCTGACCAAGGCTCGGGCCATCATCGAGAAGGCCAGACTGACCAACCCACAGTGTGCTGAGCTGTGGTCAGTTTCATTTTATGTATTTTAATTTGAAGTATTCACTTCCTGTATTTCACATGCATGTATTTACAAAATCATGAACATAATTGTACATACATGTATATGTCATCCTTTTATAGCAGTATAACAAGTATTAATAAATATTTATGTGATCATGTGTAGGACATTATACATTTATTCTATAGCTCTGCCATCTTCCCATTTGTTACATCAATCACTCTCCTCAAAATGATATACGGTACCTGTAACATTGGTGTAATCACGATATAAAAGAATGATTGGGGCCGATAATCACAAAAGTATGAGCCATTGATATAAGAAAATCGACGAACAGATGACACTAGATCATTATACATGCTGCCATCTAACCATTGGGTCTCTGGGATTTATAGATCTGTGAGCACAGCTAAACTACGTCAAAACTGGCATTAATTGTTCATCTCGTATACATAAAATACCTCATGGATTATCTCTGGACTCATATTTGGGGAGATAGTTTAAATTCTTACACATGACTAAGCCTTATTTTGTATTGATTTTCCCGTATCCTATGTAAACAGGTTGGAAGCAGTCAGAATCGAGAACAGAGCAAGCAACAGGGCAATAGGACAAGCCACTATGGCTCGAGGTAAGCAACACAACTTTCTCTGGTCTTCAATTCGCCTTCTCTCATTCTGTCTGTCTGTCTGTCTCTGTTACTCTCTTGCATTCTTTTCTCTTCTATACCCCTGCCTTTCCCTGCTTTTCCCCTGCTTTTCCCTCTCTGCTTGTCACTCTCTTTCTCCCTCTCTCTCCAATTCTCCTTAACTGTACTCCTCCTCTCTTCTTCTCTCTCTCTCTCTCTCTAACCATCTCTCCCCAATCCCTTCTCCCCACAGCCATGCAGGAGTGCCCCAGCTCAGGCATCCTGTGGGCCGAAGCCATCTTCATGGAAGCAAGACCGCAGAGGAAGACAAAGAGCGTGGACGGACTCAAGCGGTGTGAGCACGACCCTCACGTCCTTCTGGCTGTCTCAAAGTGAGTCATTATTTGTGCATTGTCATTGTTAATGTCAATGTGAGGGGTGTTGTCAATGTCATCGTCAATGTCAATGACAATATTAATGTCAAACAATGTCAGTGACAATGGCACTGTCAGTGTCACTGTCAGTAGCATTGTTAATGTCAATATCAATGACAATATTAATGTCAATGAGAGTGGCACTTTCTATGTTAATGCAAATGCCAGTGTCAGTGTTAATGTCAACAGCATATTTGATATTTAAAGTATGTACCAAACACATAAAAATGAGGCCGTTCTAGATATAGTGTGTTTGTATGATTTGGGTTACTGCAGTATTCATGGAGATTAAAGATCATAGTGACAGTGTCCTCAAAAGATTTGGAAATGACCTCCACATTATCTGAGCTGTTTTATTGTGAGTAAATTTGTGATTGTTAATCATACCATATTGTCTGTCTCTTCTGCTTCCTCCTCCTGCCCTCCCCTTCTCCTTATGTCTCTCCGCTCTCACTATTCTCCCTCTTCTTCCTCCCTCTCCTCATTATCCTCCCACTTCTCTCCTCTCTCCTTGCTCTCCTCATTCTCCTCCCACTTCCCTCCTCTCTCCTTGCTCCCCTCTCTCCCCTTCCTGTCCTCTCTTTCTTCTCTTTTCTCTCCTCTCTTCTCTCTCCCCTCTCTCTCTCCTCTCTCTCTCTCTCTCTCCTTACTCTCTCTCCGCTCTCTCTCTCTCCTGTCTCTCCTCTCCTCTTTCACCTCTCTCCCCTTCTCCTCCTCTCTCTTCTCTCCCCTCTCTTCTCTCTCCTCTACCCACTCTCTCTCTCTCGTCTTTCTCTTTCCCCTTCCTTCTCCCTCTTCCCTTCTCTCATCCTCCTGTTCCTCCTCTCGCTCCTGCTCCTGCCCTTTATCTCCCTTTCTCCTCTCCTTTATTTCTTCTCTCCCCTCTTCTCTCATCTCCATCTCTCCCCATCCCTTCCCCTCCCCTCCCCCTCCCCTCCCCCTCCCCTCCCCCTCCCCTCCCCTCCCCTCCCCTCCCCCTCCCCTCCCCTCCCCTCCCCTTCCCATCCCCTCCCTTCCCCTCCCCTCCCTTCCCCTCCCCATCCCTTCCCCTCCTCTCCCCCTCCCCTCCCCTCCCATCCCCTTCCCCTTCCCTCCGCTCCCCTTCCCTCTGCTCCCCTTCCCTTCCCCTCCCCTCCCCTCCCCCTTCCCTCCCCCTCCCCTCCCTCAGGTTGTTTTGGAGTGAGCGTAAGATCAGCAAGGCTCGTGAGTGGTTCACCCGGACAGTCAAGATTGAGCCTGACCTGGGCGACGCCTGGGCTCACTTCTACCGTTTTGAGCTTCTCCATGGAAACGAGGTGAGACAGGGATGCCTTCTTAACCACACAATCAGATTTTCTTGCTTCATAAATTCTTGGCCATGATACATGGGTTTCCAATTATTGTAACTTACCATCAATAGTTAACAACAAATGCAACAGCCCATTTTTTTTATTTTTGTCCCCGTCCATTATGAATTTAAACAAAATGATGATGTAATTTCAGGACCCTGTTAAGGTCTACTGTAAGTTCATGAATATGATTTAAACAAAATTATACAAAGTGAAGATGTTATTTCCGTACCCTGCGATGGTCTATTGGAAGTTCATGAATATGATTGAAACAAAATGTATTCTTTTCCCTTTTCAATATGTGAGTTCATGGATATGTATTTAAACAAAATTATATAAAATTATGATGTCATTTCCATACCCTGCTATGGTCTATGATAAGTCCATGAATATGATTGAAACAAAATTATTACAAACTTCATTTTTGTCTTTACATGTATTTGATATGTATTTATACAAAATTCTACAAAGTGCTTCTGTTATTTGCACACCCTTCAGGACCAGCAGAAGACGGTACGAGACCGCTGTATCCTGGCTGAGCCACACCATGGGGAGCTGTGGTGCACTGTATCAAAGAGCATAGACAACTGGAGGAAGAAACCTGATGAGATCCTACCTCTCGTTGCCAACAGCATCACACTGCCTTAACTCACCCTTTGTCAATCAAATTACAGGGCCCTGTTGCATAAAACTTTTTTTTTTAGTGAAAGCTTTATTCATTTTCTCTCACAGCATAAACATTGAACTTACCATTAATGGTAACTACCACGGTAACACAGAAATGTTTTGATTAAGGTTGGCAGCCCTGCTGGTACTCCTCAGATGAATGGAGAAGTTCCCTCCAATGGCCCTTGCCTAGAAATTTTATCCATGCCTTTCAATGAAATGTGTTACAGTATTTAAAGCCTCATTCAGTCTTAGCCTGACTAGCAACATCCATCTGATGTGTATCGCTAGAAACTAGGAATGTCATTGGAGAGTTTTAGGTAATTGGACAGAAATTGTCCATCAATATGCATACACTTTGAAGAAGCAGGTGAATTAATAACATTGTGTGTGTGTTAACTTATTGTAAATTATCAAGAAGAAGTACAGTTTTGAGTATTACTCGTAGCATAATGTCATGCTATTTTGTAATTTTAATTCATGTTTATGTTTTTTATATTATGTATTAATATTATGGAGCACAAACAAAATAATGGAAGCTACCAAACTTTATTGTTCTTCTGGTACGTAATATTTGGATACATGTTTATGTTTCTTTCGTATCAAATCTGTTGAAGATAAGTTTCTATATGCAGAATCACTCCCTATTCTAATAGGAATTGTGGATGTTAAACTTGTTGTATATATTTTGTGCTACAGTACATGTACACTGAAAACCAATGTCCTTCTCCATTGTGAATAAACATCACAGAAATATCACTATCCAAGGAGTTATGGTAACACTTCTTCCTTTAGAGCAGAATTTCAAATTGCATCGTTTTCATCCATTTCTGCTTCTATGGAATCATACAGCACACAAGATATGGGAGAGCATCTCGCACATGACGTCACAAAAGAAAAACTGTAAAACTAATTCTAACTATTTTTCTCTGATGACGGACACTTCAATGTTTCTTTCATGTTTTTGCTTCTATTAAAAGCAACCTTACTTCAGAGTGGATTTTAAGCTCAAACAATGACAACTATCAAACAAATTGCGATGTTTTGTACTGATATATAAGTTTAGTTTATTTCAAAACACTACAAAACACAGAGATGTTCAGTTTATAAAACATATTATCTTCATATTTGTATCACGATTTCTCTAGAAATGATTTTAACAACACCAAGCACGAAGGAAGGAAATACAGCACAACCACTTCTTTGTATGTTAAGACAATCACTCATGAAACCTTTCTGTGCCAGATAAAATGTTTTAAATTGATAAGAGTTGTGTGTACATGTATTACCGTTGATGAAATGCATATATGGCACATAAAGTGGTCAAGGACTATCAAAGTCTAATGACCAATCATTTATTCAGGAAAAAAATTCGGATAAACATATTGGTGAAGTTTTAAAGGAGATTCAGACAAGTTCAGACCAATCACTTTTTTTTCAATTCAAAAAGCATAATTGCCAGATCCGATTTGGAAAAAGTAAATCCATTTTAATTACATGTCTCACTTTATTTTTATTTTTCACAATCCCCTTTTTAAACTCTCTTAAAAACTCAAATTAGGTAATAGTTAATGTTTTATTCTTTTTCAATCGAGTGTAATGCTCCATTTCTCTATAATGAAATATGAGTAGGTCTAAACATATTAAATATCGATAGAAAATCTGTATAAAACAATGCTGCTCAGAAAATGTGATCTATAAAAAGAAAAGCCTCCTAAATATACACATACATACAATATCATTTCCCGTTCCAGCGGTATGTTTCAATCAGTAAAGCGCTGTCAACAACTCTCTATAACAGAGAGAAACAGATATAGAAGGAAAGAAAAGGAGCAAGAGAGAGGGAGGGAGAGAGGGGGCGAGATATAGAGATGTCTAAAATGGAAACAGACGTACAAAGATTTAGTACAAAGTATTCATGTACATTTTCCAGGATACCACATTCATATTTAGGAGTGTAACACATATTAAACAAACTTAAATAACAGGTTATATTACATGTCATTCATTTCAATTTTTTCGACACATAAGCACAAAATGTGTGCTTATGAAATTGGGATACGACATTTTCCCCACATAAAGATTACAGTAGTTGGATGTAAGGATTAAATGTCTGACAATAAGATATAAAAAAATATACGAAAGCACTGACTGGTCATACGAAATTATTTCTGTAGTATATTACTAAAGAAAACTAACCTAATAAGAAACCACATTTGCATCAGAATTTGAATACATTTACATGAAAGACGTATTCGTATTCGAAAGACATAAGTAGCAGTAAATTCTTGGAATACTTTTGAACTATATAAAAATCACCAACTATGGAGAAAATATCGTAATATAATTTGCTAGAGATATGCACCAATCTTGATTCCAATAAATTCATATATGTTGATTTAAGAAGATAAACTTCTTTTGTGATTATAATTAAAAATCATGAAGAAGTACAAGGTCAAGCTAGTTAAGTACAAAGCACAACGGCGATATGTACAAGCTACAATGAACATAGAATATACAAAACTAGTGCCCTGTCTTATAAAGGATTGCTTTTGATCGTAACTGCGCATTAGAGATAATTCATTGGACTTGCGATCAAATCTGATAAATTGCAACCATTTATAAGGCAGGGCCTAAGACCAATGAAAGCGCATGATAGATAAACATTTGCATGTATATATCACACAAATTCTTATATCCTCGTAATGAAGTTAAGCACCTTTTTTTTTTCTTTTCGTGTTTTTTTTCTTAAAAATAGAATGACAGTACATGTATCATACATCAATACTAACTTTTTTTGTCGAATTCAAAATGTCACAAGCTTAAAGAGCGTGCATGTTTCTTTTTCTACCCCTCCCCCACACACACGAATCCCCACCCACACAAACACACACAGACACACAGACACACACACACACACATACATACTCTGTTGGAACATCATGCGGAAATAATGCATACATACTCTTCATGTGGAATGTTTCACGAGTCAAATCGATGTATCAATTGAATATCCATATCAATTACATATTCGGCTCTTGAAGAAGGGACTAAAAATTTATAATTTTGACCTCCTCCTAGAAGTTCTTTTGAACTTTACCTCCGACTGACCCTCATATTAATTAGTTTACCCGCTCCATTTTCATGGTATTCCTTACGAAATAAAACTTTAAAATGATTGGGAATGTTTGCTCTCAACAATCAATCAAGAAACCATTTATTGCACGTTTATGAAAATGAAGAATTTTATCATTACAATTATATGTAGTCGGATTCATTCTTCATTTTCAAATGTCAGTATATTCATTTTTCTCATAAACATTTTGCACCCATCAGTTAGGCATTTCATATGCAGTAATTTGATTACAAATTGTATTTCAAACTCCACTCTTTATGCTTCATTGATTCCATTTTAGGGAAATTTAAACTTCATCAGACCCATTTCATCACTTCAAGTGTTCGTGTGCGCGCATACTGAATTGCCATTAAAACCCGAGTTGTAGCTGAGCTGTTGCGGTGTGCGATCAAACATATTGTGTTTTTTTTTTAATGATCGGTCCTCAAAATTGCTCTAAAACCAACTACACTAAAATCATTTTTTTTTTCAATGAGGGAAAAAACGCTGTCCGATGAAGTATAAAAATACCCAAAGCTTGCAAGTAATACTCACAATCTACAGGCATGACATGACATTTGCCACTTGCAGTTTGTCTGGCTCCGGTATTAATTTACCCAAAATACCCTAAAAGATACAAGTTAAAGGGAAAAAATAATACGACTTTCCAACACACTATTTGACGGCTGCAAAATCGCGGCACAAAACTCACATTTTGAATTTGGACGTTAATGTTTTGGTTTCCTATTTGATACAAGTGCCATGTTACAAAGTCGAACATATAGCACCCACAATTCTGTAATAATTATCATCTGATTGTCAATATCGGATGTAACACGTCTTCGGCATCATATGATCACCAGATTAAGACAGCTAAACTGTTCAGTGTTCGGATAAGAATTACGGCATCTCCGACTTAACATGGTCCCGAATGGTAGTTGACTCATACATTACCAATCCTTGTAAACCCAGTAGTTGTAGATACTTATATTCATGTAGATCGATGGTAATGAGAAAGTTCTAATTTGCGTTTACCATCAGATATCTGTAGATGTTTTGATGGTGGGCGTGACTGCACAGCTTGAAAAAGTCGATTGGCGAGTTAATGAATTTGACGCCTAAGAAGAAACATTGTTACTTAAAAGGCCACAGCAGACGGCACGATCCGATCAGGACGATATTTGACGACTGGTCAACTTACAGGACCTAGTCATTGGATTAGTACATAACGTCACACATCCAGTCGTAGGCACGCACGACTGCAGAATCGTGGCCAAATCGTGGTGTCTGCTAGTTGTGGCTTATTATCACATGCAGGCTCATCGGCGCGAACGAATGAGCGAGTTGTGGTGTTTGGGTCGATGAGGTCTCATGTATTGGCCTCATGGCTTGAATGCACTGATGTGCAGGTTGATGAAGTCGAGGAAGGAGGAGACACGGGTATAGACTCCGGGAAAGCCCGGGTCGCCACACCCCAGATTTCCGTAGCTCGTGATCCCGACGAGGTGCCATCGGCCGTCATCGCCTTCACACGCGAGGGGGCCACCACTGTCACCCTATAGGAAGAGGGCGGGGGGGGGGGGGGGTGAGGGCGGAGAAAAAGAATGGTAAATATATGTGCATATAAGATAACGAAACGACATCACTCTAATGATTTTCTCTTGCTTTTGTATTTCTTTTTTCTTCCTCTCGTACTTGTCCGACTACATCATCGTAATTTCCCCCTTCTTCTTGGTCTATTTATTCTTTCCTCTTTTGCTTGGGAAGCGTTCGAGAGGAAGGCAGAGAATGCGTTGGGAGTAGGTGTGAAAGACCAGCTAGCTAGGGAGCGATGCCCCGTGTTGCAGCGAGCAGATAAGTACAGGATTGAGATATAGGCGGACTGTAACTGCAGCAGCGTCCTGATTTGGATATGCTATCATCATCATCATCATCACCAACAATATCACCACCAACATCACAAACACCAACATCACAAACACCAACAACATTACTCCCAACATCACCACCACCACCACCAACAACAACAACAACATCACCACCACCATCACCACCACTATACCACCACCAACAACAACAACATCACCACCACCACCACCACCACCACCACCACCAACAACAACAACAACAACACCACCAACACCAACACCAACATCACCGCCACCACCACCCCCTTATATATACCTGACAAGCGTCATAGCCACCCGTGGGGTAGCCAGCACAGATCTTAGAGGAGATGATATCGTCATAGCCCTGAGCACACACGTCGTTTTCTAGTAGCTTGAGGAGGACTTTAAGCAGGTCATTGGACGCGTAACCTGCCAGAAGATGATAAAGAATTACAGGCAGATGTAAAGCATGTGACACGGAAGGGCGCAACTCACAAATGTGTTTCTTCCACGTGTCCTCTTTTATTGAAATCGATTTAATTTTAGGGTGAACTATCCCTTTAACCACTTAAAAATAGTAATTTAGTAATTAAGTATGTCCCATCACTGTAAGACCTACATGATCACAAGGAGTAGAAGAGGGCGCTTTATTTTTTTTTATGGCACGTTTTAAACCCAATAACATGGGATACTGATATTGCCGTCTTTGTATAATTGATTGCCAATTAAGCTTACAAAGAATTACTTTATCACGTTTATAGGGAGTTTTAAAAAAAGAACTCACATTAAATATAAGTCGTGCGTAGCATTTTTACATTTTTTGTATTTTATATATATCACATTTTGTATTATTGCCCCATATTACAATACTATATTACAATACCCTTGTGGCAAGATCAATCCATTGTACAACATTATGAAAAATACATGGGGGCTGAATATAGCTCCCTAATGATAACATTACAATATCTCTTATAAGGACTGCATGCATTCGTTTTATCACGTCAGGCTTGCCCCCCCCCCCCCCCCCTCCGCCTCTCCTCGGCAAAACAGAACTTATTATAATAATTTCGTTTGCATAGAATAATAAACTCACCCTCAAACTGCAGCGTGCCCCAGCCTGCGGCGTAGCACCTCCGATACGAACTCGTTTCGCTCACGTTCGCCGTGATCGGAAGACACAGCGGCCGGACGTAGTCATTGAACACGATGGGGTCTTCGAAGCGGATCAGGGTGATGTCGCTGCCGCCCGTCGTCGAGTAGTAGTCTGGATGATCAATTATCTCGGCGATGGTTGGTGACACGCTATAGTTAGAGGGCGTGTCGATTTGGAGATCGCCGAAGACTATTTTGTTGTAATAACCTCTGTTGGAGGGAGAGGGTCGAATATCAAATCATATTGTGTAGAAACATAGCCTTAAAATGATTTTTGTTCATAGTGAGAACTGTTACAGTTCGATATTCCGAAGGTTCGTTATTCCGAAGGTTCTTTATTCCGAAGGTTCGTAATTCCGAAACACGTAAATTGCCTATACCTCGATGCTCGTTAGTCCGAAAACGCAAAAGGGTTCGTTAATCCGAACATTTGTCGCGTAACGTTCGGAATAACGAACCTTCGGAATAACGAGTGCTTCCCCTGAGAACACACTTGAAATGGATGTTCAATTAATTTTTTGTAAGTAAGAAAAAAAGTAGAGCAAAAAACGATTTGCTCAATCTCAAATATTCATGTTATCACTATGAACATGATCTTTATTATGCGAACACAATTCAAAGGATCCCTTTTTATTGTGTCCGCGTAACGAAATACCATGTTTAATTAGTGTATACACACACGCATGTCTATGCGACTTAATTAATCAACTTATAAAAACACATACCACAACGCTCTTGGAAATTATTATGAGATAACGATTATATCCAATCATTATTAGGCCATACAATTCTAAATCAAATCAATCATATAAAGCAATACACACTTTTGGTTGTATTTCTAAATTTAGCTATTAGTAAGCATATTTATTTTTTTATTTAGGACCTAAATACGCAGATCATATTGAGCAGTATTTTGTTAGGAAAAAAATGGTGCGTCAGGTAGTGTGTGAGGCAGCGTGCTCTATTATGAAACAGTGAGTCAAAAGAAACATTCTTGGAGTGAGAGAGATTTGGACTTGCATATCCTGCAGTGACTTAACCACTAGCCCATTTCTAGTCGATGGAAAAGACACTATAACAAAAAGCAACAAATACTTTAAGAGACAGGATCATTCTGACTCTGAATTTAGTAGTCAGTAAACATTGGCAAAATAATATACCTGGCAAGATTTCACCAGTGAAAGGGATTTCTAGGGTAGTTTAGGTTTGATTATTTGTGTAACTCATTTTGAGCTATGTGCGAATCGATGTTCCACCAGTGATGCACATAAACCTAATAACGAATGAATTTCTCTGGGAAATAAAATTCCCTACTATGACAAAAGGAAGCAAGTGGCAAACCACTCAAATTTTAGTTCTTGGTATTCTTAACTTGTACTCCCTACATTTAGACAAAAATTAATGTGGAAAAGAAATGTTCATGTTTCTGTGGGATATTCAATCTAACATCTAACATGTTTTGCTCATTTGCAAGAAAAGTCTCTGCTTGTTTGTTGCTTCCTTTTTTCATAGTAGGGCAGAAAGTCCAGACCGCCTTGACCTACGTGCAATGTGCCGCTGTGACTGCCCATCTCTCCGTGAGTAGCGTAGCTCCGCACTGCAGAGCGCCATCTCCGTCCAGTAGAGACCCGATCCAGGGGAATTCCCCGGTTTCAGCGAAAGTTCCCCCAATGATCCGAGGGCTGGCCCCGCCCGTCTCCCCGTGATATGCCGGCCTCGTTCCGCACACCGTCGTGTTGAAGACATCTGCCATAAGGATGGTTCGGTTTGATTTGGTTTGATTGATTCGCACCTAGGATAAAAACCCTCACGACCAGACCCTCCCCAATTTTTTTTTATTAGTTTATGACATGGTAAAACCAGAATAATAATGAAATACATATCGTGCTGAAGAATAAAATGGAATGTAAAGCTAACACACAGAATTGCAAGAAATATAATTTATTCTAATATACCATTTTTTTTTTCAAAAGATAACAAATACATTTTTTTTTTGTATAAAAGTACTATCATCACATGGAAAGATTTTTACAACTTTGTTTGCATTATCAAAATACAGCGCTACCATCTTTAATGTTATAGGCTACTCAGCATTTCCTATATCTCCGGACATCATGACAACTTGAGTACAAGCGTATGTACAATATTAATTCCCGCATGCCCTTAGGAATCGATCCATAATGGCACAATTATTTTAGTGTTTTCCAACATTTCGTATATGCATTAACCAACGGCATTGCAGTTATCTTACCTCCTTCTCGTGCCTCGCAGAGCGGCACGCCATTGCTTTCTTCCACGGGAACTACGGCAGACCGACAGATCTCCGAGAGCCCCGCGAGGGACGGGCAATCTGTCACCACGCTTTCGCACACGGACTCGCACGGGATTCGGCCGGGACCGTAGTGGGGACACTCCGGGAAGCTGGCGGCGCAGAGGAGAAACTCCGCCGAGGGGTTGCCGCAGGATGAGAGATACGGAGCAAGTGAGGCGTAGAAGCCGAGAGCAGCGGCCTGGGAAGCGAAACGAGCGTTGGGGAAGATGGTGGTGGACCATGGGAGAACGGCCGAACACTCAGAGGGGACGGATTCGCAGACGGCTGTAGAGAGTAGCATACACCAACAAAACAAATCCTCCTGTTAACATCACAATCAAATGAGTCTTACAAGGGAAATCTTGGCTGATTGGGTTGTGTTGAATTGAAAGCTCAAACTATGGGAGGAGAAAAGTGATAGGAATAAGGTACAAAAAAGTTTCATTGATTAGCTACTTACGACATCGATCTTCGTCCGTGAAGTCAACGCAGTCCACGACCCCGTTACACTCCGCGCTGGCCGGTCGACACTGGCCGTTCATACAGGCGAATTCGTCATCCGCGCAGCCTTGGACCGACAGCAATGGCCGAGGGATAAACGAAGAAAACACATGAAGAATTGATTGATTTATCTAACAATGAAATGGAACGCCTGAAATGATAGATATACAGGCAGATTATACAGATGGATATGTACATAGATAAATGGATGGATTGATATAGAGATACAAACGCTATGAACGTGTTTTTTGTTACCAAACAAAAGACCATGCTCATAGAATGGCAAAGAAATGTAGGCACATTTATCATAACCCTTGATTATCAACATTATCAAGTAGTGCGCATATATTACACGAATGGTATGGTAGTATCAACATAAAGACAGGATGGTATGGTAGTATCAACATAAAGACAGGATGGATGGATACAACATATAAATGCACAAGGAGGTTGAGAGGAAGATAGATGTCATATGTATGTACATAAAGAAAGATTGATAAATAGCCAGATATAGAATGATCTATGTAGTTCATTAGATGGACAGATGTCACTATAGATCGACAAACATTCATACAACTATTGATAATAGAGAAATTGAAAGGAAGATAGAAAGACAGATATAGATATGTAGAAAGATTAAATCAAATTCAATTCAATTCCATAATGGTTTACTAGAAGTCCTTTCATACAAGTACACGAATTGAAGTTTAACAACTGAATTGATCATGTTTACAATAAATGGTTGGTGTACAGTTCATACAGAGATAAACATAGATTATAATACAGTTTAAAACGTAAATAGATTACATGTACATAATTGTGATTTTTAGTAAATGCACTATCAATATAACTTTAAAATCTATATTTTTTTCTTCTTTTTTTTATTTCAATTGTTTATCTTTCATCGAATATTTTATGTAGTTATTACGTGTAAATTTATATGGAATGTGTATGGAATGTTTATATGGTGAGAGAACATGACTAATGTGTTTATTTGAAAAAAAATATATAAATGCATAAATATAAAACTATGCCACTTAACTTCTAATCAAACCATTTCATTGTAGAAACTTCTTTTTCCAATTAATTACAATTTTGTTAAAAATCAGGAATGAACATGCACCACTCCTAAAGATTGTAAATATTGCACTTCGACATGATTATAGCTAACCCTTACCCTAATCCTAAGATATAAATAGATAGAGACGACAGATCAAATGAGGCACGCACCATTGACGTCCTTGGACTCCACCTCGAGCCAGAAACCCGGAAAGGCGTAGGCGTAGTCGGTTTGGAAGACCACGGTCATCTCGTTGGTCGTGGATACGAACACCTGGTTGGGCACCAGCCCGCTCAGCTCGGCCAGCAGCTGCCCTGCCCCATGCCCGTCGTAGATCCGCACGAAGTCGTAGTCTTCCTCGATGTCAAGGACCCGCGTGGCGGCTAGGATGTGGCGGCCAGATTGCGTCGTGAGGTAGAGCGTCGCGTTAACGTTGTTGTCGTAACGTGAAGGGTAGTTTTCACTGTAGATGGTGAGGTACGGGGATGGCACTGACGCGTAGTCCAGGCTCACTCCGCCCATGTCTGTTAACAACAACAATGGTTACATAATACAGTAAAACTTGCATAGAAAGACCACGTCAAACCTATCAATATAACTTGCAGTTAAAGAGCGCATGCTCAAGAGGACCACATTTAATGTCACCTTTGAGCGGGCTTTACGTACAGTCAAGTTTCACTGTATAATGTAATAGTATTGCTTTATGCTATAGATACTGTCCAGTTTCGTTACATCCTCTGTAGCGCATATATAATCATTCATTAATATATCCATTTATCTATGAAATTCACTTTTTAATCATGGTACATCATTCTGGTGGTATGGGACCCCTTGCAATGACAAAATATGACTATGAATTGGCATTTATGCTCGAAAATAAACATTACAGAAAGTTTCGGATTGACAAGATTCCTGGGGAGTTTCAAGTGGAAAGCTGTGGTAGATAAGACCGTAGTTCTGATGCCATGCATAATCAATACATTCTTTCCCGAAAAAGTTGCTACTTCATATAAGTCAGTAAGTATCATCTGGGCCCTGTTGCATAAAACTTACCATTGGTGGTAACTTTGCTACCAATGGCAACCTCTCTGGAAACCTTGATTTTGATTGGCTATCAAGCGACGTTACTATGGTAGCTACCATTTATGGCAGGGTTACCATTAATGGTAAGTTTTAAGAATTATGTACATGTTTTTGTATGCACGAATTGATTTGTTTGTACATTTTGCATGTTTGCTTTGAGAAACTGAACAAAATTTATTTAAAAAAAAAATGTTAAGAAACGAAGCCCTGGGCCAGGAGGAACCTATGGTACAGGAAGAGTGAAGTTGGTAAAGCCTAAAGCTTACGTATACGCGCCGGGCAGCCAGGATCGAAGGACGGGTTCAAACAGTGCGGCGTTACGTCACAAAGCCGCTCAGCAGGAATGCACACATGATCGCCACAACGCACCTCAGACGGTCTGCACGAAGGCAGTAGTTCTGAACAAAAACGAAGCAAAATGATGACATTTTATGTAAAATTACGTAACAGTCAGTTGATTTATTCATAAATTTCTATACCGCATATAAGGACAAGTTGTCCTTTGATGCACCGCGCAGGCACATTTGGATAAGTTTGCAGTCATGTCCATTACCGGTCTAGATACGAGCGTGTGAGACCGGGAATGGGTATGTCTTCAAACATAATTCGCATGTCACTGTACGGTACATTATAGGGGAAACCTCCCCCTATATGCGGTAAGGCGATTTAATGGTTAATTCTTCCATCCATTCACCCATCTTAATTATACATTTTCATCGACCCATCGATACAATCAGTTTAGTATCCTATTGATTAAAGTTCATGTGTTCGTTCATTTACTCACACATTCACTCATTTAGTCATTGTAAGATTCCAAACATTTCAGTTGTTGATATTCTTTCTTTATATAATATGTTGTTAATATTCTTGCGGTAACATATAAACAATGCCAAGTGAATTGAAAAAAAAATACTTCATTGGTATCAACAAAAATCTTGTGATATCAAAGCGCTGCTAATATCCTGAACATGATAAAACTAATCAATTTGCCTTTGTTGTTAGGAAAACTGAGCAGTCTGTCCAAATCTTAGTTGGAAATAAATAAAAACAAATAAAGATCTCTTATAATATAGTTATATATATCCCTGAATCCCTAAATATTCCTTGAAATAATAGTCATACCATTGTCGGGGACCACGGTCATATTGGCCCTGAATCCACTAGACACGAGGGTGCGGTCGGTCACCATGGTTACCCAGAGGTCACCGCCCTGAGAGAGCACTTCTTCTGGGACGAACCCGCCGCCGTACAGCCGCAGGAACGGGCTGGTGTTGATGACGTCACCGTCTCCCATTACGACGTAATCGTTGGCGTCGTGGGTGGAGAAGAAATAGAAGTGCATCCGAATCTGATGGAAAAAGAAGCACAGATGGTTTGTCATGTGATACACGCTTACTGTCTTTAAAATAATTATGTGTTCTTAACATGATCGGAGTTTTTGCTTATCAATTCTGGAATCGAAGGAGTCATACGCAAACGATTATTGGTAATATCAAATCACCATAAAACAAATAAACAATAAAAAGGGGAAAGATAATGATTTATCCGGTTATATGTGTATCTATAGTTTTTTTTTTATAATTCTGTTTTTATTATAACAAATTAACATCAATTACAAGATTTACAAATGATTATTAAGTGATTGCAAATCACATGAACACAAATTGGATAAACAAAAAAGACAAAACAACAAAAAATGAATCAAGTTAGCCTTGTTTATCAATGGTGTTGCTGTTAATTCTAGTTTTTGTTGTTTTTAATGAAACCACATCTATCATTCATCCATCCATATCAATCATCAATCATCAATCAATCAATCAATCAATCAATCAATCAATCAATCAATCAATCAATCAATCAATCAATCAATCAATCAATCAATCAATCAATCGATCAATCAATCAATCAATCAATCAGCCACGGTACCTTATACTCGGTGCCGGCGTTGATCTTCCACGTGTACTGCACGTTATTCGGGTACTCGTCCGGGTAACCATAAGAGACCAGCTCCGTCACCAGACCATAGAACAGATAGACCGTCTCCTCGCCCACGGCTGGCGGGAAAAAATGAAGACATTTCAATCTCACACTATGTATATGTGTATATGTATGATATAATATATTATATAATATAATATAATGTGTACATGTATATGTGTAAACCATGTTGTGTTAGATGTCTAAATGTCAAAGCATAGTCAGTTCATAGAACAGTTCTTAACCACTATAAAAGCGGCTTCCCTGGGTACATACTTCTTATTTCTTTCATCATGAATTTATTAAGTTGAACATAAGAATACATGTATACCAAATAAAGACTAGGTTCATTTTCTCCTTCCAGACGAAAGGAGATCACACATACACAGGTTGTACATGTCAGAAGGACATAACAATGTAATTACTTATATATCAATTGACGGTTTGCTTATAGCAAAACAATTTCATGTTCTGGTGGTCGAGTTTAAATGAAATCATAATCAATTTCAAACAGCGTAGTTGAGTTGCATTGTATAATAAACCAGTAATATGAATGTATAAACTAGTAATAATCAAATGAATAGATATAAAAATCGTTGACTGTGTTAATGTCTTTTGTATATCATGTTTTGATAAGAAAAAAATGACTTGAACTTGAACTTGAATATCCTATCCATGTTGTTTTGAAAATTAAACCCATCGGATCAAGAAAAACTAGAAATGACTTATAAACGATTAAGAACAAGAGATGGTGATGTTCTCTCCCTCATAATTGTGACCCCTAGACTACTTTAAAGGTACTTGATAGTCAAGGCTCACACTTATTAAACGGGATATTGACAAATGACACTCACGATATGTGCAATTGAATTCGTCTTCCCCGCCTGTACAGTCTCGGATGTTGTCACAAATGCTCGCCATTTCTATACAGATACCATCATCACACAGAAAGCCCTCGCATCCTGGAGAGAGATAAGTAAGTTGATAAGATGATTTTCATATTCACTCAATGAAAAGAAGCATGGGCACAGATCAATGCACAGGACGAAAATGTTCTATGTGAGATTTTTTTTTACTGCATTGAATCTATTTTCTGATAAAAATATACCCCACTCTGCATAAATGTAAATCAACATCACATGTGGACATACAGATTTTCTTGTTATTCATATGAAGAATTAGAAATAACCTACAGCGTATTGTTTAAAACACCAGAATGTCTTGAATTCTTATGAGGCGGCGGTCGTGATAGATCAAAAGAAGTCTATCCGAGCACAGTCCATCAAATGATATGTCCATTGTTTCAGTGAAGACCAAATTTGACCAATAGCTGATTAGTTTTAGTGGGAATCCAATTGAGACCGATGACCAATTGGTTTCACTGAGGACCAGTTGAGAAGTTATGAGAACAATAGCCAACCAGTAAGGACCGATTTTGACCAATAGCCACGGAGATTTAATAGGGACCAATTGTTTCACTTTCCATGTACTTTCCAGTTGCCAATATAGATCCCCTATCTCCAATGCACATAGTTACGATTGCATCAATCGCAAGTCAAGTTGCGATCTTTCGTACATCTTTGTAAGACAGTGCCCTGTACTTACGGTCGTCGCAGTCCCGCTCGTCTTCACCAAACTCGCACTGGTGCTCGCCGTCGCACTCCTGATCGAAGGGAATGCATTTACCGCTGTCACACGAAAAACAATCTGTCATTTTGAAAGAAGGGATGCTTTGCATTATAACCTCTAAAATAACATAACATGCAAAGATAGAATAAGGAGAGCAAACCTTGAGCATAATCACAGGGCAAGTGATTACTGTCTTTATGTGCCAAATACGTTTCTCAAAAAATTATTTATGGTTTTGTACAACTGTTCCCTACCAGTTGTTCTCATTTTTGTGTTGTTCCCCACATTATGAAAAAGGAGGAAATTGTGCCGGGCAGGAGATGGGTAAGGGAGATAATGGGAGCTGCTTTTATGCCCCGTTCCCCCTTCCGGTAAACTGTGACTCCAAATAACACGGCCTCATTATGTTTTAGGATTTTTTCCATCATGGTGTTTATGTGAAAAATACCCGTTTTTAAATCTAATACCGCTTTTTACAATGTTTTGTTCTACGGTATTACCCGTGTCTACTTATCTTATATGTTTGTACCGTTATTATACGTCTTATTGTGGGGTTGCATTGCCCATTTTGACGCACGCCCTATTGCGGCCTGTTGTGATACCTACCCGGGGGAGGGGTGCACTCATCCGGGGGTAAGGGGCAGGAACAGCTCTGGTCGCTCGGCATACACACCATCCCATCGGCGCAGTCATACTGGTCCGACGCGCACGTGAGGTCTACGGATCGAGGGAACATCGTGATAAAATGAAGAGGATTTCATGGACTGAAATAATAACTAATGAAGATGTTCCCCAGGGAACCAAAGCGAAAAAGAAGCTGGTAAATGACTTGGTTAAGAATTATCTACAAATGTGACAATGTTATACTTCGATTACGTAAATAATAGTTATCGTTTGTTAAAGTAGTGATAATATCAGATACATGTGTTATATTTTGCTTTAAGAATAGTTTAAAAACGGCAAGTTTTACAAACGAAAGTGATGCGGAAGAAATAAAGTAAAGATTCAACTTTCTATAATTCGGCACATAGTTGATGTGGCACAACATAAACACAACGTACCAGTGTTCGCTGCTACCTGCCTCACCAGCCCTGAAAACCCGCGCACGGAGACAGCGAAATCGGTGGTGAAGGTAGCGTAGAGCGACTCGTTGTTTGAGCGGTATGTGATCACTCCTGAACGAGTCAGCGCCCCAGAGAGCTCCAGCGACTCCCCCGAGGCCGATGGGCCGGCGTACAGTCGGAGTACGTCCATTGTCGGCTCCGTGTATATATCGGCGAAATCCACCTGTGGTCTAGGTTTTAAACAAAAAGTGAGATTTGAAATTAGCCGGATGGATCGTTTTTCCCTTCCTCCATGTTCTTTCGGATGAGTCAAGTATTGAGCTAAAGAACGTAAACTTAAGATTGAGAACATTTTGAATAAGCACAACAAAAATCATATGTTTCCCTCTGTCTCCCTGTATCTCACTCTCCCTATCTCTCTCCTGCTTATTTTCCCTCTGACTATGTCCTCCTCTTTCCCCCTCTCTCTTTCCATTTCTTCCCCGTCTTTCTATCTAACTCTGCCCCCCTTCCACTCCCCACTCACCCTAAACCATTCAGTAGCCTCCTTCTCACCTGTTGCCTGACGATGCAACGAAGAGCCATGACCGGAAGGCGTTGAGGGGATATCTATTAGGGTATCCCGGGCTGGACCACGTGTAAAGCCCACTCTGGTCATCTAGGTAGATCACCTCCAGCTCTGGGGACAAGAACGAACGCGAGAAAGAATTATTGATTGAAATATATATGAAAAAGAAGTTGATTAGATTAAAAAAATAATAATAAAAAGTTTTTTTTAGATAAACCACTTCGAGCTTTATGTGACAAAGCCATGAAAGAGTGATTCGTTTCAATAAACTCAATGAAGAAGATATTTTGATGCATTTTAAATCAACATCTAGAATATTTAAGTTGCAAAGAATAAAGGATAATCAGAAATGTATATTTCGTTCCAAAAAGGGATTAATTTTCCCACCACATTTTAAGGTTATGCAATGTTAGGAGATTCCTTACTATATGAATCATATCTTTGTAGAATTATACTTCTTCCGGAGATGTGAGATGTGCAGTATTGCCGTCTCCCTATCTATACGACATGAATCGATATGCGATACATACTATTCCACTTGCAGTCATTTTTCAGTTCTATTACTAAGTATTGTGGGTAAAGCTCTTTTAAAGATAGTTTTATCAATTTCTCGTGGTATTCACACAATTCTTTGCTTTGATCTGGAAAAAGGCTACCCTACCTTTGTGATAGAAACAAGGGAAAAGGGTTAAAAAACGGTAAAATTGGCAGTACGTACCTGCCGTGCAGTTGCGTTCGTCTGACTGGTCAGGGCAATCCTGGATGCCATCACAGCGTAACGTCATGTTGTAACACGCGTCACCAGAGTCACACAGTAGCTCGTAAGACTCGCAGTTTCCTGTTGAGGGAAGAATAGTGGTCAGTTTTAGATTGCCGCCACCACCACCTGCAATTTTGGTATATTCCACATGTGTGTATTGTCATGTGTGCCAATCAAGTTTATGCTGTGTTACCAATGTGTGATTGTTTTATTATGAACTAAGTGTTGCTTTTTGTCAAGCGGGGTCCTTGGGATGAACAGTGTTCCAATCACTGACAATCAGGCAATATCGCATAGCATCGTGCAATAACAATATGGTCATTTTGATCAAGTGCAGCCTCATCGGACACTGCCCTTTATGAGGACCTTGCATTATGTCCTCATTCACTGGATCCTACCAGGTTCCTAGGTTCGGCCCTGTTTTGTGGATTAAGATATTTAGCCCAAAACAAAAAAAAAGTTGGAAGGTCAGAGGAACGGTCCATTTTTTTTACTAGCAACTTTCATTGAAATCTAAATGAACACGTACCTAGGCAGAAGCTTTCATCCGACTCGTCCGCGCAGTCCGTCACTCCGTCACACAGCTGACCAGGGGTGTAACATCCGTTACCGTCCGAGCAGTACAACTCCTCTACAGGACAGACTGGCATCAGAAAGGGGGAAGAGGGGCGGGGTGGGTGGGTGGGTGGGGGCAGAGTCAAAGGTAAGGAGCATAAGTAGTACAACCTACTGGATATAAAGTACTCTACTATATGTATATATCTTTATAGCAATCTATACTTATATTAATTTACCGATATTTCTGTTTCGATATCTATCTGTCATCCATCCGTGTAACTATACATCTATACTGATGCAATAATTGTCCTTAAGGCATATTATGATGCACCCCGCTCGGATTTTGTTCGTCGTCATAATTATTCACTCCTGGTCTTGTTTACTAGTTTACGAGACCGGAAGCGGACATGACTGCCCCCGCCCCTTCCAAAAAAACACACACACACACATACATGCACACACACATACACACAAACACACACACACGCACACACACACGCACACACACACACAAAACACCACCACAACAACAACACCAACAAACAAAAAAACAAAAAACAAAAAAATACAAGTAATAAAAAAAAATCCGGAATTCGCTGCATAGTGCATTTATGGGACTGAATTTGTGGTATGCAGAATTGTTATCCTACATGCTACTGTAATGGACAGGATGGTACTGATTGTACCATTGTCCTCATTGATTCTGACTTACAGGAACCGCAAAGTAATTCGTCTGATCCATCCAAACAATCCTCTATACCGTCACAATACCCAGAGAGATCATAGCACTGGATACCATCATAACACAAGGTCTGACCCGTCGGGCATTCTGTGGATAGCAAGGAGAAAGGGTGGATATCAGTTAGTTTGCATCTATATTTAAAGTTTATATATTATGGTTCATCGTGTGTTTGCTCAAGGTTTATACATTCTTCTCTCTCTCTCTCTCTCCCTCCCCTCTCTCTCTTTCACTATCAGTATCTCTTGCTTTCTTATCTCCTAAAAGTACATTATGAATAAACACTTTATGAATATTCAAAATTATTATTTTTATGGGTGAAGGGCCTTTGTAAATACTGGTACGAATAAGGAAAATGAGGAAGAAAAAGCGAGTTGAGGTGTATGTTATGTAATTTATTTCCCCTACATTAAATGAAGCTGCGCTTTAGAGCAATATAATCATTCACAGATACAGATGTAACTAGTTTTTTAGTTCTATATACAGTAATTGCACAATGTAAATATACTCAGTGTACGGGTGAGTGTAATGTCAACTTACGAGAACAGAACTGCTCGTCGGATCCATCCACACAGTCCGGATTACCGTCACAATAACCAGCCGCGGGATAACAATTAATCCCATCATTACACGAAGTTTCGCCGAACGGACCTACAATGTGAAAGGAAACAATCACATGGACATTGATGACATATTGATCATCGTTTTCATGTAATACATAACTATTTGTCTTCTTCCTTCCACGCCTTATCATCAATATGATAATCAGCGTCATTATAAGATCATCATAACAGTAATCGTCAACGTCTTTGTCATATTTTCACTGAGAGTGTCTTTATCTCTATCATCATTGTATGTGTCACTCTCTAAAATCAGTATTTATAACGTAAATGTATAACACGCAGTGTATAAATGACGTACAACGATAAACGTGTTAGTTGTATTTATAATGAAAAAGCAAAGTGGATCATTTCTCCATGATAACTTACAGCAAAACAGTTCATCTGAGCCATCCGTGCAATCCAATGCCCCGTCACATGACTCGCTCAGTAAGTAGCATTCCGTTTGGTCTGCGCAGGGTAGTTCATCTGATGTGCAATTCACGTCTAGGCAATCGTAGAATTAAACGATACAAGTAATTTTAAACCGTTTAATTTACGTTGTTTACATTATCCTTCCTCCGTGTTAATCTTTTCCATAAAGTAACATAGTATTGCTGTTACATAATTAGGTTATGACACATTTCAGGAAGAGGACTAAAAAATATTACAAAAAGATACATATCGAGGGAAAGAAAGGTGAAAAGAAAGAAAAAAAGAGTTTATTCCTTATAAAAAAACATGGACATGATGGAGAAGATCAAATAAAACAAGGAGGAGAATAAGAAGGAACAGGAGGAGGAAGGAGAGAGGAAAGGAGAGAAGAAGAAGAAGAAGAAGAAGAAGAAGAAGAAGAAGAAGAAGAAGATGACGACGAACAAGAACATGAACTAGAAGAAAATGAAGAAGGAGAAGGAGGAGAAAATTGAGAGGAAGAGTAGAGGAAGGAGAGACAACAAAGGTTTTGGTTTGAACAACAAAAATTCAAACCAAAAAGAAGATAACAAGATGGAGGCATGCTCACCCGTGCAGTATAATTCGTCTGATCCATCGAGACATTGCACCACTCCGTCACAGTACTCATCAAATCCGACACAACCCACTCCGTTCACACACAACGTCTCATGTGGTTGGCATTCTAAGGAAACCAAATAATAATAAAACTCATTAACCATTCCTGCGCCAGATAAAATGAAGGTCTATGTGATATGTGTGTATAATCGTACACACATGGCATAACAAGAGTTAAAATGAGCTTCACTTCGTCACAGAACCCTTCGAAATCGATACAACCTATCCTATCTACACACTTCTGCGCACAGCATCTCATAGGCCTACACTAGTACACTAGACCGGAAGCGGATATGACTACAAAGAAAATCCGAATGTGGCTGCGCTATGCATCACGGGACGACTTTTACTTATATGGGTATGGAGCATTATCAGTAAAACAATAAAGATGTCATTATATTAGACACTATCACTGATATGGTCTGAGAATATAAACCAACCGGAAAGTGTTCTTCACGAAGAAAGATTCAATAGCCGCTAATGCATTGTGGGATCAGTTCAACTTACACAGATATAACTTACAACCTCAACACTTCCTCACTAGGGAGTAACTGAAAACTATCGGGCCTCTCTTATATCGGGCGTCACTTTCCCGTCAATCCACATACTGAGCTTGAAGTTTACCCGGAATTGGCGTGACCGTGGTAACGGTTGAATGTGTAGTCTCTTCGATTGGCAGGGTCGAGGGCACCAGAGATGTAGGCGCCATTCTTGTGGTTGCCATGGTTGTAGGATTTGCACTTGAGGGCACCTGTGGTGACGTCACTCCATCTTTCAGAGATATGATATGCATTTATTTTGATTGAATACTCTTATGTTTGACTTCATCAACATCAATCAAGTCTTGCAGTAAATCACGGCAGGTATCAATTAGTTACGCATGCGTGATGGGAGACATTATGTGACTAATCAAAACAGTAAGCAATTATGGATTGCATGTGCGTGTCTACTTACTAACATTTACATAAATATCAGAGATTGAAGAGGAACGTACAATATTCAATAAATTATCCTGCCCTTTTATCCTAACATATCATTACATTCATTTAAATTACTGTTACCTAATTTGAATAAAAGTCTACTGTCTTGATCATTAATCACATCAAGTATATCAATACGAACATCACTATAATATTAAAAATCATACAATAATATAAATCTTCATAATCTCTGACGTGAAAAGAAAAAAATAGTCACAAAAAATATTGAAAAGCTTTCATGTAAAAATGCAATTTAAAAGGATCATTGTGTCTGTGAAGAATATGTTTAGGCTCATCTGAATCTTAATGTATTCAGATACAATAAAGGGATACTTGTCGTACTTGGTAATTCTGTTGTAGGCAATGGCTCTGTTGATGTCACAATGGGCTCTGGTATTAAAGAAGACAATTGAGGGACATTGTTATGGACAATGATACAATTGAGATACTAAAAGAAATTGCTCTGCTTCGTAGGTATAGAATAACTAGACACCATAGTCCAGCTTCTCTACTCTAGTCAATATAACAGAAAAATGATTTAAAAGTACGATAAATATACACAAAAAAAAACTCGTTGGTAATCAATGGACGCAGAGATCATGGAGATTGTACCTGTTCTGACCCTTGCTGCAATGATTTTCTATAAGGTTATTTACAAGCAATAAAGTCAAAGAAATTGAAGTGGACCGGTAAAAAGGTTCTAAGATAGAAAGATAGTAGATAGATGAAGTAGATAGCCTGATAGAAAGATACATATTATACAAATATACCAAGCTGTGAGATTGTATAGTGGAAATTATATATCTGAGGAGGGAGTGGCATAGAACTATTTTTTCCGAGGGGCGAAGCCCCCGAGGAAAAAATAGTAACTTATGCCAGTCCCTCCGAAGATGGATAATTTTCACTACACTTTCGAACTCAATGCTTGGTATATTTGTTTTATATCCCTTTTGTAAAACAATAACTAATAAATACTATTTAGAAAATAGTAAAACTTTCGGTAACACCATGTGGTTGTATGTCGCCTTATTTTTTCTCTGTCTCGATATCGGTTCATCCCAGATAAATGCGCAACACACCGCGCACTGCATTCATGCGCGCACTAATTTACGCCCGCTCAGGTAGAGAGCATGCGCAGTAGTGCCAAGGAAGAAAATAGTAAATAGAGCATGCGCAGTCCTCCCCATGAAAAAATAGTATACAAATATTTCATGACCATGAGGGATCTTGTGGAATCTATTTGCACCGAGGTTAAGTGGAGGGCGTGGGGTACTATTTTCCCCGAGACCGCAGGTCGAGGGAAAATGGTACCGCACGCCCTCCACTTAACCGAGGGGACCAATAGATTCCACAAAGTTCCCGAATAAAGATCATGAAATATTTGTTTTATATCCTTCATTAATATATTCTTTGTTAATTAATTGACTCCTTACCATGGACCTTGTAGTACCCATGCTCTAAGCCCCGAACGCAGGAGCCCGATTCAGATGTTTTGTTATTTCCTGCGGCTTGAGCAAACCAACGGAAATTCAAGTTGCACCTCGGCCGCAACACCGCTGGAGTTCCGGCAGCGCGCCCAATGATTTTCCGCTACAAGGCTAAAAAGCTGCTGGAAAGAAATGTATCGCGCAGATTTTGCGTGTCGCGCATTTACCTGGGATTAATCGATGAAAATTGTATCGATCATTAATAGCCCGGATATCGATAGTCCAGAGGGAAAAAATAGACTATTTTTGACATGACGTCACGAAATAGTACTTTTTTCCCTCTGACGTCACGAAATAGTACTTTTCTTCCCTCTGAGATCTCTTCCTCCAAATAGTTCATCTATTTGTGGTCATGTGACACCCTTTCAACCAATCAACGAGCTGGAATATATTAATGAGGGATATAATGAAAAATATCCGGAGCTGAGGCAGATATAGTCAAATTATTTTGTAGTCTGCGATCATCAATTGACCAATCACGTTCCCAGAATACTCATGAATATTCATAGAAGGGATATAAAAACATATATAGATATCTAGATGACATGTAGATATATAAGATGCAAAATAAATGAGCCAACAAAAAATGGGTGCGATGATTATGTGTTTTGTTTATACATTTTAAACAGAAGATTCATACCAGCTACTGTGTCGGTGACGTCGAAGTCTACAAGCGGTAAACTTGACGAGTTGTCTGCAGTTAGATCTGATAGAACCTGGTTAACTTCATCCCCCACAGTAGACTCCATGAAAGCGATAAGCTCGGCACCGTTACCCATCGGTGCACCGGGGAAGTCGGCGACAGACGCAGAAATCACCACAGTGAAATCCACAAGAACACTCCCAGAACTTGTGTAATACAAAAAAACAAAGTATAATCAAATTAACATTCATTTACAGGATGTAGCACGGTATCTCTACTATTAGATGTATGCCTACAATTATCTTCTCCCCCCCCCTTCGCCCACAAAAAACCCCATGAAGACAATAAAATCAATGCAAATAAACGAGTTTCAAATTTAATCAATTGATTGTTTGATATTTTGTCTTTGCATATACGAAACAACACAAACATAGGCTATAACTTCTTGGGCATTTGCATCTTTGTATGATATTGAGAAAGAAAATCACAAATTATGCGCAATTGGCAATACATGCAATTATGTTATTGGCAGTAGAAACAAACTGGCTAGAACCAAGTGTTGAATAACATCAAGACCAATGTGATATAACACAAACCTGAACGTTTTGAGAAGAACAAATCTACATAATTCATAAGTCTTCTTATAGTCATGGTAGTCTGCGTTGAAGCTCAAACTACATAATTTCATTTGATTATGTATCTGTTTATGTAAAAGGATTTTTTTTACCATTTGCATAGTGTATGGTATAATTGTTCTTGTACCGAACAAAACGTTGATCTATGAGATTGCGTGTATACACATGTGATACATAAAGAGTTAACGTACCTAAAACTAGAGACGATGACTTCTTCATAGGATCCATTTAAGCTCGCCCCTTGGAAGGCACTATCCATCTGGGGTGAAGGAAGAAAGATGGATACAAATTATAACAAGAAGCAAAAAAGAGGAAGAAAAGAAAAAATACCAAGTGTAGAAGTAGGTAGTGTAAATGGACTACAACAATTCAGAATAAAGAAACAGGAAGACGATCTTAATACACTGTGAAATGGATTACATTTTGAGTGAAACCTTCAGCTTAAATTTACACTTATATTTTGAATCAAGCCTTTTCAGCACTGACAAGTTGTCTTTCTCCGACAGTTACCATATTAATAGTCAGAAGCTAGTGCTTCTCAGCCAATCAAAAGCGAGGATTTTACTGAAATTGATGGCACTGACTAGTTAGTTAGTGCTGACAACTTTCATGAAATGCCCCACTCGTCCAAAAGAGCTATTTGAGCGTTGGCCAGGAGTAACCATGGTAACGGCGAGGAATTGGATGTGTAAAACGTGTGGTAGTTCTTTAATTTGTCCTTGAGCGGTGGGCCAGGAGTTCTGTAAAATATACAAAATGCGTCAAGGAACTTGTGAAGGTATGGGCACGACGGGTATGCTTATTTCTTACTGTGTCTTCTTCCGTTTCTCCCTTTCTGCTTCCATCCTTTCTCTCTATAAAGTGTATCTGTTTTTTTTTTGTATTGCGCTGCCTCTTTTTAAATGTCATAACTGAAAAAGCTGTACCTTAGATCTGTTTAAATATCATGATAATATTTCAATATCTGATATGAAAAGATCTGTGTACATTTACATTATTACATTTTGTATGGGCATAAATCCTACTATTTTTCAAAACAGCATTAAAAAAAGCAAAAGCATTAAAAAAATTATATTCTTTCCGCCCCGAAAGGAGAAGTGAGTCATACGACCTAATATAAAGTAACGCTTACTCATTATTCAAATATAAAGAAATAAGTCATAAAGATTAAGAACTATTGAAAAAATGCACCATATTCTGCCTAACCCATTCCAGTCCCATCTTATGTAAATTTCCACATGGACTTTGCAATGCCATTTCCAGAATTACAGCCATATACCACTGGATTTTATGAGCATTGCCCAAAGTCAAACATAAGGCCTCAATCTGTTGACAGGAGTGCTTGGTCAATATTGACGTAACACAGCGACGCGGATAAATATGCCGTAACGATGCTCTCTACTTGATAAAAGAACGCATGTACAGTCTGTAATATCTTTCTGAACTGTAGTATCACCAATATTGAATTGTTAAAGCTGAATGTATACCTCATAATTTATTTTGAATGTATGGTTATCGCTGCATTTAACGGTCAATCAGTTAACAGTACGTTATATATAATGAAGTTCGAAATCAATTATTGGCCTCAAATCGTTTAGAAGAGAAATACGTTTTTCGAGTAGATGTGACTTCCAACCATTTGTCACGCAAATGCAATAATCTGACGAAGCGGTGTAATTAAAAAATTAACACAACAACTCGAACGTGCACTTGGCAGTGTCAATGAAGTTCACATATTTTTCTTTTGGGTGGATCGGAGGTGAACAAACAGGAACACTGTGCCATTGACTCTGGTCGGACGGTGCAGATATCTCTGGTTTCTGTAACGTCATTTATGACATTAATTTCTTTCCATGAAGACTACGATACTGTATAACCTCTAGATGAAACGTTGATGACACCATTTTCTCTAATCCTCGCCCTAATTTACACAAAGCAAGGTAAGCAGGCGCAAGAATTTGTTATATCTCCTGACAAATTGACAAACACATGTACAGATATACGGATACGCAGACTTATTTTGACACACGCAAACACAGAAACACTCAAATAGATACACACACACAAAACATCAACACATTTCATGTACGTAAAAAGCTCCTATTAATTTTATTCGACTATGATGATGCATTCAAGGAGCTGCGATGTAGAGCTGCGATGTAGATGCAAAGTGCAATATAATAAAGACGCCTGAGAAGAATATCTTACACAACATGGTTTAACCTTGTATATTAATACATCTCTTATATTTATATATACAGTACATCAAACATTGCTTAATGCATGTCATAAATTCCCTTTTGTGTAGTGTGTCTATGTTGCAATACATTTTGCAAGTGATGGTGTAAACAGCACATAATAAAACAAAATCGGGCAGAAACAAACTCCTTCACTCTCTTAGGTCTTTTACACGAAATTTCTCCCGCGACCTATGACTGCCAAGATGGGACTGAGTCTCATATATTAGTGGAGAAGACGTACCATGTTTTTGAAATCTGTCTCCAGGTCTTGGTACTCCGATGACGTTGGGTCCTGCAAGGCCGGGTCGAACTGGAGATCGAGCGTCGCGACTGCTGATGACGTCACAAGATCTGGATTAATGATAGAAAAATGATAATGTATCACTATGGTGATAAAAATATGGCACAAGTACTACTAGAATGAATAGAAACGGTGATTGGTAGTGGTATCTGTATAGTAATAGTAGTGATGGTTGAAGCCGCAGTAAAACATTTAAACATTCACACTTACACTCACACACACACGCACAATCTACCCATCACTCTCTTACACAAACACACACACACACACATACACACGCACAATCTACCCATCACTCTCTTACACAAACACACACACACACACATACACACGCACAATCTACCCATCATTCTCTTACACAAACACACACACATACACACATACCTACAAATTAAACACATGCATAAACACACATCCACACTCAGACATACACAAGCAAACATGCACGGCGCAATGTCGGGCTATATATCATTTCGGTTACAAAATATTGATAAAGGAGAAGTCACTTACACATTGAACTAATCGGTAACGATGTGGTGGCTGCGAGGGAAGAGAAAATTCAACCAAAATATCACAATTAAATGAAGATAATCTGCTTTCGCATTGTCCTGCAACTATTATTAAAGGGTTACTAAATTAAAAAAAAATAAGTTCCCACTTATCTACGTAAAATTATCCACTTAAAACGAATTTCACATTCGTTTGCCGCAATAAAGTCTCATTTTGACGAAAATTTGAAAAAAAAAAAAACACCCGCACTCCTCCAGTGATGTCAGAGAAGTCAAAATGCCATAAATGCCAACGGTGTGAATAAAATATTTTATTCACGCTGTTCAAACAATACGTTACCAATGAGAACCCCCAAAGTTTGTCTGAGTTGTGTCCGAGTTGCAACAACTAATATATTCAAAGTGTATTCCATCCATTGAATCTGAATGACAAGATACAGGTGAATGCAATAACGCGTTACTACGCAGTTAGAACTGTAGAAGGAAAGTTGTGAATACATTACGAAAATGGTTTATTGTTAACTTCCGTACAATCTATTACATTTTGACTCCTCTTACGTCACTGGAGGCGTGCGTTTTTTTTCCAAATTTTCTTCAAAATGAGACTTTAATGCGGCAAACAAATGTGAAATTCGTTTTAAGTGGATAATTTTACATAGATTAGTGGATACTTATTTTTTTCTACATTAGTAACCCTTTCACCCTTCTTGTGCTAGACAACATGCTGCTGTATGGGAATACAATGCATTACTGGTGACAAATTGCACCCCTGGCACACAAACAGATGAACATGTTACAAAACTGTTAAAGGGATAGGTCACCCTGAAATGATCGTATTTTCAATAAAAGCACAAACGTGAAAGAAACATATAAGTGGAGGTTTGACGAAAATCCGTCAAAGGAGAAGATGTTTATGATCTTTTGAAATTTCAATTATGTGACGTCACGTGCGCGGGGATTTCCCATATGTTGTGTATAAACCTATTAAATGACATACATTACTCCTTGGCTGTTTTAACAATGGATTGTTTGATCCAGGTTTGTGTGTAAATACGTATTACTGATGATGTATCGAATGCACAGTTAAAGGATACTATTATCATTTTTTTTTTAGAGAATGCACATTTTCGAAAAAAATTGAACAGAACATATGAAAGAACAACTGGCACGTGACGTGACAAAATCAAAACTTTAAACGGTCATAACTTTCTTATCCTTTGACAGACTTCATAAAACCTTCAATATTATGTTTCTTTTACATGTGTCTGCTTTTATTGAAACAAAGATAATTTCAGGGTGAACTATCCCTTTAAGGGCGACGAGATATTGTTCAAAGATATTGACCTTGTAGCGATGCTATATACACAGCTAATCTAATGTAACAAACCCTTTCGAATTAATTAAAACACAGTATACACTTGACTAGCGAGTTTGAAATATATACAGTGCGCTCGCAAAATGTTCCCACACTTATTAAGATCATCGATACAATATTGACAATCTTCGAATATTTACAATCGTAATTCCTCGATGATAATGACCGCTTATATAATTGTAATGGCTAAATGTTGACAAATGTACATAAGCATATACCTCACCGCACATTTTATAAAATAATTCTCACGCGTCTAATACAAACGAATATTAAAATATCAACGTTTTGTTTCCTTACAGTTTAAAGATTGTCCGTCCCTTTTGCAAGCTTAAAATTTGAAATCGTCTCTCACGATCGTAAATTGAAGAAAGAGTGATTTAAGGCCATTTCTAAGGATATAGCATGTTGAAGCTTTCTGTATTTGTAAAAATTTCAGCCGTTAAATTTAATTTAATTACTAAACTTTGGAGATGATTCCTTCTAAAGAACAATTTTTTGCATAATGCGTTTTATAATTTAATAAACAGATTAATCAATAAAGCAGATATTTCAACACAAACTACTAAGAGCCTGAGGTAAAACCTATTAATCAAACGTTGTTTACGTACATTGTTTGAATTTTACACTACGTATCAGTTTCAAATTATGAATATACAGCTTGCTAACACTTCTCTATATGTTTTGTCAATGTTTCGATGGATTTGTGGTGATCTGAAAAAGGGACGGGCTGTCTTTAAGGGAAGAAAGACACTTACTTGGTGGTGCTTGTGACGTAACTTCTGTTGATGGCTTATTAACTGCAATCAAAACATAATTCAACATATGTGAAGATTCTATCATACCACAAACAGGACTATCTAGGAATCTAACTGTTGAAACATTTCTTCATGATGATGTTCTTGGTCGAAGGATATAAGGATATTCAATTAATGATCAAATTTGTTGGGCAATTGGATAATATATTAGGGTCAATAGAGAACCAAAGTGGTGTCGTCATATGAACCTGTTGCCAAGACAATTGTCTCTAAACAAACTCACTCCAGTGAGAGATTTAGCTGTCCGATGTTATCTATCGGGCTAGTGTCCGGTATTCCCAATTATAGTCCCCGTTGTGATCACCGCTGCTTGCTCTGCCCGTATTGTTTAGAGCCAAATGTCTTGACAATAATGCTCAAATTACGTCACACTTCGGTACTCTATGGAGATGAGGCACTCAATAATCACATACGTCACCATGATCATGATGGTAACACAATCATCGCTACCCCTCCACTCTTGATCTACTAAAACACCAAGTTTGATAGAAGTTTTGCTTACTGACGAATTCGAAGACGACGAAGATGATTGCTCCGATAATAGCCGCAAAAAGCACAAGAAAGAAGATCACACACACGCATGTCCATTTATTCCCCGACGATTTCTTCTCTTTCTTCTCCTGCGCAGTCCTCTCTGCTTCTGTTTGCCCCGTGTACTTGTACGAATTCGCCCGATTGAATCCATAGGGCAAGTCATTCCCGTTTCCGTGTGAGTACATATAGTTTGGGTTCTCGTATTGGTAGGCATCCTGCCCCGTTTCCACGCCGTTCGCGCGCGGCCCACCGGGGAACTCTGGGTATGCGTATTCGTGGTATTCCGACGGCGCTGCGCCGTTCGACTGCGCGCCCTTCATTGTGCTTCCGTTGTTGTGCACGAGACCCTGGTAGTGATGTGACGGGTTTCCATAACCGTCTCCTAGATATCCCTGGTTGTCATGGTTCACCTGGAGAATGGCCGGCTCGCTGCGGTCATCTGACTCGAAGGCCGCGTTGTCGCGACCGCCGTTCTGCCAGGTGTTCCGCTGATTAAAATAGAACAAAAAGAGTGCGATATGATTGAGAACGAAGAAATGGTAGTCTAAGACATTGAACTAGACAACCGAAAATGTATCCTTTGCTTTGGAGATATCGACGAAATCATGCCCTCCTTCATATGCAGTCAATAACTCAGTGATTGTCTTTTGTGAAGAAGTAAATGTTATACTTTCCGCAAAAATTAAGAGGAATTGAATATGTTGCACATTGCCTGGTTAAACCAATAACATTCTGCTCTATTAGATTGTTGTGCGTTTCTGGTGAAAAAATGCACACATGGTATGTAAGGAGTTAATAGACTTAACATTAGCGTTTTCAAGTTTGTTCACATTGATTTACATAGGCCTACTGTAGTGGTTTGAGTAGGTATTTGCGAAAACATTTCAGATCCATTGAGCTTAGGGAGTGGTACCAGTGGGGGTAGGATCCGGGGTAGGTGGTATCACGTACCTTTGAGGATGTTTGCTGATCGTCGATCATGACAGGCTCGATGTAATCTGTAGCATCGGGCTCGAATGCGGCGTTCTGATGGCCGTTGCCTGCAGGCTGGAGTGACAGGAGAAAATAAGAATGATTATCAGTTGGTGGATGCATAAAACTTCTCCCAGAAAGTTTTTTAAAGTTCTCTCTCTCTCTCTCTCTCTCTCTCTTTCTCTCCCTTTCTCTCTCTCTCTATGACCTCCTCTGTCTATCACTCTCCATACACCCTTCTGTTCCCGCTTCCTCTTATGCTCATCCGCCTCTCTCCGCAGTCCTATATCACAACCATTTTTATTCTACATCTTTTATCGTATTTTCTTTTCTCTCGTTACCGTTACCACCCCCTCTCTCTCTAACTCTCACACTTCAACTCTCTTTCCCTTTATCGCTCTCTGTCTATCTTTTTCTTTTCCTCTCTCTGTCTCTCCCTCCCTCTCTGTCTCTCCCTTCTCTCTCTCTCTCTCTCTCCCTCTCTCTTTCTCTCGTCCTCACCCCCTCTCTCTCTCTTTCTCTCTCTCTTTCCCTCCCTGTTCCCCTACCCCTATCCTTCACCCCCTCCTTCTCTCTTATCTACCACTCCATTTATACGCGTATCCATAGTGATCATAATAACCTTCCACTCATTAGTTACGTATCTTCTATTTGCGTAAATAACCACCAGGTCATTTACCTAGTCTGTGCCTCCTCCGGAATACTTTCTCAATGAGAAACACAGACCGGTGCATGGTTAATCTCATAACAAAGCAAGGAATAGACAATAGATAACCATGAAAGTTGTTTTTATTACCAATTTCAGGAGTGCGTATCATTTTTATTTCCCTACCACACACACGCATCAACGCGAAATAATAGTCCGAAGTACTGCCATTGATGCACCTTGGCATCGGAATACATGCCATTGTTATAGGGCATTATGGAGTCTGGCAGAGAAGGAGTTAATACTGTATTCATGATATCATTGTTCAGAGTGTGAATAGTTATCTCATGTACGAAGCTAAAAAGAGGGAACCGTGGTACATAACTCAGCATGCCCTTCATCAGTTCTGCTCGGCTAATAGGTCTAATTAACCTGCAAATACAATTGACCTTGTGTTGCTAGGAGATCCTGCAATGCAATTTTACTGTACCGTTCTATGTACGGTTCCATCCCTTTTAGCACGTTTATGAAATTAACTTGAATAAGTGTATGATATCTTATTTAATAATATCAATATATGACTGACATCGTATTCGAGATGAATGTGTTTTTGCTCCCAATAAACAATACAAGTCCCGGAATGTGTCGCATAATATTTCATTCCATGCTTCATTCAAAATTTCATAATTTTGACATGTGAACAACAGAAGGGACCTTAACCATACCCTGTCCTAATAAGCCGACAGGATCTAAATTCTTCGGGGCTTACCTCATTGTGGCTGTGCAATATTTCTTTGTATTGCCATGCGAACTGATTGGTATGCAGATTGATATCGCGTTATGAGCCCAACGATTTAGGGTAAGGTAAGACATAGCACGCCCCCCCCCCCCCCCATGACGCCCCCTTCCCCTTATCCTTTCCAACCATCTCAAAAAAAAATCATTCCCTTTATGGCATTACCAACTAAAAACAACACATATGTTATTGATCTTCACATACTATAATCATGATAATACGATAATAACTTAGAGATAGTAACCGATGTAACAGACTAACAGACAGACAGATCGACAGACAAACGCGCACACACACACAAGCATAATATATAATATATATATATACACACACACACACACACACGTACAAATAGATACAAAGTGTATGCGCGCACACATAAACGAAACATCTGCTTTTATGGGAATGCATTGTAAATAGTTGATAACTGTATTTGCTTAAATTTGTTTGTTAAAAACCAACAAAAGAACAAAATGCGGCACGGAGGTCACATATTTCAGGAGATCAGCCCCAGTGGTTGACATCATTGGTGAACTTATTTGCACTTAATCGTGACAGCAGAAAACCACTCCACCCAGTTTACCACTAAGCTGGATATCAATCAGGATTCGACGGGAAGTTAGTTGAATCGTGGACAAATACATGTACGTCACGAATTACGTGAAGTTAGAAGGCGCCATTTATACCCTCCTTCGAGATCGGTCCTTATTTTTAACATAACAAATCGTAACATGCACCTTACGATATTTATTTGAGCCCTTCTGCCAATTTGTAATAACTAATTTTCATTATCAAGGAAGTATTTAATTTTGCATATTTGCCAAATATTGGAAACATGGTAAGTAGTGCTTGATCACGTGGAACGGAGGGGAATCATGTAATACACCAATGGAAAGAACCTCTCTAGTTACGTAAGCTTACGAAACAATCAATGGCAAGGTAAATACTAGTAGAAATGACGTGAGATGTAAAGCACTCTCCATCGCTAAATCTGACCGGAAAACTTCTAGTTATGCCATGTATACAGGTTATACACTCCAGCTCAAAGGAATTGGCATAGGGAAAAGGAAAGGGAAGAAGGGGAAAGAGCCTCAGGCTTAAACCGTGGTATATTTTGTCCAGTTCAGCATGAACCATGACGCTTTTTAGACTATTGCATCGTGTCTCATGCTGAACTGAACAAAATATACCACAGTTTTTAGAGCGAAATGAGGTAGCAACAATAAAAAGCAAAGAAGGAAACCATTTTTTTTTTTACACTTAGCTTGTCCTAGCTATCTTAGGTGTAGCCTTAACACGAGGAAAAGCGAATGCTTAGAAGTCATCCGTGATATATAGCATTCGCTTGTGTTCATTTTGAGATGCACGCTATGCGGATTAGCTTGAGCCGGTAAATACGTGTGTGATTTAACATATCCACACCACTTACTTACAGGGAAACATTCACAATAAAGACCAGTCAACGGAGACAAGAAATGTGGCCTTTATCGACAGGACTAGTGGTTTTTCTATACACGTGGTCGTTAAGCAGGATTCACTGTACACACAAATACTATGATAATCCTGGTAATGATAAAATTTGGTATGGCGCGAAAAGGGCTAACCCATTGAGTGTGAATGTTGCATTCGTCACCAGCAGACACATACAAATCCCCCCACTGAGCAACATTTTGTCTGGCACAGAAAGGCACGGTCCTTGAAGTGTATGTGTCAACAAACTAATATAGTCAATTGATCACAAAACCGTTTGTTTTTTTCAGTGTGCCGGGCATATAACAATGCACATTCCAATCCCAACTAATCATGGTAACTTCGGTGATTGAGGTTGCGGTAAGGTACTGTCAAAATGTTGCCCCTAGTTCGATGAATAATATCCGAAATCTGTCTTTACATCAAGTCTCTCTCTCTCTCTCTCTCTCTCTCTCTCTCTCTCTCTCTCTCTCTCTCTCCCTCTCTATCTCAAACACACACACACTCTCTCTCTTTCTCTCTCTGTCTCTCTCCTCCTCTCTTTCTCCCCATCTTTCTCTCTCTCTCTCCTTATCCCGTCTCTATCCTTCCCACTCCTTCTGTCTCTCTATCTCTAGTTCTCCTTCCATTCTCCTTCCATCTTCTCTTTGCATTCCTCTGCCTTTCAATCATACTAACATCCGCATCCATTCATCAAATGTTTATGTCTTCATTCCTCGCCATTTTCTTTTCTTCTTATTTCGTCTTCTTTTGCATTCCCGTCTCATTTCTTACATTAATCGATTGCCGTTTCGAGTTTGTCTGCTCTTTACATACCCCTCCCTTCCCTCGCAACATTTTCCTCTCATTGGGTTTTCTGTATTGCAATACAATTGATATGTATTGTTATTTAGAGAGGCCTTGAAAACTCGTCAAGCCATTAACAAAATGACACCATGCTGTTTGCTGTGAGAGATAATGTTTGCAAGAAGGATTACTGCAGACTGTTCTGCATAGACTGATTCGGAAGGAGACAAAATGTTCGCTTTATTACCAAAAAAGGAGATCTACATAAATGCACCTTAACAACCCGGACATCCATACACTGGTGAAGTGGTGCATTTAAATCGCCCTAAGACGTTTAAAGAATTATACTTCTATCAAAATCATATTATAACTAATAAAATCTCTCTCTCTCTCTCTCTCTCTCTCTCTATATATATATGCATGTATACACAAACATATTTGTGTGTGTACATATATATATATATATATATATATATATATATATATATATATATATATACACACGCACACACACACACAAATATATTTCATATGTGTTATTCAGAATAATGGCAAGAGGTTGAATGACAGTTTCTACCTATTCATCACCTAACGATAATGATGGTGTTAATCAAACTGCAGTCATTAATGAGGAAATGCATAATAACAAGCAAGAACGTGAATCCGTAGATTCTTTTTAAATGTATATGCTGTCATTCGTCAGTTAGTAATCTGTTTGCTGTCACATACAGCAAAGGTCGTGGACGTCATAAAGACGTCAATGTGATTAACGAGTCATAGATATGTCATCATCATGACCATCATGTCGTATGAGGACAGTAAGCACATGGAAAGCATACACGTGATAAAAGAGCTTATTCCTTCACATATATACACACTTACAAAGATACTGCAGATATAACTGGCGGCCACATGTGGCCATATGCCGCAAAAATGTGTAAAAAGAAATAATGCAGTCACCTTATTTTCTCAAAAGTAATCATGCGCACTGCCAGCTGACGCCAATTCAACAAGTCCATGTTGGTGTGCAGAATGTGTATGCAGGCCACGTCCATTGTTAATTAACAAACAAAGGAGATTTACATTTCGGAAAATTCAATTACTTTCTTCTAAAGCGGCTGTCGTGCTAATCTCCAAGTCTTAACATCAGCCGCTAGCTAGTTCCTCTTTTTAAAACGACTTTGTATTTTATGATATGTACATTACAATTTATATAGAACAGGAATATGGTTTGAGCACCTCCAAAACGTGATGCATGCAAAGTCAGGCTGATTGTGACAATCTACCATTGGTTAATTGTTCGCCGTGTTATTCTAACGAAGGAATTATAATCGCCATGAAAAGGAAACTACACGTCACAATAAGCATGATAAGCCACTGTGGTAATTTCCCCCTAACTACGAGGTAACGCGTTTTGACATTCCCCTGTATTTCGTAATTCAATGGCAATGAGTGGACTCTGGATCTAATAGTTGGTACTAGTAGGAAAAACCTCGGACAAGCTTTGGGATGACAACCAGTAACGTACTGTGTGACCGACGTGCATTAACTTTGCAGACATAACCTAATCGATATATTCACAAGGAACATGGCCTTTTACCCAGATAATATTTTTTCAAAGAGTCCTTTTCAACCGTTGTCCACATAACAAAATCACATATTCATAGTGATTACATGTAGCTTGAAACGGCAACATGATTGTGCGGTGCAATAATTTCTGTACTGCAACGGCGGTCTGGACGTGTATGTTCAGGTGCCTTGTTGGAAAACTCACGTTTGCGATGAAACCTGTTATTGTCTTTAAGCTGCTATGCAGAGCTGATAATAATGAAATCAATGTGGCTTGAAGCCACATATTCAAATAAAGGATCTAGGCTTCGGAGAACACGAATTGTATTTCGCATTTCCTTTTCGATCATAAAAAATAAAACGTTGTCTGTAATTGTTCATTTTATGTGAATGTTTAATCATTATCTGGTACCTGAAGTGATGAGGTGCAAATAAACCGATGAGACGAAACCTTCTCTGTGAACATGGAATGTTATTACGCGGGAAAAAATTAAAAGGGACCCTTTGAAATTTTGTCTGCATAACAAAAGATCATGGTCCTTGCGTTTTATGTACCAGATGTGCACTTTGTCACCAATAATGCACACACATCCCATTGAGTTGTATGTTACCTGACACACGAACGGTTAAAAAATGCCACACGCAATAAGCAATACCAAAATGCATTAATGTTATATTTTCACTATGTCATTCTGACGTTCATTAATATTATGCACATAGCATATATACATGTTGAATTTTGTTTTCATGTATTTCAGTATTCATATTTATACCTTATGGCATTAATTGAAGGAGCTGGTTTTCGGCAGATTCACTTTACAAATTAGATTATCACGCTGACATAACTCCTGAATAAAAAAATAAATTGCACGATCACCTTGTTTGACAATGACGGAGTTCAAGAGCGGGTCAAATGCTTTGAATGTATTGTCCATATACCGAAATCCAGATATATTCATTCCATTATGAAAGCCTCCTTTGAAATGGGTATTCCACAGCGTAAAGATACTTTGTGAAGCAGCTTGTATACGGATAAGAAAGGCCATATTCCTGTCCCCTATCCAAAGCTTTTGTTTTCCTTTGTCAAACAGTTGTTTGCAGGTATTTTACTGCTCTATCTAGCGAGGACAAGCCATATGAATGTGTGTTTGAGGTGACAACAATTCAGCAGCATTCATCTCAAGGTAATCCTAATGCATTCGGATTATTGTGACGTGATAAGGAGGATATCAATTGCTTTGATCGATTCGTTGGTCCTGGTTGGCATGACATATGCATATCGTTTAGTTTTAATCTAAAAGGTGCTAGCATTTAACAGCACACACTGTACACAACAATAATATCCACAAATAAATACATGAACGTGCATGTAAGTAACGGTATATGGCCAGCATTTTATGTTGAATTCCCTTTTTCCGCCATTTGTGTTTAAATACTATGTTTCATCAATTATTACTCTAATGCTGAAACAAACAGAACAAAACACTTATGTGATGGTGTTTTTTTTTTGTGGAAAAATTGTGTTTATGAAGGTGCTAGAGTTATTATATTTTGTGTCAACGTGATAGATGAATAGAATACCTTTGTTAAATCATATTTTCTTCCATTAATGTAACAGCTCTTGTAACATAATATTACGGTGATAAATCAGATATGTATGTCTTTATCATCTACATACGACTTTACTAACTGGTGTCGATCTGAACATCCCACTTTTATGACTTGGTGTTGTGTATTATTGATTTACCTTTATCATAATCATTATACAATTGCAATTCCTGCTTTGGTATGTATGATCACGTTCATATAAACCTGATATGCATGAGCTACAAACACGTTCAAGTGATTAATATTATATGACATGTACCACAATAGAAACACAACGCGGTATAACCTTGGCCTATGATGGTCATTTTTTGGGCTTATGGATGCTTTATTCATTGTCTGATTTTTGCAAAATGGAGCGTGGGGTCCCCGTTGTTAAATGACCAATATGATCAGTTTGAATCCGTCTAAAATCATCAGATGTATTCCTTTAAGTTTGATTTATTTTTGTAAGCAAGATGCCAGGAATTAATCCATTTGCCTTCACCATCTCGTCTTAAGAGCAAGTTACCAGTTGGTGCTAGGGCTGGCATATTGTCAGGAAAGCGTCTTTGATATTGTAAGCGACATGTAGTACTTTGAACGAGGTGGATGTAAGATGCAAGTGTGGAACTTCTTGCTATGATTGTATGCTCATGTATGATAATGTAACGTTGCAAAACATTGTGAATCTTTATCACGATGATAACACTGGTTAAGCAAATGTGTCTGTTCAATTTCATAATGTGAGACATAAGAACCGACTTACACTGATCACAAATGTACATTTTATACAGATGTACACATATAGGTATAGATACAGAGATATACACTTTCAAACTGACTATAATTTATATCAAACTAATACCAAAATCACTTTTATTGATGTAAATGTCATTTGATTTTCGTTTGTAAGTGCTCTTCAATATTTTGGAATAAACGTTAATTCTCTATGGGGCTTAAAAGGGCCGACTATGCCGTTAATGAGCTTAGTCAAATGCAAACATAACGTGTAGCGTGTGTGTGTGAGAGAGAGAGAGAAAAAAAATCAGAAAATCAATCAAAATGGATCAATGCATTACGTAAGGGTTGAATGTAGGGTGGGTACATACATGCATGCATGCATGTATCATAATTATTGAACTCTACATGTATGTCTGCATGTCCCTATGTTTGTACGTACATTGTATGTATATTTTACTTGATGGAGTAATACCTTGCCATCAGCTCTACTAGGATGGTAATTAAACGTAGGTAAACTCATTTGCATATCGACTCATTAATATCGAACTATTATATTATATCAACTATCGAAATGGTAATTTTAAAACAGTGTCATTATGTTATGAAAATATAAGTTCATATTTGATACCAGAGAGCGTTGTTTAGAACAGGCACCTGCTCGGAAATGCACACAAAAACACGCATGCGTCATCATGGATCTAATATAGGTTGGTTTAGCCATGCTACAAAATATTCATGCATCGCTTCTACACATCAACAAATACAACGCAAACGTAACACACAAATATACGCAGTGAAATAACTGTACAGTATAGGTATACCTACATAAGTATTGTTTATATATTCCACCGGTACTGCATCATAGTTGGATGTGCTATTACCAAAGAGTGTTAACATATCCAACGGCTTGTGGAATACACCACCACGATATTCAAATGGAATATTTTGAAATACATGTAAAACATTTCAAAATAGACGCCGTGTACATATTTTATATGAATTATGGAGGATGTAATTTAAAAATGCATCAATCACTGCAAGGTATAGGATTACAAGTACATGTCATAATTGCTCCAACAGGTACACGCTTTTCAGAATTTGCAGTATACAGCCATAGAAAACAAGCGTTTATGACATTTTATCATTAAGCAGCTATACTTGTTGAACATATATGATTGGTTGCATGTCCTCTCAGAACCATTTAATGTACAATAACATCCGTAATAAAAAGTGTTGTGCACTACGCACTGTTATGCTTCACAATTATATTCATTATGAAATAGGTTGATGTATTTACTTACCGATTTGGGGTTCGCCGTCCCGCTCATGTTAACGATTTTTAAGTTCTTTCGTCTTTACAAAGATAAGATAATCCAGTTACTATGCTTTGATGCTATCTTTAGAATCACCACAATGGTCCCACGCATTAAAACAAGTTGTCCTCAAACCAGTGGTTTAAAGTATGGATTACACGCGCACACACGATACGAGCGCTATATACTCGCACGTTATCTCCGCGGCGGATGTACCTGTACGTTATGAATACGGGAATGTATTTAGGTTTCGCCTTCTCGTTTTTCGCGGCCGCGCATCGGCGAACGAACGTATTGAAGAGTCTTTATGTGGGCGCCGCGGAGTGTGCAAGCTTTCGACTTTAGACTCTATTCATGGGCATTCTAATTCTTTGTTTGCCTTTTGTTGCGGAACTATATGATGTCTGTGACGTATCAAAGATTCCCAAATGCAGTTGTCCGCGGTACAAGAGCGTGTGCAGCCAATTTCGTACAGTTTTACCAGAGGCAATGAAGCATGGAAGTTGTAAACCGAAACAAAAAGAATGACACATGCGAGAACAATGTTATCTATGTAGGGGAATTCCAGCCTGGTACATTCCTCACAAGATAAACGAGATAACGAATCGCACGTCTTACAGAAAGATTGATTTTTTGGATAATCAATAGCAGAGCTTTACCGGATATAGTGAAGAGCACAATACCATTCGTGCCAAAAGGCTCTACCTTCAATACCACAGGAAGTGGTCAAACGGATTTCAGCACTTCAAAGCTAATCACACTAGCTATTATACATTGAACATTACATAATTATAAAGACCACTTCGGGGAGACAAAAGCTGCAGTCTTTATGAGCAGGTGGTCTTTGTGTAACTTGATTTAATACTTTGATACATAGTCTATAGGTTCCAACAAGCTGCAGTGTTTAATGGAAATAAATATTGTTGTTTGTGTATAGAAATGATACACAGTTTTTATATACAAGTGCTTGCTTTTACAAATTTCACTATTAAAACAACAAAATTACAATACCCGTATACAATTACATTGCATTGTTTAATGGAAATAAATAATGTGGCATGTGTATAGAATATGATACACAAGTTATGTGTTTTTTGTCTATACAGGTGGTCGTCTTTTACAGATTTCACTGTCAGAACAATAATTACAAGCACAATACTCCTATACAATATATGAAACAAGCACTATCATGATCAATTCAACGGTAAGATGATGATATTCGGAAGATGTAGAGCTTTTCAAACCCTACTTTACCAGACAGAGACAGAACGCTTCTCTATCAGCGCGAACAGGATGTTCGTGCATTAACTGATTTCAAAATCATCACTGGCGCGTAAAGAATTAACAGGGCCCACGGGTTTATAACTAATATTTGTGACAACTCGAAAGGCCTATACAAAAATTATAGGTTATGGAAAGCTTGCTTTTTAATGAAAAAGTGATGAAAATAAAACTAAAACGAAACCGTTTTTTTTTGTGTATGATTACAAATGCCGCCAAAGATTTTGGCACATGTACATGAAGTACGCATTTTGAACAAAGAAGCGCACGGCTATTATATTTGTCTCCGTTTGATGGCTTTAACACCTTTTCGTTTTGAGCTCTTCGCACATCGCTCCAGGGCAAAGCGGTTGGCTGCGCTCTCTTTGTCCTAGACTGCAAATTAATTTCTTTGCGAGACGCTAATTTTAACTTGTGGCATTCTTACGAATGTGGTTAAAATGATGGAATGAGGATCTGGAACATATTTGTGGGTAGTTTGCATTTGCCGAGGAGAGAGAGAAGTCATGTAGCCAGTATCAACACTGAGACAACAAAGAAAAATTCCACCTTAAAAACTGAAGAACAGAATTAAGATAGGAAAACACTTGAGAATCAAAATAAACAAAAGATTTAGATAGCGACGTATCTTATGAATAACGGGCAGACATACCGGAAGAAAAAATTAATGCAATTTACTTTTAGGCTTATTCATCCCTTTCCCCCTAAAACGGATCTAAATCTTGTTGCAAATGTGATGTAATTGTATATGCTTTTTTTTTTGTATTCCTACCTGATACATATTTGCCGATAGTGATGTACATATAAGTATATGTAATGGAAAGTAAACAGTGTAAGGCGTACGTCATGTTAGGTAAATTATTTATTATTAGCTTGTAGATATAATCCTGACGAAAATCATTACATAATGCAGAAAAACAAATTAATGCAGCAAGAATTCAATCCGTTTTGCAAAAAAACAAACAAAAACAATTAAGACAGAATCCAGAGGGAGTCCTTTTAATCTTCCATGATTTATTTAATGATGCAATTTGTTCTAATTGAAGTACCTTATCGCAAAGTACAAAAAAAAAACATAAGTGAGTTCATTGATGTTTTGAATTTTATAAACACAACGAAAAAAAGTACGTCCCCCTAAAGCAAAATAGCATAACTTTTTATCAAGGAGGTTTTGGGCAGAAAAAACTAACAGAATTGTTTCTTTATTTATTGACTATACTTATGTGTGAAAATCACATTAATCCAATTAGTCATGCATGAGTGGGCAACCTTTAAAGGCAAAATGTCACTTTTAAAAATTCGCAAGGGTAATTTTGGGATTCTGTCATATCAATTTTTGATGAATTCCATTTCTGGTGCATAATTTACGTCCTTTAAATGTTTTTTATCCATCTCTCGATGCACTGACACCTATCCCAACACTTAACCCATTGTTCTGGTTGAGTAATCTCCGTTTAACAAATACTCATCGCTCTTGAGTTTCGAACTTTTAAAAAGCCTTTAAAAAAAATAAAACTCTGGATATTTTGACAAAGATGTAACATGACCTGTTATGTAAACATGAGAAGTTATTTTCGTGTCATGGTTGAGTGAAAACGCTTTAAAAATCGCACAAGAAATGCCAAAATGTAATGTTAAAACGGCATGAACAATTACCCTTGTGACTTTTGAAAAGTGACATTTTTGCCTTTAAAATTTGCCCACTCATGCATGCCTAGTTAATTTAATGTTATTTTAAGAAAGAAGCTAGTCAATCAGTTAAGGAACAACCCTACCAAATTATTTTGCCCAAAACCTCTTCGATAAAAAGTTATGCTATTTTGCTTGGGGGGGGGGGGGGGGCTTACTGTTTTGTTGTGTTTATATAGAATTAATCCATTTTGGTAAGAAAACTTGGACTTAACCCTTTAAGGAACAAAACGAATTTATGCTGCATTTTTCTTTGTGCTTCTTCTTTGAACATTAACTATGGTTTTTTTCTCTGCATTCAATGGGACCAGAGAATCAAGTTATGCAACAAGCTATTCAAATATATATATAATATGATACTTCACAACAGATCCGTTGGATTTCACCGGAACACCAGTCATCGTTAGAAACTGTTCGTCGACCATACGGGCTGAGGGCGCTAGAGCACCGACTTATTTCGAAGTGTATAGTCAGGCATTGAAATGTTTTGTTATATTTTTACGCAGGCATGATGAAATTCATTGAAAATATGATAGTTTTTGCACGTAAATTTCGAAGAATATAATCCATTTTGAATGTGGTCCCATCTCTCGCACAAAGGATTTTAGCTCCCATAACTAATAACTTTCTGAGAAACTAAATTAATGATTTATCAAGCGTTCTGTACATAGGTATCATTTACGTAGACTAATGGCACTATAATCTTATTCTGATGAGTACCAGACGTGACCCTAGATATGATTGCACTTATTGCTATCAGTTTGTCTATACACAATGAAAACAACATGAATATGTTCACACCTTATGGTAACTATAAGATATATTAATGTGATTTGTCATACTAAATATGAATAAAAGCCGCGCTGATCATTTAGTTCATTTTATCTATATGCAGATGATTATGTGCCATTTGTATAGTTGTTGGTGCAATAATTTATGTATAATACTACCATCATGACTCTGCATCTATCAAGTGTAACATTAATTATGTTAATTGTAACATCATTTGATATGTGACACCTCTACATGATGATAACATGCATGTACATTACGGGTTATAAATGCAATATGATTAATATATTTTTAAAGTGATTCGCAATGAATTCAATCCATCACAAAATAGAATGTAGCCTATTCGGACATACATGTGTATTAAGTGGATCATGATATATGGCTCAACATCGCTCTCTCCATGTACATACTGGCCACATAATATAAAACATAATGGATCTATTGTTTAAACCGATTCACAATAGATTGAATTAATTACCAAACATGATGTAGCATTCTACTGGAACGTACGCATGCTAAGCATGCTAAGTGGGGCATGGCATATACATGTACTGTAGTAGATCAAGATCGGTCGGGACGAGAAGGACGTATAATTGCCTTGCCGGTGGGATAGAGTGACTGTCAACTTCAATCAAGCTCTGGCACGACATCCCAAATATGTGCTTCACCTGATACGGGTGTGTGTGTGTGTGTGTGTGTGTGTGTGTGTGTGTGTGTGTGTGTGTGAGTGTGCGTGTGAGTGTGTGTGTGTGTGCGTGTGCGTGTGCGTGTGTGTGTGTGTGTGTGTGTGGGGGGGGGGGGGGTGCGTAGACCATGTGTTTGGCCTTTCAGTTTCAGTGAGCATCTTGCGTATTCGTGCCTGCATCAGGATAGCGCACGTACGATTGTGTCTCATCATTAATATCTTCCGGCGTTGGATTGCATTATTAATCTGGTCTGCTGGAGAAAGAACCATGACCAAGTTGGAGCATTACAGGGGCAGGGCTGGCTGTGTAACGGGCTGTATCCAGTTCTTGTGCGGCATTCAGTGCATCGCCGCCTCCATCTTGGGAGTCGAGAAATCAGCCGGAGAGAGCTTCACTTATGGCGGGCCCGTGTGGTTCGCAGTACTCGTGAGTCAGCTACAGGGCAATGCATGCATGCATTATGGCACGTGATTATCGTACACGCGTGTATACACGTACGTACAGACACAAACATATAAACACATACTCGCCCTTAAATACATGTTGTACGCACACTATCATTGATATCAATAAAATTACATTGTATCGTGATGAGGTCATGATCATGTGTTTTATATATGCCCATGATGACATACATAAATGTGTGCTCTAGCTCAAAACAGTATCTAAAAACAGCGAATTGTGTCATGCTCCGTCTCTGGCGATATGTCGGGTGTTGGCAGACAACACAATCGCAGAAACAACACCCTTACATCTACACAGACTGATGTGCATAGACCTACATGGGCCTGTCTACAGTAATGGGTACATTTCTAATAAATACTATTTAGAAAATAGCAAAACTTCCGGTAACACCATGTGGTTGTATTCTTTCGGATAATTGGGTACATTTCTGTTTCATTTACTGTAACATTTGCATAAATCTCTCAAATTCCCCTATTTATCTCTTAAATCAACCAAACTAGCCTATAATAATAAAAAAATATGAAAGAAATGTATTGATTTGCACTTTACAAGGTGTTGTACGCTTCAGAAAATTTGGCCTGTACAAATTTGCCAAAGCACGTTGTACCGGAACAGACGAGTTTGTAACATACTCGCCTGTCCCGTTATCACTGTGGAAAATATGTACAGGCTTAGCGTAGAAATATGTAATAATGCACATTCAGAGCAGGATTTTATCTGAAGTTATTTTGGAGGAGATTAATTTAACACTCTGTCATATTTTGGTCGTGGAAGGTTGTCATAAGTTCAAATCATTCAGTTGTGCCAAAAATAGCCCTTTACTGTAGGCAGACCCAAAATATGAAAATGAAGTTCAGAAGCTGCGTCTGCGATAGAAGTGTGGACATGAAATAGAAGTTCATGAAAATGACGGAGATTAATAGGAAAATATTAATCTCCTGCGTTTAATATAGATATTAATATATATTATTATGTATATTATTAGACAATATTCATTTATGAACACATAGGCCTACATATTTCCGCATGTGGGCGTGCTTGGAATATGAGCACATGTTGTGTCAGCAGTACATGTACTTAATGCGTGTGCGGTTGTCAACACGCACGTAGGTAAAGGACATCTGGAAAACACATCTTCATCTTTCATATCTATTTAGTTTAAGTTTGTTGTAACATATCAATTGTGCATTTTTGACTATCATGCGGCATGTATAGTATTTTTATAGCATTACTAATTATCATGATTATCTTCTTCATCATCTATTTAAAATTTTAAGAAGTGACTGTGTAGATTGGCGGTTTTTCTTTTGAATAGTTCTTTCTCGGAGGCGGGGTTGCTGGTATTCACTCGCGGTCAAGAAAGCAAGTGCACGTAAGTCACCATGGCAATCCTTCAACTTATTCTTAAACAAGTTAATAATCAGCAGGATCGTATTGAAGAAACGTTGTCAGACCACTGAGGTTCGTTTTGTTATCATAACGTTAGAAATTGGTGAAAATGGCAGCAGTCTCGGCAGGGTTCTAAAGTCACTGTTCCTTATGATGATAAGAGGAAAGTGAAGTGATGTAATGATTTGGACACATTTTGTACTTGCCAAGTTTTTTTCTCTATGCACCATGACACATTTCTTATATTGTATGTACGTTTTCTTTGCTCTCTTGCACCCCCTATCTCCTCATCAATTACTCGATTCCTTTCTCTTCTCCCTACAGTCCCTCCTCTTATCTCTCTCACTCCCTTTAAAAATCACACCCCCATCCTACTTACCCAACAGTCTCTCCTCTCCCCCTCCCCATGTCTCCCTCTCCTCTCATTACATACCCTAACCCATTTCTTACCCCATATTATCTTATCTCTTCCAAACTCTCACTCTTTCTCTCTTAATCTCTCTCTCTCTCTCTCTCTCTCTCTCTCTCTCTCTCTCTCTCTCTCTCTCTCTCCCCCCCTCTCACTCGACATCACCTTCACCTCTTCTCATCTCTGTCTCTACTCCCCCTTCTCTCTCGTTTCATTCCTACTGTCTCCTTAATCATCTCTCTCACTCTCTCTCCTCCCCAGGTCAGAAACTACAAAATCTTGTCCATCTTCTCATTTGCCATGGCCATGAATATCATGATATGGGCCATCAATGGAAAGGTAAGCCCCCCTCCCCCTCTCCGCCAATGATGTACACTGCAGAGTGGGGAGAAGCCACGTGACATGTACATACATGCACGCTAATTACCATTATCACATTAATGTAAGTACAATGTAATTGAAACATAATAACAATTTTAGGAATGATGAAAGTAATTGGGAATGCATACAGTATTGACAGCTTGAATATGAATACGTAGTACGTTGTATTCGCGACAGAATGTGATGTCCTAGAGAGCCATATACTTGTTACCTGTTAAGTGAATGGTAACGAATGCAAATGTCCATAGTCATAGTATTTCTGCACATATTTACACCCCCTTTAGATTTATTTTGAAATCACTCGTTCTTTAATCTCTATTCCCTCATTCTCTCTCATTCTTTACTCCTTCTCCTCATCACAATTGAAATGACTTAAATTATTTTTTTTTCTCTGTGTCTCTCTTCCCACTATCTCTGTCTCTTCAACGCCCCCCCTCTCTCTCTACATCTCTCTTTTGTTGTCTTTCTCCCTGCATGTCTCTCCTTTTCTTTCTCCATCTTTTCATATCATCCCATTCCACTCCATATCGAACCACCCCACCACACCCCAACTCTCCCCGTAGATCAACGTCTACAAGACGTACGTGCTCGTCCTGGTCGCCTCGGTGATCGAGCTCCCCACAAGCTTCTTGGCTGTGTTCTTGTGCTGTGTGGCTCTTGACTGTTGTTGTTGTTGCTGCTGCGTCGTCTGCTACGAGACTTGCCGCAAGCCGGAACATGGGGTAGGGGAGTGCAGCACCTGCTCCCCGGCCGAACTCCCGTCTCCCTCCTATGCTGGCCCGCATCACGTCTGCCATGGTTCCCGCTCAAGACCTGCATCAGCCGCTGCCTATACGGTATCTATCGCAATACAGGTTCACACAGAAGCCATTTGCCGCTGCCGTCAGCGGTTTGTTCTTCGTCGCGAGCGTTTTACCGTCGCGGCAAAAGCGAGAAAATCTCTCCGAGTAGCGGACCTTGAAGACCATGGAGGTCAGCTGCTTGTATAGTTATGATAGTGGAGCAACGCTCTGAATGGCTTGATGGGATTGGCATTATGGCAAGCGAGAGCTGTAAACTGATTCTGCGTGAACGTATCTTAACCACTGTATGCCAACTAAAATAGTGCTCTATATGTTTTGCGTGGGTTTTGTGCGAAAATACATCAATGGCGCATTATGGTTTATTATATTTATTCATTTCCACATTATGACATGTGTGAGGTGTATTCCCGTTTTAGCAAAAGCTGATTTTTCAAACGAGTCCACAGACTCCATGAAATGAAACAAAACAAATTGACGCATAAATGAAGAATGCATAATGACCTGCAATGAAACATAACTGATCATACTATATATTGACGAAATAAAAAAAAAAAATACATATATATACACAGAGAAACAAGATGAAGAATGATAAAGCGAGTAGATGGCAATTTACGCATTCAGACAGGAGGAAGCGGTTTGATTCTACCGCTTGTCATCATCATGATCATGACAATCTAATTGGACCATTCGCGGTGTTTAGTGGTTAAAATCAGTTTCCACATTGACACAAATGGTAGCGTAGATACTAGTGTTTGAGGTGCATGGACATAACCCTGTCTGTTAACAATTAATTCTGGTAACACAGACTATGCCCCAATCCCATCCTCACAAGCCAGAGGTGCCATGAGGTAATTAGAACGTAGTCTGTTTTATCACACTTAGTTGTTAACAGATTGGGTTTTGTCCATGCAACTCGCAGCCTAGTATCTAGGCTACAGAGTCAGTAGAGCCATGGCCTAATAAGGGCGTAGTCTGTTTCACCATTCTTCGTTGTTAACAGACTGGTTATGGTAACATGAAGCCCGTTTCTTGCTTTGTCCCGACGGCAAATCATTGGTGTCAAAGTATATGCAGCGACCGGCAAGGACAAACCACTCTCGTGTAAACACAGTAAAAGTACCTAAACGACGATGATTTCATACGTCGCCTTATCAACCTATAAGGTATTCCTTTTTTTTTTTTTTTTTTTTTTACAAGAGAAGGCCCTCAGTACACATTATCTTATACTCTTTCGTAACAACAACATATCATGAACTTATTTGTATACTATATATCAGACAAGTCAATAGGAACACGATAACATAAAGGTGTTAAGAAAAATACGTTTGACATTTTTGTTAGCTGAACATTAATCATCATAAAGTATGAGTAAATCAATTTTTGTGTAGCATGTTCTATCAATTCATATTTTTGCTTATAATCCGATAATATCAGTTAGATTTAAAAGTTTGGACAAATTGATTTTCCATTTTGAGATGTTTTGATACCTTTCATCTCTATCTAATCAGTTGTTTACATCTTCCATTATTTTTGTCCATCTTTTTTCTTTTCTTTCTTATTCCTTATCGCGTATTTGTTCTCTCCTTCTTGTTCTTCTTTGTATAGTATCCAGAAGACCCCCTGATACAATGGACAAGAGGTGAGGATATTTTTCTTACATATTTATAAAAATATATCCCTGATATACGCAGTTTCTCTCTCCACGACCACTGACCTTGCTACCATTATTTTGTCGATTCGGTGTGATTTCGTTACACTATATTCAAAGCAAAGTCAAACTAAGTCACTCAAACAGCATTAACAACGATACTTGATATGAGAAAATGGATTTGGGGTCGGGTTACTATCAAAGTCAAAAAGAAAATGGAACTGCATGAAAACGTTTAAGACAAGTCCTTCTCGTATGTATTTTATTACTTCTTGTTTCGTCTGAAGTCTCAATTCTTCTTCTGTCTCTTCTTCAAATCACCCTTTCCCATGCGTATTAGATCTTCGTTTTATCTTACTTCTCCCTGCCTACTTCGTCTTATAATATAACTTTATAGGTGATCTTATTGTTCACGGTATAGTTTATCTAATATATCACTTGAAACTACCACATTGGTAAACATCACGAACTAAATTTACGCTATAAATTTCATAACGGGGATTGTGTTTTATAGCTCCAATTCTGGTTACACTGTAAACACTATACAGTATACAGTATACCATGGTTCATAGGATGAGGTCTTTTGGTGACAGGTAAGCTGCTCATGGTAGTATTAAGCAACAATTCTTCATACCACATATAGGGCAAAGGCGTTTCATAATGCACCGACAGCGACAGTTGGGTATCTCTTGTAGTCATGTCTGCTTCCGGTCTCACATCAGGACACTAGACCATGTGAACCGCAGGCGGACATGACTGAAAAACCATCCGAATGTGGCTTCGCATTGCACCACGGAACGACCTTTTTTTCTTATATGCCGTATGGAGAACCTCATTATTACATTTGTTACCACACAGGTGATTCCAGCCTGACCAGAAGTCAAGACGAGAGAGGAGATCCACCATCTCCTAGTCCACCTCCATACAGCCAGTACGAGAAGTATCCCTCCGCCTCTCCATCTTCCATACCGCCGATCCCACGTCGGCACAGCGACACAGCGTCACCCGCGTATCCCACGATAATAACCACTGGGACTAACCTTGGTATTAGCACCGGTTTTAGCAGGCACAGTGTTTGTGAAACGTTACCATATCGTTCTAGGCTGGCCGACCGCACGGACAACCAGATTTGGGTCAGGGCCGCTTCCCACGAATGCATTGGCTCCCATCGAGTGACAGCTGTATGAAGCTTCAGCGATGATTACCCTTCTCTTGGACCCCGTCTTATGATGAGTTGTGATTCATTTCGTGGATATGACCCCTGTCTCATACAGGCTTGCTGTCAAGCGCAACTTAATCTGTGATTGACCTCAATCGTAGCTACGTAAGCACACACAAAAAAGTAAGTCCCCCCTAAGCATAATAACTTTTTAGCGAGAAGGTTTTGGGCAATATAATTTGGCAGGATTGACTAACTTATTGACTAACTTCTCTTTGAAAATCACATCAATCCAATTAGTCATGCATGAGTGGGCAAACTTTAAAGGAAAAATGTCACTTTTCAAAAGTCACAAGGGTTATTTTGGGATTCTGTCATATGAATTTTTGATGACTTCCATTTCTGGTGCATAATTTATGTCCTTACATTGTTTATCATCAATCTCTCGATGCACTAACACCTGTCCCGATACTTAACCCATTATTCTGTTTGAGTGAGCACGGTTTAACAAATACTCATCCATCCTTGAGTTTGAAACTTTTAAAAACCCTTTATTTTTGTGAAAATATTGAACTCTGGATATTTTGACAAAGATATAACATGACCTGTTATGTTAACATAAGATAGCATTTTCGTGCCATGGTTGAATGCATACACTTTAAAAATCCCACAAAAAATGCCAAAAATGTACTGTTAAAATGGCATAAACAATTACCCTTATGACTTTCGAAAAGTTACATTTTGACCATAAAAATTTGCCCACTCATGTATGACTGATTGGATTAATGCGATTTTCACACAGAAGTTAGTCAATAAGGTAAGAAACAATCCAGTCAAATTAATTTGCCCAAAACCTCTTCGATAAACAGTTATGCTATTTAACTTAGGGAGGGGGCTTACTTTTTTGTTGTGTTAATTTGTCTACATAAAAGATTGTGAACTGGACTTGCGATCGGTTAAGCGCAAGTGTAACTCTTTATAAGACGGATCCCAGATGTACAGGAGTTGCGATTTGTACCAATCGCAAGTCAAGTTGCGATCAACCGCGATTTCTTTTTATAAGACAGGGCCCTGGTTAGAAATTACACTGTTTTTAACACTAAATAGTCTTTAATTTGCATACTACTCTTCCAGTAAGGTTGTCATATTGTATAATTTTATTGGTGTGTCTTTAATTTCTAGAACTGCGAGGGGTGGATTTTGTTTTACTTCTGGGTATTTCATTAAATAAATGAAACATGAATATCTTTTCCTAATAAGAAGTAAGCGACTGGTAAAACACAGATTGTCTATCTACATTGCCATTCTTGTCCATAATCGTTTTGTTTATGTCACCTTAGTCAGAATGAATTCTGCCGTACTCTGACAAAAGGAAGCAAGTGACAAATCACTCAAATGTGGGTTATTGGTATTCGTAGATTGTACCCAGCATTCCCTATTACGGTCAAAATCTTGACAAGAAATATTCATCTTGCTGCGAGATATTCAATCTAACACGATGTTGTGTTGCACTGACGCCAATGCAAGTGAAAAACACATTTTGCTCATTTACAAGAAAAGTCTCTTTTGTTAGTTGCTTTCTTTTGTCAGATTAGGGCAAAATTGTTCTTGTCGTTACTCTGAGTGCTACACAAAATGCTGCTCTACAGGATTTGTGTGTATTAATTATTGTGAAATAATCCACATGTGGCATGTCAAGGGTTAAGTAAGATTAATAAAATAATTCGTTTTTGAGGGAGTCGTAAACTTAACCCCATCCAAAATACGAACAAGTTGCTTCTCACAGCCAAACAGCCATAGATCCGAGTTAAAATGTGATATGCAGGTATATATTCTGGCTTCAATCTGCATTATCTACTCTGAAAACAAGCGTTCTGCATAATTTAAACTCCACCATTTTTTAAAATGCAAACACTATAGCATGTTCATGATACCACAGCTATTTTTTCGAAATTG